>JAHRHZ010000106.1:628666-673451 GCA_024137785.1 Ginglymostoma cirratum
GAGGGTCAGTGTTGAGGGAGCCCCGCACTGTCGGAGGGTCAGTGCTGAGGGAGTGCTGCACTGTCAGAGGGTCAGTGTTGAGGGAGCCCCGCACTGTCAGAGGGTCAGTGCTGAGGAAGTGCTGCACTGTCGGAGGGTCAGTGCTGAGGGAGCGCCGCACTGTCGGAGGGTCAGTGCTGAGGGAGCGCCGCACTGTCGGAGGGTCAGTGCTGAGGGAGCGCTGCACTGTCAGAGGATCAGTGCTGAGGGAGCGCCGCACTGTTGGAGGGTCAGTGCTGAGGGAGCGCCTCACTGTCGGAGGGTCAGTGCTGAAGGAGCGCTGCACTGTCAGAGGGTCAGTGCTGAGGGAGTGGGCACTGTCGGAGGGTCAGTGCTGAGGAAGTGCTGCACTGTCAGAGGGTCAGTGCTGAGGAAGTGCTGCACTGTCGGAGGGTCAGTGCTGAGGAAGTGCTGCACTGTCGGAGGGTCAGTGCTGAGGAAGTGCTGCACTGTCAGAGGGTCAGTGTTTAATTGTCAATGAACACAGCATCTATAACAGAGAACAGCTATGGGAGTGGAGAATGTTTCACTTCAAATCATTTTTTTCTCTTAACATATTTGAGAGATTTGAAGAATTTGTACTTTTAAACCACATAGTACTGTTGGAGTTTGTCCAACTCTATATCTGTACAAACAAGCTCCCTGGTCATCAGCTAATTACTACAATTTACTCTGTTTCAACACATCCCAATGTGTTGAAAGCTCTTCTATAGGTTAACTCATTCTGAAGTATGTTTACTCTGTTTAAGAAGCAATTACCATGAAGTAGACAACCTGTGAGGTCTCCCCACACTGTTGCTGAAGGTTAATATTCTCATGACATCTGAGAGAAATATTTTAGCTGTGTGTGTGTGTATGTGTGCGTGTGAGAGAGAGAAATATTTTAGCTGCTCATGGTACCAATACAAAGCAAAAATGGAAAATTGTGAAGCCACAAATAATGTGTGATTACATTCTCATAAGATGTTCTCCCAGTTAGTTATTAGAATCTTGATGGAAGATCTGTGAAATGATTCGATTGTTGGGAGACACTCTGTGGGAATTTTACCCCAATGAGCTCTTCTCACTGACTGTCCCCACTGGCAGAATTGTCCCAAACTCACCAGGTATCCTGCTACAGTCGGAGCATCTGAGGGGGGAGTACTTTGTAACAACTAAAGTGATGTCACTGTCAGCTCTGGCTGATCCTAGAAGAGTTGATTGAAGATTACCCCAATATGAAGTAGCCTTATCAAAGCAGACTTTTGGGTCAGTCCAAAGACAAGAAAGCTTGCAATATGGGAACAAGCAGTGCAGTTCTGCATGGTTATTTTACCAATTGCAGTTAGACACCAAGACATGACCTGGAGTTATGACCCTCTCCTCTCCCTCCATGTTTTTCTTGTCCCTGGGTTTCCACTCCTCATTTTGATCAAGTCATTTGTGGGACTGAGGGCAGGTCATTCAGCCCCTTGCGTTTGTTCTGTCATCAGTCAGGTCATTACAGATTGACTCCATTTACCTGTTGTTGTCCCATATTCTCTGAAATCCTTACTGCAAAATAAAATCTCAGTTTTAAATCTCAATGGACCCCAGTATCCAGGGGCTGAGAGTTTGAGATCATTTGAAGATATGCCTCCTTCCCCCGGACAGCCGCACTCTGATGTGAAGATTCTGTTCTGGATTCCTCTACCAGAGGAAGTAGTTTCTATCTATCTTATCAAATCTTTTAATGTTCAAAACTTTGATTAAATCAGCCCTCAACCTTCTAAACTTGAGGAAATAGCAACCAAGTTTATGTAACCTGTCCCCATAATTTAACTCTTAAAGACCTGATACTATTGTGGTGAATCTTTGCTGTATCTCCTTCATTTCCATGGACACACATTCTGAATGAGCACAGGATTATTTCAAGTTTGATTCCACATGCAGTCCATCTTGCACCATCTAATATTAGGAGAGTTTGGAGATCTGTGGCCCCTCGATGTGTTAGAAAACGGCGAAAGTGCAATTTTCCGAGGATTTCTGCAGTCGCTGTGTTATGATGAGAGTTGGAAGCATTCCCACGTGTGTGTCACAAATCGATGTAGCAGCGAGCAACACCAAAGGAGGATTGCAATTCCTTTAAACTGAGGTCCTGCCTTCCCTTTTAGATCGATGTAAAAGATCCCATGGCACTATTTGAAGAAGAATAGGGGTGAATTCTTTGATGTAATAATCAAGAGTTATTGGTCAGATGGGCAGATCAGTGGCAGGTGGAATTTAACTCTGATAAATGAGAGGTGAAGCACTTTAGAAGAAGGAATGGGACAAAAGGTATTCTTAGTGAATGCAGGACACTGGGAATCTCAGAGGGACAGAGGAACTTGAGGTGCCTGTCCATGGGTCCCTGAATGTAGCAGGACAGGTTAATAGAGATGTTAAGTGGGCACACGGGACACTTGCTATTACCAGTTGTGGTATAAATTATAAGAGCAGGGAGGTTCTGTTGGAGCTGGACAGAACTCTGGTGAGGCCACAGAAGGAGTACTGTGTACACCACACTATAGGAAGGAAGTGACTGCACTAGAGAAGATGCAGAGGAAATTCACCAGGATGGTGCCTGGGGTGGAGCATATTAGTGATGAAGTGAGGCTGGATAAGCTTGGGTTGTTTTCTTTGGAGCAAAGAAGGTTGAGGGGGAACCTGATAGAGTTTGAACCATAGAAATGATACAGGATAGAAGGGGGCCATTTGGCCCATCTTGTCCATGCCAACACAAAGACATCCAGATGCCCTTTCTAATTATATCTTCCTGCTCACAGCCCATTGCTCTGCAGCTCACAGCACTTAAGGTACAGATCCAGGCACTTTTTAAAAAGAGTTTAGGGTCTCTGCCTCCACCACTGACATAGACAGCGAATCCCAGGCACTCACCACCCGTTAAAAAAGTATTCCTCATATCCCGTCTAAATGCTTCTGCTACTTACCATGAATCTATGACCCCTGGTTTTTGAACTGTCTGCCAAGGGAAACAGGTCTCTCTATCCATTCTATCTCTACCTCAACCATGGCACTCCTCAGCCTTCTCTGTTCCAAGGAAAACAGACCCAACCTCTCCAATCTCTCCTCATAGCTACAGTTCTCCAGCTCTGGCAACATTCTAGTAAATTGTCTCTGCACTGTTTCTAGAGCAATTACATCCTTCCTGCAATGTGGTGATGAAAACTGCACACAATAATCCACTTGTGGCCTCACCAGTGTCTTATGCAGTTTCATCATTATACCTACCTTTGTAATCTATACCTCAGTCAATGAAGGACATATTCCATATGGTTTCTTTACAACCTTATCTACCTGTACTGCTACGGTTAGGGACCTGCACACTTGCATGCCAAGATTTCTCATGTCACCTACTCCTTTCAGTGTATTCCCATTTATTGTTTGACCTCCCTAATTGCATTACCTCACGTTTATCAGATTTGAACTCTACCTGCCACTTTCCTGCCCACTCCACTAAAACATCTGTATGATTTTGGAGTTTACAACTATCCTCTACACTATTGAATTTACAGCTAATTTTTGTGACATCTGCAAATTTCCCAATTGAGACCGCCATGCTCAAGTCCAAATCGTCAATGTATAAAACAAACAGTAGGGGTCCCAACAGTGAGCCCTGAGGAACATCACTTGAAACAGCTTCCCGTTTGCAAGGGCAGCCATCGACCACTACCCTTTGTTCCCTGTTACTAAGCCAACTTTCAACCCATTACCCCGTATCCCATGGTCTTTTTCTATTTTGATCAGTGTGTAAGAATATGACGGACATGGACAAAGGTGAATAGAAAGCAGCTGGTCTCCTTAGTCAAAGAGTCAATTGCAAAGGGGCATCATTTTAAAGTGAAAGGCTGGAGGTTTAAAGGGGATTTGAGGAAAAACCATTTTATCCAGAGGGTGGTGGAGGTCTGGAATGCACTGCCTGGAAGGGTAGTTGAGTTGGGAAACCTTATAACCTTTAAAAAGTACTTGGATGAGCACTTGAGGAGTCATAACATTCAATTCTATGGGCCTAGTGTGGGAAACTGGGACCAGTATAAGTAGTAATCTGTTTTTGGCAATACAGATTTGATGGGCTGAAGGACCTCTTCTGTACTGTATGATTCTATAATTCTATCCCTCAAGCACTATCACAAAAACAGTTTATCTGGTCATTATAACGTTGTTGGCTGTGGGAGCTACTGTACAAAGATTGGATGCTGCATATCCTACAATGTATTACTGACTACACTTTCAAAATACTTAATTGGCTTTGAAGCACTTTGTAGTACCTGTGGTCATGAAGGTGCTATATAAATACAAGCCTTGCCTTAAATTGCCCAGAAGGACCATTGCTTAGCAATCTCAGCTACAGAATGAACATGGGAGGCACTCACACCTGACATTCTTCACAACAAGACACTGGTGAATGGTAAAAATGGCTTCATGCTCCTAAATGAATGTTTGAGGTAATACCCTGAAATTACATTTGAAAAATAGCCATGGGACTCAGGATCCAACTGTGACCATGACCCCATGCCTTGAGGAGAAATGGTTGAGGGACAAGGTTCTTGACAGTAGTTTTCTTCCCTATATTTTGTTCACTCACACCTACCAGGCTAGACTCTGTTTGTTTACATTTTTCTCTGCCAGTTCTGATTTTGTTAATGTGATTTTACAAAGAGAGGGTGAGAACCAAACATGTTTTATCTGCAAAGATCCTACATTGATTGCATGTGAGAAACTGGGTCTTCAAGCTTTTTCATGCCTGCACAAATACAAGTGAACCTTTGTTATAAATTCACCGAATGCAGATATCAGCTTCAAATCTAAGATTCCAACAGAATGAGTGTGAATCTGCTCGAGTCAAACAAAGCCAGCTAAAATTACAGCTCAGACCATTTGCTGGTTCTGGCCTTAAAGAAAAACTTTGTATTGACACAGCATCTTTCATGATCACTGTACTTCTCAAAGTATTTGCAACCAATGAAATGCATTTCTGAAGTGCAGTCAGTTTTAGTTAAGAAACTTAGCATGAAATCTGATGAGGAATTGTTTAGTTTTCTAAAACTGTTCAGAGCCAAAACCTAACTTTGAATTGAAATTAATCTACACTTGCAAATAAAAATGCTCATTACAACATGGAAACCTGCCATGCTAATATTTGTTACAGTGTTCATTAAGGCACTGACACTTTTTACAACACAGAAACATTACAAACTCCAGGGGTGTTATTGACATCCCTCACCAAACTAACAGCAGCAATGACACTTGTTTCAATACCAGTTTCATTACTGACATCGTGGACAAGCAGCCTTGCACAGTGAAGTACTTCCAGACAATTAGATTTTAATTTTACTGTACTGACAGAAAGCTTACATTAATACAATGCCTTCAACACACTGTTACCATACAGAAAAAGCAGCAGCTCATTTGCATTCCAATTAAGATTTCACAAGAGCAATGTGATAAACTAACAAAATAGCTTTTTCAACAAAGTTGCTTGATGGATAAATATTGGTCCAGGCCACCGTTGCTTTACTTTGAAATAGTGTACTGAGACCATTTAGATCCACTCAAGATCATGGGTTAACTGCGTCAGCACTGCACAATGAGTGTCAGCTTGGATCATGTGTTCAAGTTTCTGGTCAGTTGTCCAAAAAGGAAGGCATGCAGCTGATCCTTCTATCATATCTAACACCACTCTTATGGGTCAGATACTGGGGAGTAAGATAGACACCAGGGAACAGGTCATTTGTAGTTTCAGGGAGATATATACAAGCAAAACACTATATATGAACTCAATTCCAAACACAAAACCTCACGATTGGCCTGTGCTTTGTCTTCTTGGTTGATTACTTTGTTAGGAACCAGTTAAGAGGTTACCTCTGAATCAACTTGAAGCTTGCTTTTACCTCTATCACTGCCTCAAACCATCTAAAATAATTTCATCCATATCCTTCATGGAGAATCTCCTGTGTTATCATCCATCACTGACTCTGTTATTACAGATATGGCATCTCCAGTAATGGTTTCTTGCTGGCAGTTATTGGTTCTGGACAACACTGCTGAATGACCTTACAATACAGTGCCTCAGGCAGCTCTCAATAACACTCGCCCATCCCTGATCTCTGTTTTATTCTGCCTTAACTCTTTACTGGATGCATCAGTAATTCCCTTTGTGATTGTGATGATACCAGGCTGGTCAACTGCCTAATCTAGAAATCTCTCTCCTCTCTCTCTCTTTTTCCGTGTCTCAACCTCTCAAACTCTACTTCACTGTTTATTTCAAACTCTGCCATCCTGTCTGTTTCTCTTTCACATTCTCTCTTCTTATTTTTCTCTTTCCCTTTAGATAATTTCATAATGACCTGCACACATTACCCGAACCAAGCAGCTACCGAAATTTACAACATGAGCTCATTTGCAACAGAACTGTCATTGGTTTCTTAGATAAGTCAGTCACTGAACGTCTTCCAGTAAAACAGGATCTCACTCGAGAATGAGCAGTCCAAATAAGAGTGAATACTGAGGCTAGAAAACTGTTCAAGAAGCATTATATTGTGAAAGTTCAATTTAATGCAGAACTTTCCAGACAATGTGTTAACTACTTTAAGATCAATAAACTATCTGAGCAGAGGAGACAGACCTGTCATCTGAACAATGTACTGCATGTGACAACATCAAATGAAAACTGAAGCAATCTGATAGAACAGGATCTTGTCACAGATGTGGTTCCTAAATCCCACATCAGCAAAAACTGTCAAGCCTCTGCCAACAATGAACTCATTGTCACAAAGAAGTCACTGCTAGAAGATATGCTACAGTCTGAAGTACATACCAAGCAACAAATCAAATCATTCCCAGCCTGGCATGTAGATTCAGAACCTTAGAGCAGATCGATACTGCATGGCAACAAGCTTCTTCATATGAAGAACAACTATCTTTGAATGGACAGCATCACTCTTTTATTGGAATATTAACAACATCACCTATTTCAGATGCTAATGGCAGAAAAGTAGAACCAGTCCTTGTTCCCGATATGTTCCTGTGGTTACATCAACCCAAGCTCCTTCAGCAAGCATATCTAATCTAAGGAAGCAAGTAGAGAAAATTCAAGATTGCCAACTTTACCTCAGAGTGTTTTTCTCTCTGTCAGAGACTGCCCTGATCTACTTAATGAGACATGGGATGGAGAAGGAAAAATTATACAGTAAATGTTGCAAAACGAAGTAATTCAAGGAACGTATTTCAGAATGTATAAAGCTGTTAATTAATGTTTATGACAGGGGAGAAAAGCTTGAGGAGGGGTGCTGTATCGGAGCTTCAGGACCTGGAGAAACCTTGCAGTGATGTGACAGAGCTGCACATCACTGAGTATAAATAGCACAGTGTGGACAGAATTAGAACACTCTAGATTCTGGAAGACTCACATGAGTGCGTGGGTATAGAGTCATAGAGATTTTACAGCATGGAAAGAGGCCTTTCAGCCCATTGCGTCTGCACTGGTCATCAAATATCCATCTAATCTAATCCCATTTTCCAGCACTTGGCCTGTAGCCATGTATGTAATGGTGTTGCAAATACTCATCTAAATAGATCTTAAGTGACTTGAGGCTTCCTGCATCTACCACCCTTGCAGAGAGTGTGTTCCAGATGCCCAAATCCTCTGGGTAAGTTTGCTTTTTCCTAAATAACCTCTAAGCCTCCAGCCTTCTTACCTTAAAGTTACACATGAAACTGCAAAGAAGAGAGAGTTGTCCTGATTTAATGTAACTATAAGATCAGAATCTGGTGTATCTGTGATTACCATGTACAAAAGTTTTTAGTGATAGTTTGAAGTCTAAGCCTGAATACAGTTCTTGACTTTGCCTTCTCGTTGACCAGCCTGTCTCAAACCCAAACTCATAGCATGGCATTTGGGGCGGCACGGTGGCTCAGTGGTTAGCACTGCTGCCTCACAGCACCAGGAACCTGGGTTCGATTCCACCCTCAGGCGACTGTGTGGAGTTTGCACATTCTCCCCGTGTCCGTGTGGGTTTCCTCTGGATGCTCCAGTTTCCTCCCACAGTCTAAAGATGTGCAGGCTAGGTGGATTGGCCATGCTAAGTTGCCCATAGTGTTCAGGGATGTGTCGATTAAGTGGGTTACAGGGGGATGGATCTGGGTGGGATGCTCCAAGGGTCAGTGTGGACTTGTTGGGCCAAAGGGCCTGTTTCCACACTACAGGAATTCTATGAAACCACAGATCCACAACAGTATCTTTCGGATTATCCCAGATGTGGTCTCCTGTACTCCATCCCCAACCAGTACTGCTGATCCTGATAAACACAGAAACTCTTTGCCAAGAACTGTTCTGCTTGGTTCAAGTTATTTTATAAACTGAAGGTAACTGCCTTCTGTATCTGTAAATTTTCTGTTCACACAGGCTGTTCGTAGATAGTTCCAGATAATGTTGATATGCATAGTACAGTCCAAGTCCCAAATATTATTGCCTTTTTTAACTATTTACCACCTTTCATTCCAATGATGCCAACATTTCTAAAAGTACTTCATTGTCTGTGAAAGACTTTGTATATTTTAAGATTGAGAAAAGTTATACGTAAATGCAAATTCTTTCCTGTTGTCCACTTTCTTTTCAAAGAATTGGTACCATGTAACCTCCAATCAGCCTACAATGTAATCCTTCACATTCGAACATCCATCTGCAATCTCTGCTGCAGTTTGAATGAGCAGAAGTTTATAGAGGGTTGAAAGTGGAAGGTCAACCTCATGTCTGTGGAAATAGTCAACTCCAGATCTAGAAACGGCGTTAGACAATGGTTTCAGCAGCAGATGAGCAGAGACAGGAGCTAAGTCAGGTGGCATCGCTGAGGTGGCAGTAGGTGATCTTAGTGAGGGAGATGGCTCAAGGTGATTCACCCTCAGATTTCCTCTCTTTCTGTAGGGAAAGCAGCGACAGTATTCGGAATATTTTAAATAAATTCCTTTAAATATTAATAATGCAGGAAAGCTGTCAGTGAACAATAGGCGGGAATCCAAACAAGATTCTAGATATGGGTAACCTTATACCTAAAGTTTGAGAACATTTTGGCGGTATTTTGGAACACAGCCAGTGATACTAATTATACAAGCATGTTATTAAATGTTATCAAATATTTCAACAATAAGCCACAAATGATTGATATTAAAATGTACAGTAAACTGGAAATATGAAATAAAATAGCTCATGTTGGATTCATACAGCAGGTGTGTCAGCATTTGAAAGGAAAGAGTTGGGTTAGATTTTAGTGAGACCCTTAATCAGAACTCAGACATGTTAATCTCGTTTCTCGTCTAAGCAAGATATATGCTAGTCTTCTGGGAAAGATTCAGCTCTGCATTAAGAAAGATATGATGCTCTTCCAACTCACCAGCAATGCAGCAAAATAGCAGCTCAATCTCAATACTGTACAAGCACGGTCCCGAACACTGCACATTAACACTTCAGTAATTGTGAACAGTGGCTGCTCTGTTTGTTAATGAGAGGCATTTTGTGACTAAGGCTCCAATATCTGAAACTCGGTTCTTTAAAAGCTTTCAAAGCAACTTGAAATGATTTAGCCGGATGTAAAACAAAAAGGGTTGAAAGTTTTAAAGGTTAATACATGATTCAGGTTAACCACAACTAAAAGCTAACTAAACCCTATAGACTCAAAGTTATACAACTTCAATTACTGAGCTTAAATTAAAGAAAAGGACAAAGAATCTGTTTGAAGATTACCTGTTTCTTTGCCAGTTGTTGTGATAGTGGACGAGGCTGGCGTCCATGTCATTTCAGACTGCTCAGCTGTTTCTGGAGCGAAGCTTAAGAGCAGGGAAATGGCAAAATGCCAAGTTATCTGAGTGAGTCACGATGGTAATCACAAATCCACCTGGGCAGGCACGGGAAGGAGCAGGAGTATGTTTGCACAGGGGTAGAGATTGCCCGCCCAGTGAACAGCTGACACCAACAGCTGTTTTTAAAGCTTTCTGTTGTCACTATTCTATCACCTGCAAAGGTCACCTCACTCTGACATTCTTTCTGATAACTTTGTTGTACTGAGGGCTGATCCCACTACCTCTATGTTTTTATGGATAGAATATTAGTTTGGACGTGCCTCAATTACAAGTTTAAGTTTAATCAGAGATTTCTGAATTCTAAATTGTAATGTGACTAGAGCACAGAAACAGGCCATTCAGTCCAACTGATCAATACTGGTGTTTGTGTTTCACATCAGGTTCCTCTCAACAATTTATTTCCATCTCTTTCTATTCCTTTCTCTCTCATGTATTTATCCAGCTTCCATTCAAATGCATTTTTGTTACTCAACTCAACCACTGTGCAACAAGCTCCACATTCTCACCAGCCTTCAAATATACATTTCTCCTGGATTCCACGCTGGATTGATTAGCATTATCTTACATCGATAGCCTCCAGTTCTGGTGTTGCCTGCAAGTGCAATCCCCATGTCCATGACTACTCTATCCAACCCTTCGATGATCTTAAAGGTCAGCCCTCAGTAACTCTTTCAGAGGGAAGAGCACCAGCCTTTCCTGATAGTTCTATTCTCCCACTTTTTCCACCATCTCCAGTGCCTCCATATTCCTTTTGTAACATGACAACTGCACGGGTTTTAATAGAACATTTTTAACAGTACATCACAGTACAGGCCCTTCGGCCCACGATGTTGTGCCGACCTATTATCCTACTAAGATCAATCTACCCTGCAAACCCTACATTTTACTATCCTCCATGTGCCTATCCAAGAGTCGCTTAAATGACTCTAAAGTATCTGACTCCGCTACCACTGCTGGCAGCGCATTCCACACACCCTTCACTCTGTGTGTGAAGAACCTACCTCTGACATCTCCCCTATACCTTCCTCTAATCACCTTAAAATTATACCCCCTTGTAATAGTCACCTCCATCCTGGAGAAAAGTCTCTGACTATCCACTCTATCTATGCCTCTCATCATCTTGTACACCTCTATCAAGTTGCCTTTCATCCTTCTTCGCTCTGATGAAAAAAGCCCTGGCTCCCTCAACTTTTCCTCATAAGGCCTGCCCTCCAGTCCAAGCAGCATCCTGGTAAATCTCCTCTGCACCCTCTCTAAAGCTTCCACATCTTTCCTATAATGAGGTGACCAGAACTGAACACAATATTCCAAATGTGGTCAAACCAGAGTTTTGTAGTGCTGCAGCATAACCTTGCTAAAATCCATATATACCACATCCACTGCTCTATCTTCATCAATATGTTTTGTCACAGCCTCAAAGAATTCAATAATGCTTGTGAGGCATGACCTGCCCCTCACAAAGCCATGCTGACTATTTCTAATCAAACTGTGCTTCTCCAAATAATCATTAATGCAATCTCTCAGGATCCTCTCCAATAATTTGCCCACCACAGAAGACAGACTGGCTGGTCTGTAATTTCTAGGATTATCCCTATTCCCTTTCTTAAACAAAGGAATGACATTTGCACCCTCCAATCTTCTGGTACTACTCCAGTGGACAGTGAGGATGCAAAGATCATTGCCAAAGGGGCAGCAATCTCTTCCCTCGCTTCCCATAGTAACCTTGGGTATATCCCATCTGGCCCAGTGGACTTATCTACCTCATGTTTTTCAAAATTTCTAGCACATCCTCCTTCCTAACATCAACCTGTTCGAGCATATCTGCCTGTTTCATGCTGTCCTCGCAAACGTCAAGGTCCTCTTGTATGACTCACTTGCATATCACATGTTCATTGTGAGCAGAAGCCACAGTAAATCAAAGTCCATCTAAGCTCGCTCAGTGATGCTAACAGATAAGTATGGGTTGTTATAACACAGTATGGAGTTGGAGGAACACAGCAGGCCAGGCAGCATCAGAGGAGCAGGAAAGCTGACATTTCGGATCAGAAAGAGTCCTGCTCCTCTGATGCTGCCTGGCCTGCTGTGTTCCTCCAGCTCCATGCTGTGTTATCTCAGACTCCAGCATCGGCAGTTCTTACTATCTCTCAGTATGGGTTGCCAGTTTGGTAAGGGACAACAACCAGCCCCTACAGTCATGTCAGTCAGCCTGTTCAGAATTCCTGGGAGAGGATCAGGTACATCCATCAGCAATCCATTCCTGTTTTAAAAAGCAAACAGCAGCCCAGCATCTTCACCTGGGATTCTCAGAGACACACTGTCGAAGAACAAATGCAAATTAAGCTTTCAATGAAGCTAAAAAGAACCATTTATCAGCTTCTCCGAGGTTTGTATCCTGGATTGATCAGCTGGCATGAGCTGTGTTGGGACTGGTCTACTGGGTCGGGAGAACAGGAGCATTCAGTAGTAAGAGTGATCCTGGATAGAAGGTCCAGCAATGACACCTTCTCAGAATTAAATATCAGTTTAACAGGCAAAATTTACAAGCAAGAAGCAACTTCAGGCCCCTATGACCTAGACTGGAGTTGGTTATACCGTCCCTGAACCTTTTTCAGTCTCTGTCAGATTACACCCTAGTTTCCTACTCAAAAAATATCCATTTTAAATTCCCACCTCCACTGTTGCCCGCTCCCCACCCCGCCTCCCCCACTACCTACCCTCCCTTCACAGTCCCAGGGCAATAACAGCATGGAGTTAGACACAGAGTAAAGATCCTCTACTCTTTTAAAGTGAAAATAAATTTTTCTCTACACTGACCCCATCAAACACTCCCAGGTCAGATACAGCACAGGGTTAGATATAGAATAAAGCTCCCTCTACACTGTCCCCATCAAACACTACAAGAACAGGGACAGCACAGGGTTAGATACACAGTTAGCTTTTCTCCTTTGTAAAGGAGCAAGAGATTTTAATTGATTAATGTACACACAGATCAGTAACATACACTCCAGCAATTCTTCATTTCCTTCTTTTTGTATTGTTTAATCTGTCATTAAATATTCATTGACATTCTGCTGCTCTCTGTGTTTGGATCTATCACTTCCATTTTCCATTGTGACAGGAGAAGGCCATGTAGCCCATTGAACCTACTCCAACATTCGACTGTCTACTGGCAGATAGGTCCTTCTGTGCTATCTCCCCAACTTTGCTGTAAAACCGTTGATGCCTTTATCCAACACAAATAAAGAGCCAATTGTCCCCCAGAATTTAGAACTTTTTTCCAGTGGAAAGCATCCTTTGATTGGAGGAGTACATCCTGACTTCAACCCTGAAAGTTTGGCTCCAAATTTGAGTTATGTTCCTTATTTTTAATTCCCTTTGCTGAGACAATAATTTTTCCATCTCCCAATCAAGTCTTTCAGTCACCTCAATGCTTCAATGAGATCATCTTTCAACCCTCTACAGTAAGCAGATTGCAAAGCCAGTCCATTCAACGACACCAAGCCTCTGACACTTACTTGTGATGCCCAGACTGAACCCAGATAGGGTTTGATCAGATCTCTATCGCAGTGGAACTGTGCAAAGGCCCATTCTCAAATACTCTGTCGGTTTGTTTAGGCTGTTTCTGTCCTCATTTCTGGGTCACCATGGATATGGCTTTAAACCCCAAGACCTGCAATCATGCGTACTGTACCTCAGCGCAGTGCTGAGGAAATGCTGCAGCATCAGAGCTTTGATCCAGATGTTAAACTGAGATCACTTGTAACCAGGATATTAAAAATTCCATTCATTAACCAAAGAACTGGGAATGGTGTCAGTGACTTCGCTAGAATTCTTCTTTTAAACAAAGCCACAAAATAAAACAAACTGACTGATTATTTAAAAACCAGAAGAACTTTGGATGCTGCAAATCAGGTACAAAAACAAAAGGACTGTTCTCACGAAGGGTCACTGGACCCGAAACATTAACTCTGTTTTCTCCTCCACGAATGCTGCCAGACCTGCTGAGCTTTTCCAGCAACTTTGTTTTTGTGACTGATTATTTACCTTATTGTTGTGGGCTCACAGTCTGTATAATCGAGATGCTGCCTTAACTAATAATAATAACGCGAGGCAATGTGAGTAGAACTCAGGATAGGAAAAGTGAAATCACAATGCTGGGTGCACTCTACAGGCTTCTGACAGCCAGTGGGAGATAGAGGAGAGAAAATGTAGACAGATTTCGGAAAGGTGTAAAAACAGCGGGGTTGTTGCAGTGGGTGATATTAACTTCCCCTGTACCTACTGGGACTCCCTTTGTGCTAGGAGCTTGGATGGAGCAGAATTTGTAAGGACCATTCAGGAGGGTTTCTTGGCACAATGTAATCAGTACAACTAGGGAAGAGGTTATACTGGACCTGGTTTTGGGAAATGAGCCTGACCAGGCAAGTAAAGTTTCAGTGGGGGAGCATTTCAGTAGTGACCATAATACCGTGAGTTTGAAGATACTCGTGGATAGGGATAATAGCAGTCCTCAGGTGAAGGTGTTAAACTGGGGGAAGGCGAACCACAACAATATTAGGCAGGAACTGGAGAGTGTTGATTGGAGGTGGCTGGTTGAGGGTAAATCTACATCGGACATGTGGGAGTATTTCAAACCGCAGTTGATAAAGAGTTCAGGAACGGCACATTCCTGCAAGAATGAAGGGTAGGTATGGGCAAGTTACATCAGCCTTGGTTGACCAGGGATGTTATGACCTTGGTCAAAAAGGAAAAGGAAGCACATGTAAGGTCTAGGAAGATGAGAACTGACAAAGCCCTTGAAGTATATAAGGAAAGTACGAGAGAACTTAAACAAGGAATTAGAAATGCTGAAAGGGGTCATGAAAAGTTGCGAGCAAACAGGATTAAGGAGAATCCCAAGGCTTTTTTATACATAAAGGAAAAGCAAGGAGGTAGCCAGAGAAAGGGTTGGCCCACTCAAGGACAAAGAAGGGGATCTACGTGTGGAGCCAGAGAGGTAGGTGGGTCTTAAATGAATACTTTGTATCAGTATTCAGCAACGAAAAGGAATTGGTGGAGGACGATCTCAGGGAAGGGAGTGCTGAATTTCTAAGCCAAGTTGCTATTAAAAAGGAAGAGGTGTTGTGTGTCTTATAAAGTATTACGGTAGATAAGTCCCCAGGTCCTGATGGGATCTCTCCTAGAATATTGAGGGAGGCAAGAGATCAAATTGCTGGAGCATTGACAGACATCATTGTATCCTCTTTGGCCACAGGTGAGGTACCAGAGGACTGGAGAATAGCTAATGTTGTCCCATTGTTTTAAAAGGGTAACAGGGATAATCCAGGAAATTACAGGCCTGTGAGCCTCTGGTCAGTGGTAGGGAAGTTATTGGAAAAGATTCTTAGGGCCAAGATCTATACGCATTTATAAGCAAATGGTCTGGTTAGCGATGAACAGCATGGCTTTGTACGGGGGAGGTTGTGCCTCACAAACTTGATCGAGTTTCTTAAGGACGTGATGAAGATGATTGATGAGGGAAAAGTGGTTGATGTTATCTACGTAGACTTCAGTAAAGCCTTTGACAAGGTCCCTCATGGCAGACTGGTACAAAAGGTGATGCCACATGGTATCGGGCTGAGCTGGCAGGATGGATACAAAACTGGCTTAGTCATAGGAGACAGAGGGTAGCAGTGGAAGGATACTTTTTGGAATAGAGGGTGTGACTAGTGGTGTTCCACAGGGATCAGTGCTGGGACCTCTGCTGTTCGTGATTTACATAAATCATAGAATCCCTACAGTGTGGAAACAGGCCCTTCGGCCCAACAAGTCCGCACTGAAACTTGGAGCATCCCACCAAGACCCATCCCCCTATAACCCACCTAAGCTACACATCCCTGGACACTATGGGCAATTTAGCATGGCCAATCCACCTAGCTTACACATCTTTGGACTATGGGAGGAAACTGGAGCACCCGGAGAAAACCCACACAGACACGGGGAGAATGTGCAAACTCCATGCAGACAGTTGCCTGAGGGTGGAATTGAACCCGGGTCCCTGGCTCTGTGAGGCAGCATTGCTAACCACTGAGCCAACACGCCGCTAAATGATTTGGAGAAAAACATGGCTGGTCTAATTCGGAAGTTTGAGGACGATATACAGATTGGTGGAGTTGCAGATAGTCAGGAGGTTTCTGAGAGGTTACAGCAGGGTATTTATCAGTTGGAGGCATGGGCAGAAAAATGGCAGATGGAGTTTAATCCAGACAAATGTGAGGTGATGCATTTTGGAAGGTCAAGTACAGGTGGAAATTATACAGTGAATAGCAGAACCCTTAGGACTATCGATGTGCAGAGGGACCTAGGTGTGTAGGTCCACAGATCACTGAAGATGGCAGCACAGGTAGATAAAGTAGTAAAAAAGGCCCATAGCATGCTTTCCTTCATTGGAAGGGGCATTGAGTATAAGGATAGACAAGTTATGTTGCAGCTTTATAGAATTTTAGTTAGACCACATTTGGAATATTGGTCACCGCACTACCAGAAGGATGTGATAACAGAATGTGGAGCTGCAGGAACACAGCAGGCCAGGCAGCATCAGAGGAACAGGAAAGCTGACATTTCGGGTCTGGACCCTTCTTCAGAAAAAAATGCAATTAATTACATTCAATATGAAGTAACAATTAAAGAACAAAGAACAATCAGAACAGGAACAGTTCCTTCAGCCCTCCAAGCTTGCGCCAACACATTTTTTCCTAAAGAAAGGTCCAGATCTGAAATGTCAGCTTTCCTGCTCTTCTGATGCTGCTTGGCCTGCTGTGCTCAACCAGCTCCACACCTTGTTATCTCAGACTCCAGAATCAGCCGTTCCAGAAGGATGTGGATGCTTTGAAGAGGGTACAGAAAATGTTTACCAGGACGTTGCCTGGTTTGGGGGATTTTAGCTATGAAGAAAGGTTGGATAGACTGGGTTTGTTTGCTCTGGAATGCAGGAGGTTGAGCTGATAGAAGTTTATAAGTTTGTGAATGGGATGGATAGAGTGGAAAGGTTTTTTCTACTAGAGATAATAGGTACTGCAGATGCTGGAGAATCCGAGATAACAAGGTGTGGAGCTGGATGAACACAGCAGGCCAAGCAGCATCATAGGAGCAGGAAAGCTTGACGTTTCGGGCCTAGACCCTTCTGATGAAGGGTCTAGGCCCGAAACATCAAGTTTTTTTTCTACTCCTGGCTTTTTCCAGAGGGAGGATCAATTACTGGGGGGCACAGTTTAAAGGTGTAAGGGGAAGTTTAAAAGAGATGTGGGAGGCAAGTTTTTCACACAAAGAGTGGTGAGTGCCTGGAACATGCTGCCAGAGGAGTTGGTGGAAGCAAACGCAATAGCAGCATTCAAGAAGCACCTGGACAAATACATGAATAGAAAGGGAATAGAGGGGTATGGATCCTGTAAGTGAGGACAGTTTTAGTATGGAAGGGCAAAATGTGTTGGCACGGGCTTGGAGGACCAAAGGAACTGTTCCTGTGCTGTATTGTTCTTTGCTCTTCAATTGTTACTTCATATTGAATGTAATTAATTGCATGCAAAGTGCTGTGCAATGCTTCAGACAGAGAATAGGAATAGATCCTCCTTTTGTACGTTAAATTCTTCATTTCCTGATGGGACAATTCTCTCAGCCAGAATCCATAATGCTGTCTATTGTCACTTAGCAGAACCCATTAAGGGTTGGGCTTACAACCTGTATTAGTGACGTAATTTAGCCACATGTGACTAACTGAAAGCAATAAGAGGTGTTGAGGTTGGCAGGGCCAGTGAGAAACCAGTTGTACAGGTTAGGCTGCTCTCTGTACATTTACCACCTCACAGAATGGCACAACCCTCATGGGCTGTCAATGCATGAACTGAAAACCCTGATCAACTAGGGACTGCCATTCAACCTAACTCCACATCAACCAGGACACTGTGGATTCAAAATAGAGATTTTATGAGGTTCTTCACTCTATAAAAGCAAAAACTGAAGAGTGAACGAATAGAGTTTTAGAGATAATAGGGATAATAGGAACTGCAGATGCTGGAGAATCCAACATAACAAAGTGTGGAGCTGGATGAACACAGCAGGCCAAGCATCATCATAGGAGCAGGAAAGCTTAAAAATATGGAACGCTTCACGAATTTGCATGTCATCCTTGCGCAGGGGCCATCCTGCTCCTATGATGCTGCTTGGCCTGCTGTGTTCATCCAGCCCCACACCTTGTTATCTCGAATAGCGTTTTAGAATAGCTAAAGCATTGACTTAAAAAGGATACTTGTTGATGTGGAAAGAGTCCTAAACTAGAGATAATCAATATAAGATAGGCATTAATAAACCAATAGGGAGTTCAGAAGAAACTTTTTAATCCAAGAAATTACAACGTGGAACTTGTTACTTCAGGGGTGTTTGAGGCGAAATGTATGTTTTTATATGGAAGTTAGACAAAGGCATGAGGGTGAAAGCAATAGAAGGAAATGGGGATGGAGTGAGATAAAGAGAAACTGGAGGAAGGCTCATAATCAGAAATACTAATTAATGTGTGGTTGCCTCCTAACTGCCTGAGCAGGCCATACAGTTGTATCAAGCCATTACAAAGTGTAAAGCAAGGAACTAAAATGGAAGCGCTACTCAGAAAAGACCTAGGCACCAGAATGACAACTTCAGACTCAGACCTCTTGACATTGCAGATATCTCCTCACTAACATTCGGGAACTTGTGCCATAACTGAACCAGCTGACTCCATCCTAAAGGACATAGCTGCTGGACTGTGTTTACAGTCTTCAGTGACAGAACTAATGAGGGAAGAACATACTTAGCCTCATCCTCACCAATCTATCTGTCACCGATGCCTCTACCCATGACACTATCAGTAGAAGTGCCCACAACTCACAACACATGTAGACCAAGTCCTGCTTTCACATTGATGATATTGCCACACAACATGATGGAGGCTATCACCACGCTTCATGGGACAGACTGCAATCAGATCTAACAATTCAAAACTGGGCATTCATGCATTGCTGGGGCAATTAACCAGAATTCACAGCCAAGCATATCTCCTGCTCTACCATTACCATCAAGCCAGAGATCAGCCCTGATTCAATGAGAAGTGCAGGAGGGAATGTCAGGAGGAAATCCAGGCATACCCAAAGATGAGTTGCTAACTTGGTGAAGCTACAGCACAGGAATATTTGCATAAAACAGATCTAAGTTATGCAATCCTGCCATATACTGTCCTGCATGATAGTGGGCAACTAACAGAAGGAGCAGGCTCCACAACCATCCCCATCCTCAATGATGGGGGACCCCAGCACATCAGTGTAAAAAGCAAGTCTGAAGCATTCACAACAATCCTGATCCAGGAGTGCTGAGTGGATGATACATCTCGGCCTCCTCCAGTGGTCCACAGATGACAACCTTCAGCTAATGGAATTTATTTCTTGTGGTATCAAGATTTGGCTGGCAGCAGTGAATACTGCAAAGACTACAGGTCCTGACAACATTCAGGCATTGATGCTGAAGACTTCTGCTCCAGAACCTGCTGCACCCCAAGCCAAAGCATTTCACTACAGCTACAGCACTGGCATCTACCCGGCAATGTGGATGCCTGGGATCAAATCCAAACTGGCCAATTATCACCCCATCAGCCCACTCTTGATCATCAGCAAAATGATGAAAGTGATATGGAGTCAGTGCTATCAAAGGTGTTGTTGAAGGAACCTTAGAGATAAAAGGTACTGCAGATGCTGGAGAATCCGAGATAACAAGCATGGGGCTGGAGGAACCTTGGTCAGTTACTGCAGTGTATCTTGTAGATAGTACACACTGATGCCACTGTGTGCTGGTGAAGACAGAAGTGAATGTTGAAGATGGTGGTTTGGGTGCCAATCGAGTAGACTGATTTGTCCTATACAGTACTGAGCTTCCTGAGTGTTGTTGGAGCTGCACCTATCCAGGCAAATGGGAGTATTCCATCGCACCCCTTACATGCGCCTTGTAGAGGGTAAGCAGACTTTGGGAGTCAGGAGGTGAGGTTCTGGCCTGCTCTTGTCAGCACAGTATTTATTTTGTTGGTTCAGAGCAAGTATCAACACTCTGCTCTGACAGAAAATTCTAGAACATTTATGTACCAACATGGAGCAATGTTAAGATCAGTTTTGTACCAAGCTACATTCTGACAGTCAAGGCTCCTTCATTCCCTCCCACTCAGATTCCTGATCCCAGGAACAGTTGAGGTCCACAGGCCTAAGGCACAACATCAATTAAATGCTCAATTCATACCTTGCCCGGATTTGGTTTAGAAATTTGATGACTTGTAGCTGGAGTTTAGTTGTCTAACTAAATGAATGATTAAACAGGTTGTGGTACAAAGATTTGTAAAGGAGCTATTTATATCGACAGGCTTGACCCAGACTGAATTCTTGTTTCTCAATCTATTACTTATTTATTAGAGTGCCCACTCAACAAACATGGGGATAAAGTTATTAAATCAGGTTCTCATTTAATAAACATAACAAAGTGGTGTTTGAACTTCTTTACAATTGAAAGAAAGTTTATGCCGGTGAGATCCAGCTTGTAATTAAAGCCTACATTCACGAGATGGAAATGTTTATTTCTAAACCAAAGGGCTTTATGACCTTTGAGTGTCTGTTGCGGTCCAATGGGCAGTACTCTTACCTCAGAGAGAGAATGCTGTGGGTTCAATCCCACTCCAAGACGTGAACAGGCTGACACTTCAGTGCTAGACTGAGGGAGTGCTACACTGCCTTCTTTGTAATGAGGTGTTATATGGAAGGCCCTTCTGCCCTATCGGACAGCAGCAAGGTGATGTGGATGGATTCATAGTCGGACTAGTCCTGAGCATTTGTGGATTCTGACAAAAGAAGAGGGGCAGGTGTGATTCAAACATCTTTTGGGAGAAGGTAGAGGCTTAGGAAGAAATTTCAGAATTTAGAGCCTCAGGAGTTTAAGACATGGCCACCAATCTTAGAGCAAAAGAAATGGGAATGTTGAAGAAGTTGGAGTTACAGGAAGATTAGGTGCAGCAGTCAGGACATGGAGGGATTTGAAAACAAGAACTAATGCTCCATATCAAGCCACCTGCTGCTCCAGAGGTTAGTTCTGAGGAGCCCTAACAGAGGAAGAATATCACAGCCATGGTAAGGTTGACTGGGATGAGGTCAGAAGTGTTTGTTAATCAAAGTCTAACCATTGTCCTCATTCTCATTTAGCCTAGTTGTGGCCTTCGCCTCATATGTTGGCAACATCACTGTAAGGTTGTTCAGCTGTAGCCGCTTTCACTGTGGAACTCCATCTCCTGCCCAATCTCTCCTCATCCCCTCACACCCACCCTATTCCTCACTCCCTGCCCCCGTTCCTGGGTCTGCTCACTGGCACCATGTTGGTGTCGTAGAGGCATAGAATCACAGAGATATACAGTAGGGAAACAGACCCTATGGTCCAACTTGTCCATGCTGACCAGATATCCCAAATTAATCTAGTCCTGTTTGCCAGCATTTGGCCCCTATCCCTCTCAACCCTCCTGTTCAGATGACTTTCAAAAGTTGTAGTTGAACCATCCTCCCCCACTTCCACTTCTGGATGGGTGCAGCTCACTCCATACACACACCACCCTCTGGGTGAAAATGTTGCCCCTTAGGTCCCTTTTACGTCTTTCCTCTCTCACCTTAAACCTATGCCCTCTAGTTTTGGACCCATCTACCCTGGGGAAAAGACCTTGCCTATTCACCCCATCCACACCCGTCATGATTTTATAAACTTCTGTAAGGTCACTCCTCAGCTTCCAATGCTCCAAGGAAAATAGCCTCAGCCTGTTCAGCCTTTCCCTATTGCTCAAACCCTCCAAACCTGGCAACATCCTTGCAAATCTTTCCTGAACCCTTTCAAGTTTAACAACATCCTTCCTGTAGCAGGGAGACCAGAATTGAACACAGTATTCCAAAAGTGGCCTAACCAATGTCCTGTACAGCCGCAACATGACCTTCCAATGCCTATACTCAATGTTCTGACCAATAAAGGCAAGCGTACCAAACACCTTCTTCACTGCCCTGTCGACCTGCAACTCCACTTTCAAGAAACTATGAACCTGCACTCCAAGGTCTCTTTGTTCAGCAACACTCCCCAGGACCTTACCATTAAGAGTATAAGTCCTGCCCTAATTTTTCTGTTCAAAATGCAGCACCTCACATTTACTTAAATTATACTCCATCTGCCACTCTTCGGCCCATTGGTCCATCTGATCAAGATCCCATTGTACTCTGATGTAACCTCCTTCGCTGTACACTACACCTCCAATTTGGTGTCATCTGCAAACTTACTAACCATATCTCCCATGTTCACATCCACATCATTTATATAAATGGCAAAAAGCAGTGAACCCAGCACCGATCCTTATGGGACACTGCTGCTCACAGGCCTCCAGTCTGAAAAGCAACACTCCGCCAACACCCTCTGTCTCCTACCTTCCAGTCAGTTCTGTATCCAAATGGCTAGGTCCCCGTGTATTTCATGTGTAAATTGTTTGTCCTGAAGAGGATGTGATATTTGTGTTTGTTGATTAAACCCAGAGGGTGAAGTACAGGTCTAATTTTGCCATCACGTATGGAGAACCTGCTGCTTGTGCAGCATAAACGATGTGAGTGAGCTACCCTTTTTGAATTTCAGACTTGTGACTGTTGACAATCTTAACTTGGGTGAGGTTCCTCAAGATTTTGTACAAATATCCATAAACATTGCAGCCGTGATGTCAGCAACTCTCCAGCCATATTTAGCCGATTACAAACAAAACTCAATTCAACGCCGCCTTATCCATTAGCACAAAATCCTCACAAAATAAGCCAGAGTCAATGGGACCGGCAGCTCTGGAAGGCTGCACCCTGCCATGCTGGTGACTGGCCGGGACTTTTAACTCCATCACCACTGTAGTTGGTGGCACCAACTGTCTTCTGTTTCTCACGATGCCTATCTTAGTTTGCTACCATGCAGTTAATTATATTGTACAAAATTTGCTGTTATTGAATTACTGCTGCTCCCCTGTCCTGATTGAGTCTAATGCCACCCAGAGAACCTTGTTAGGTGATGGTGAGGGTGGGGGTCCACAGCACAGCCCACAATGCTGTGCTTTCCTGAAGATGGCACTGGATGGTGAAAAAAATCTCTCACAATACGTGACACTAATGGCAGGGCAAGGAAGGCAGCAGGTGCTCACTTTAACCTTTGTTCTCCCGGACCAGAGAGGACTCAGGCACTGTGTCATCTGGAAGCTCCATCTCAGTTAGTGAGAATTTTGTTGTAAATTAGCAGAGATGCCCTTTAGAAGTCACGATGCACTGAAATGCAGCAAATATTCTCCAGGATTCAAGACAGAATCAGAAACAGAGAGGCTGTTCAGCCCATTATATCTCGGCTTGCCTTTGAAAGAGCTCTGCAATTGATCCCCTTGCCCTGCCCTATCCTCACTGGCCTCCAAAATATTTTCTCCTTCAAGTACCTATCTCACTGCATAAAAACATTCTCCTCATCTCCCTTTCTTTACAAATCACTTTAAATCCGTGTCATTCTGGTGACCAGTGCTCCTGCCAGTGGCAACTGCAAGTAAATCTCATCTGCAGCCTTACCAAAGGCCAAAGAGCTATAAGATATAGGAGCAGAATTAGGCCATTCAGTCCATTGGGTCTGCTTCACCATTCAATCATGGTGATATGTTTCTCAACCCCATTCTCCTGCCTTGTCCCTGTAACCCTGGATCCCCTTACTAATCAAGAACCTATCTCTGTCTTAAATACACTCAGTGACTTGGCCTCTGCAGCCCTCTGCAATAATGAGTTTCACAGACGCACCACCCTCTGGCTGAAGAAACTCCTTCTCATCTCAGTTCTAAAGGATTGTCCCTTCACTCTGAGGCTCTGCCTGTGGTTCCCAATCTCTCCTACTAATGGAAACATCATCTCCATGTCCACTCTATCCAGGACTCTCAGTATTCTGATAATTTAAATCAAATAATTCTTATAAATTGCATTGAGTACAGACTCAGAATCCTCAACCACTCCTCCTATGGCAAGCCCTTCACCCCCAGGATCACTGTAAACCTCCTTTGGACCCCAACCAAGGCCAGCATATCCTTCCTTAGATATGGGACTCAAATTGTTCACAATATTCCAAATATGATCTGACCAGAACCTTATACAGCCTCAGCAGTGCATCTCTGCTCTTGTATTCTAGCCCTCTTGAAATGAATGCCAACATTGCATTTGCCTTCTTAACTACCAAATGAACCTGCCTGTTAACCTTAAGAGAACCCTGAACTAGAACTCCCAAGTCCCTTTGTGCTTCAGATTTCTGAAGCGTTTCCCCATTTACAAATAGTCTTTGTCTCTATTCGTCCTAGTAAAGTGCATAACCTCATACTTTTCCACATTTTATTCTATCTGTCCCTTCTTTTCCCACTTTCCCAGCCTGTCCAAGTCCTTCTGCAGCCTCAACACTCCTGTAGCCAGTCTACCTTTGCGTCATTTGCAAACTTAGCAACAATGCCTTCAGTTTGTTAATGTATAACATGAATAGTTGTGGTCCCAACATGGACCCCTGTGGAACTCTACTAGCCACCAGCTGCCATCCTGAAAAAGACTCCTTTATTCCACTCTGTTTTCTGCCAGTTAGCCAGCCCACTATCCATGCCAGTACCTTTTCCCTAACACCATGGGCTCTTATCTTATTTAGCAGCCTCCTGTGCAGCACCTTGTCAAAGGCCTTCTGGAAATCCAAATAAATCACGTCCACTGGCTCTCCTTTGTCTAATTTGCTCACTACCTCCTCAAAGAATTCTAATAGATTTGTCAGGCATGAATTCCCCTTGATGAAACCGTGCTGACACAGCCCTATTTGACCATGCACCTCTAACTATTCTGCAATCTCTTTAATGATGCTCTCTAAAATCTTACCAATGACCATGGTCAAGCTAACTGGTCTAAAGTTTCCTGTCTTCTGCCTCCTTCCCTTCTGAACCAGGGGTATTACATCAGCAGCTTTCCAGTCTTCTGGGACCATCTTGACTCCAGTGTTTCCTGAAAGATAACCACCAAAGGCTCTACAGTCTCCACAGCTATCTCCCTCAGAACCCTACGGTGGATTCCATCTTGTCCAGTTGGTTTATTCACCTTCAGACCTTTCAGCTTCCCTAACATCGTCTCCTGAGTAAAGGCTATGACATTCACCTCTACCCCTGACTCTCTTGAAGTTCTGATATGCTGATGGTGTCTTCCACTGTGAAAACTGTTGCAAAATACCTATTCAGTTCCTCCATAATTTCTTTGCTCCCCATTACTACTTCCCCAGCCTTATTTTTCAGCATTTCAAAGTCCACTCTTGCCTCTCTCTTATCTCTTACATATCTAAAAAATCTCTTGCAATCTTCTCTTATATTACTAGCTAGCTTACCCTCATATTTCATTTTCTCACCCTGATTGCTCGTTTATTTATCCTCTGTTGGTTTTTAAAAGGCTCTCCAATCCTCTGGTTTCCCATTAAACTTCACCACATTGTATGGTTTTTTGTTGCTTTTATACTGTCTCCAACTTCCCTTGCCTCATCCTCTCCTTAGTATGTTTCATGTTACTTGGGATGAATTTCTGCTGTGCCTCCCAAATTACCCCTAGAAACTCCTGCCATTGCTGCTCCACCGTCTTCCCTGATTGACTCTCCTTTCAATCAACTCTGGCCAGTTCTTCCCTTATGTCTTTGCAGTTACCTTTACTCAATTGTAATAGCATTACATCTGATTCCAGCTTCTCCATCTCAAACTGCAGGGTGAATTCAATCATACTGCGTTCACTGTCCCTCAGAGTTCCTTCACCTGCAGCTCCCTAATCAAGTCTGCTTCATTATGCATCACCAAATCCAGAATTGCCTGTTCCCTAGTTCTTTTCTAAGTGTTCAGTGTTACATAATACAAACAGAACAAAAGTGTTGAAAAGTGTCATTGTCAGTGCTATCAAGTAAAGGGCATTCACTCTTAATACACCTTTCAAGGCAGCATTTGAGTGGCATCAGTAACCTTTGAAGACAACTGGAATCAGGGGGAAAGCTCTCCACTGGTTGGTGTCACACATAGAAACAAGGAACATGATTGTGGTTGTTGGCGATCAGTCATTCAGTTCCATGGGGTGTTGTCCTAGTCCCAACTGTATTCAGCTGCTTCATCAATGACCATCCCTCCACCATAAGGTCGAAAGTGGGCATGTTCGCTGATGATTGCACAATGTTCAGCAACAATCACAACTCCTCAGGCACTGAAACAGCCCATGACCAAATGCAGTAAGACTGAACAACATCCAGGCTTGGGCTGAAAAGTGGCAAATAACATTCATATCAC
This sequence comes from Ginglymostoma cirratum, assembly GCA_024137785.1. Taxonomy (NCBI): domain Eukaryota; kingdom Metazoa; phylum Chordata; class Chondrichthyes; order Orectolobiformes; family Ginglymostomatidae; genus Ginglymostoma; species Ginglymostoma cirratum. Next base: position 654,978 of record JAHRHZ010000106.1, read on the forward strand.
ACAAATGCCAGGGCAACATCCATGTCCAATCAGAGAGCATCTAAGCATCGCCGCTTGACAGTCAATGACGTTAACACAGGAACATAACAAATAGGAGCAGGAGTAGGCCATCTAGCCCCTCAAGCCTGCTCCGCCATTTAATAAGATCATGGCTGATCTTTTTGAGACTCAGCTCCACTTACCCGCCCACTCACCATAACCCCTAATTCCTTTACTGTTCAAAAATCAATCCATCTTTGCCTTAAAACATTCAATGAGGTAGCCTCAACTGCTCCACTGGGCAGGGAGTCCTACAGATTCACAACCCTTTGGGTGAAGAAGTTCCTCCTCAAATTAGTCCTAAATCTGCTCCCCATTATTTTGAGGCTATGCCCTTTTATTCTAGTTTCACCTGCCAGTGGAAACAACCTCCCTGTTTCTATCTAATCTATTCCCTTTGTAATTTTATATATTTCTGTAAGATTCCCCCTCATTCTTTTAAATTCCAATGAGTATAGTCCCAGTCTACTCAATCTCTCCTCATAAGCCAACCCTCTCAATCCTGGTATCAACCTAGTGAACCTCCTCTGCACCCCCTCCAGTGCCAGTACCTCCTTTCTCAAGGAAGGAGACCAAAACTATACACAGTACTCCAGGTGTGGCCTCACCAGCACCCTATACAGCTGCAGCATAACCTTCTAATTTTTTAGGTCCGTCCCTCTAGCAATGAAGGACAATATTCCATTTGCCTTCTTAATTCCCTGCTGCACCTGCAAACCAACATTTTGCGATTCATTTACAAGGGGACCCAGGTCCCTCTGCATGGCAACATGCTGCAGTTTTTCACTGTTTACATAACTGTCCATTTTGCTGCCAATAGCTGAATCCTACACTATCAATATTTTGGGATTGACCAAAACTGAACTGACAAACTGTTTAAATATTGTGGCTACAAGCTAGGAATTCTGCAACAAGTAACTCACCTCCTGAATTCCCAAAGCCTGTCCATTATCTCCAACACACAAGTCAGGAATGCAACCAAATACTTCCAACTTGCGTCAAGAAGTGCACCTTCACAAACACTGCCTCAATATCCATGAGGGTGCGTGAGAACACGCAAGACAGAGAGTGTGAATGAATATACATGAGTGTGCAAGGGAGTGTGTATGAGTATGTAAGAGTATATGTAATTGTAAGAGTGTACATGAATAGGTAAGAGGCGTACATCTGTATGGAGGAGAGTTTGTGTGAGTGTGTAAATGTGTGTGTACAAGCATGTCTATGAATGTGCAAAAGTTTGTGCAAGCGTGTAAATGAGTGTGTAAAAGAAAGTATATGAATATGTAAGAGAGTTTGAACGTGTATAAACAATTGTAAGAGAGTGTTATGAGTGTGTAGGAGAGCATATGATTTTGTAAATGAGTGTGCAAGAAAGTGTAAGTGCATGTGTGACAGAGTTTAAGTATGTAAACAAGTCTGTAAGAGAGTGTATACGAGTGTGTGAGAGTTTGAGTGTGTAAATGAGAGTGTATAGAGTGCATATATGAGTACGTATGAGAATTTGTATCCGTGTGTAAACGAGCATATAAGAGAGTGTATATGAAAATGTAGCAGAGTTTGGATGAGTGTTTAAATAAGTGTGTGAGCGTGTTATGTGAATGTGTAAAGGAGTGTATAGGCTTATTATTTCTCATTCAAATTAACTGCAGAAATAAATCCTGCTCTTGGCTCTAAGTGATACCCAGGCGAATTCCCGTGAAGGGTCTCAGAAGAGACATTGTCTGATTGGCACTTGTACTTTTCTCATTGGGAATTTGCAGTATGGGAGTGACTTGAGAAAAATGCTTTAATTTAAACTAAATCATAAATAAGTTTGATTATTGGTATCCAGACCATAGCCTCACCAACTCACCAGCTGAACTCTCCATCAGCTTGACACCACACTGAGGTCCAACAGGAGGCTGAACTGCACTGGCCCCTTAAAGGTTAGCCATGTTTCCCTTTTGTTTTCTTGGCTTCAAGCTCACTTAGTGAGCTCAGTGCAGACAGCCTCACCTGACTGCAATCAAAATCCCAGAGCCCAATCTGAGGCTCCGAAACTCTGTACCCTCCTACCTGTCTCTCTAGACCTGACAAACCCATAGGGAAGTACACAATCTTTCACTTGTACCTCCAATACAACACTCACAAATAACGACTTCCAGAAGCTTCTTCCCAACAACACTGTTCCTGCAGCTGAAATGCTTGTCACAAACACCACAAACACTGATGAAGAAAAGCACCATGGAGTGCAGGCACGCATAGCCTTGACCTGGTTAGAAAAGAAAAGTCACAGTCTCTACCACAGCTTTACATAAAGTACAATGCCATTATCTATGGGCTGTAGGGTATAGAACAGGAGGGACATGAATTCACATTCTGTGTGTTTTTACTTCTTTGAGAATTGAAGAGTGAAGCTGCCCAGTGGTGGTGTGTGATTTTTAAAGCATCACTTTAGAAATGTAGGCTTCACTGGCTAGGTCAGCAGTTATTGTATGGCTACTGATGCTCGTTGTCCTTCAAATAGTTTGATACAATCTGGGCAAGATGTCAGGCCACTTCCGAGGAAAGTCAAGAGGCAGTTGTGTTGGTGTGGGATTAGAGTCACACATAGACCCAGACTGGGTAAGACCAGAAGGTTTCCTTCAGTAAAGAAACAAGCAAACCTGTTGACATTTTCATTAATATCACAACTTGACAGCTTCACTGTAAACTTTACCTAAACCATGATTTTATTTTGTGAAAGGGAGGGGAGACATAGGGAATAAAATAATGAATTTCACTTGGGGATTGAAAGCAAAGCAGAATCAATGTAACACCTTCACACACACAGATGTTCGCACAGTGAACACATTCTGAAATGCAGTGGAGCTTCTGCAAAGAAGCTCAAAGGCAAACGATTTCAGAAGCCGCCTCCCCCGCCACAAAACCCCACAAAAATGTGAGCTCAGCTAATGGGTTTTTTTTTAAAATAGGGATTGTTGGAGACTAGAAATTACTCTGCTTTTGCCTGATAGAATAAATTTAACATTCAGGTCAACTGGTCCTTTGCTTAATGTCTGCTGTTACAGTGTGAGAAGGAAATGGTGACCATGTGACTGAGAAACCATACAGCAATTGCAATTTGCAATTTCTTTAAAACGTTTGTGAAAGCTGCAATTGTTTTTAGGGTTTCAAAAGGACTTTAAAGGCTTGAATCAATTGTATAGGGATCAATTGTAATCTTCTTGAATAATAAGAAATACTGATCCATGTGATCTAGTGATCCTTGCACTGGAAGCAATCCCAACAGGAAGGAATTCAGAAAAGAAACCATGTAGCTGCTGACACAAAGGAGAGCTATAATTAAAGTTGGAGGCTGCATGTCCAGATGTCGGTACAAAGAGAAAGAAGACAGAAAGAGGAGGAATAAAATGGATTTTTGTGGGGAGGAGAAGCAAATCGCTCTCAGGAAGAGAGGGCAATAAAGGAGAGAGGAGTTCTTGCAGGCACCCTGAAGCTGGATAAAAAAGGCTAAAACGTGAAAAACTGTCTGAATAGCCCAGGGCGTTATTTCCCAAAAGCGGTCAAACTGTGAACAAGGTGTTATTGGCTGGCTGGTTGCAAGGGAAATTATATGTTCAGATCTGTGTTGACCCAAGGAAGAGAGGGTTTGTAGAAGTGTGTCTTGCTAATGATGATTGGACCCCATAAACCTGGAAGTGGAAGATATTGTCAGATAGGACGTCTGATCTAATAAAGAACAGCACGTTGTGAAACAAAATACCGCGTGTAGCTACAAAGCGCCACATGAGTTCTTGCGGTTGCATATGACACATCTTTGTTGATGGACTAACTGAGGTAACATGCTTTTATTTGGATGATAATTTACTCGTTAATTCATGCTTAATTTTTGTCGTTCTGATTCAAGTTAATGCAAAAGCCACACAAAAAAAATCTTGTTAATTTCATAATTTGGAGTTTGTTCATTAAATCTGATTATTCGGGTTTACAATTCACACACAGTTATATTAAAACCAATATGAAGAGGAACTAAAAAGGGGGGCAACATATTAAGATGTGCATTTCATTATGTTTGTTTGCTTCTCTCATTGTTGTTCCAACAGCATCTCAACGATTAACGCTCCCTTATCTCACTCCATGGTGGTCCTTTATGGAGTGATATATCTTAGAGATATTTCAGTGATGGAGGAAGCAGCTTGTGGATTGAAATCTGTCAAATGTTTATCTTTGTTACGTGTTCCTAACTGGTGTCCTAGCAACCGACATTCTAATTTAACTTATATTCCAATAAGGAGCGTGGAAGCTGCAGCGTTACATTTCTATATAAACTCTAGCATCTGAAGAACAGTTTGCTGCTGCATTGGAGTCCTTTACCCCTCTTTGCAATTCATTAGGGATGCTTGATCTGTATTTCAATGGCCAGAATACATTGAAAGAAAAGTTCCCCACAGTCCCCATTTCATTGACATCCTACGTGATTGATCCCAGAGAAAAAGTCAAGGGGTTTAATTCAGGAAGTCTTGTCTACCTCCTCCTTCTCATCATGTCACCGTGAGTAATTTCTTCACTCACTCTGAACTCGACCGATGGGAGCTATGGGCCATATTTAGGATACTTTTAACCATGACCAATTAAAATTGCTGGATGTGCATGTGCTGATAATTACCAAAGCAGCAACTCAGTTGAGGCCTTTTTTGAGGTGTTGAGAGTCCACCAACCTGCTCCTGCACTTGAATATCACCAGCTCCATCCTCTCTACTGTCCAGCCCCAGTCAGTCAGTCCCTCACTTGGAAGGCAGAGTTGTTGGTGGGGTGGGGTTTGCATTTAGAGGAACAGAGAGTTTACTGGACTGGGGGCAACAGGGTTAGTGGTTAGGGAGCTGCAGGAGGTTACAGAGATGAAGATATCAAAGTGTTAAATGACATGGGAATTTTAGGGTCAAGGCGTTGCCAGATTGGGAGCTAACGCAGTTCAGTGAGCACCAGAGTGACAAGTGAGTAGCTGGATGGGAAGGAGTCCAGGCGGATGGGGAGAAGCTGTTTCCATTGGTGGAAAGGTTGAGAATCAAGGGCTGCAAATACAAAATAATTCACAAAAACAGCAACAGCAAAATGAAATAAAATTTTACAAATGGCTAGTGATTAGAATCTGGAATGTGCAGCCTGAGAGTGTTTTCTCCTATTCATTCCTGGGATGTGGGTGTCACTGAACAGGCCTGCATTTATTGTCCATCCCTAACTGACCAGAGGGCAGCCAGGAAGAAACTACATCGCTGTGGTTCTGGAGTCACATGTGGGTCAGACCAGTTAAGGTACGGAGTGTGGTACAGGCAGGTTTAATTGACAGTTTCAAAAAGATACTTGATGATTACATGAAAACAAAATATTTATAGAAATATGTGGATGTCCCTGACTGGTCCAGCATTTATTGCCCACCCCAATTGCTACTTTTTTGAACAACTACAGGCCATGGACGGTAGTCTGACACAGGACCTTGCTGTTCCAGGACTTTGACCCACGAAGGGTCAAAATCACATGATGGGTTAAATGGCCTCTTTCGGCGCTGTTAACACTCTGGGTTCCGATATGGTCAGCAATATTTCAGATGACCATGGATGACATTTATCAGAAGGTGGGAAGGTGGGAGGTTAGTTGAGAGAGGTTAACGCAGCTTTGTCTGGAGATAGCAGAAGTATAGGCGAGGATTTCAGCAACAGTTGAACTGAGGTAGAGGTGAAAACAGACAATGTGATGTGTTACCAGGCTTAAGGAATTCAATTTCATAGCTTTCCACAAAATATTGGATCCTAACTTGTATTAAATTGGTGAATTTATATAATGCTTGTTTAAGGTACTTTTCAGAAAAGGTTACAGCGATAAAACTATCAAGAAAGAGACAGAAGAAAATGGGATGGGGGAGCGATGGCCGGAAAGTGTGTGGAGACTGAATGGGGTGAAACGGAATGGACAGGGACAGGGAGGGGAGGGAACGCAAGGGCAGGGCTTCTCTTTTCCCTGCAGAATGCTGAAGGATAGAGGCTTCAAGTGTATGGAAAAGGTCAAAAAATCAGATGTTGGGAAGATGTTTCTTCCCAACATCTGCGTGGTGTGGGGTGGGGATCGTGGGGAAGACTGGAATCAGGACTCAAGAATAAAAGGTTATCACGAAAAAGATCCAACTGTGAATTCAGCTGAAAACTCTTTTTCCGGGGGCGGTGGGTGCATTTGGAAGTTGCTACCACAGGGAGTGATTGAGGTGAATAAATTTAATGGGAAACTGGGTGCACAATTGAAGGAGAAAGAAATAGAGGAATATATTGATAGGGTGATAGAAAGATGGGGTTTAGAACAGAAACTCCAGCACAGAGCAGTTGGGTTGAAGCCTGTTTCTATGCTGTAAATATGTTGTAATTCTAGGCTTGGCTGTAATTGGATCTCACGAAAAGTTAACATGCAGGTACAGCAAGCAATTAGGAAAGCAAATGGTATGTTAGTCGTTATTACAAAGGGCTTGGAACACAGGATAAAGATGTCTTACTGCAATGATATAGGTTCTTGGTAAGGCCACACCTGGAGTACTGTGAAAGGTTTTGGTCTGTGTACCTAAGGAAGGATTTACCCATATTAGAGCAGCTGCAATGATATTTGATAGATTAATTCCTGGGTTGAGAGAACTGTGCTCTGAGGAGACATTAAGTAGACTAAGATTGACAGATGATCTAATTGAAACACACAAAATTCTTGACAGCTTTGATGGATGGGTGGGTATGATGTGATACACCTCTGGGGCAAGTGGGGCCTGAAGACAAACCTTCTACCCCAGTGGGTAGAGTGTAGTTTGTTTCCTGTGACGGGGAATCTACAACACAGTATCTCAGAATAATGATTCAGCCACTTAGGACTGTGATGAGGAGAAATTTCCTCGCTCAAAAAATTGTGAGTCTTTGCAATTCTCTACCCTAGAGAGCTGCGGTTGCTCAATCATTGAATATAGTGAAGATGGAGATTGGTTTTGGACATGAACGGAATTAAGGGGTTGGGGTAATATGGGGAAGTGGAGTTGAGTTAGAAGATCTTTCATGATTGAATAGTGGGGCAGGCCAAAAGGGCTGAATGGCCTATTCCTGACTGTATTTTTGTGTTATGTTTTAAGCTCCTCAGCCAGTGCTTGATGTCTGTTGGTGAGCTGGGTCTAGCAATGTACAGATATGGAATTCTTATTGGAATTTTATTCTGTGTTGGGGCTTAATGAAAGCATGGTGTCCTGGAGATGTGATGAGGGGAATGTGGGCAGCTCAACCTCTTCACCAGAAAGTGAATCACCAGAAGAACCAACACCCTATAGTTTACTGAAATGCACAGAATTGCTAATGATATTTTCACTGGGAATGACATTGACACAATAATGAATTGTTTTGCCTAAGATCTTCAACAATTTTTACTTTGCACCAAACTCTACTGACTCACTGTCAGTCGCACATTACTGTCTCAGGTGTGTGATTGATCAGATCTTACCCTAAGCACTAGTTTGTCATTCCCTCTTTAGACATGCTCCTTTTTTTATTAATTTGTTGCTCTTACTAAGAACAAACCCAAGACTATGTAAAAACACACCTATGCTCTGACTTCAATAAACTGACTCATTTTTCCATTAGGCTGCTTGTTTGGTGCTTTAGGTTATTAGTATCTGGCGCTGAAGATACACAGAAACAGATGACAGACAGACTGGGAAAATCTTCAGGGAGCAAATGATCACTGCTCAGAATTTTAATTCAAGCATTAAGTGGGAGCTAAGTGTAATCAAATACACTGATAATCGAGTATTACAGCCAATGGGTCTGAGCCAGTGCTTTGAGATCTAAAAGATCTGGCATTTCTACAGTTTCAACAATATTTTCATAGCATTACATTTTTGGGATGCCCGTACTGAGAATGAATAGTTGTATGTTTTTACCAGCACTTTTTAAACTGATTGAAAGTTAGTAAAACAGATGTTTGGGATCAAGTCAGATTGAGGATTTATGCAGTGTTGCTTTCTGTTAGTTCTAGAGGGAATCAATAACAACCATGTTAAAACTGGTTGTGTAGTGCTAATGGCCACAATTGAATTACTTTTTTTCAACCGTTGATGTAGACTTGATGGGCCGAAGGGCCACTTTTGCACTACACGATTCAATGATTCTTTGAACTGGCTGTTAACAGCCTTCTTCAAAACCAAAGGTTACAAGTCAAAATATCCAAACATCCAGTCCCAAAAACTGAAAACATGGTCAAGCAAACTTGTACATCCATCCTCCAACTGCAAGATATGAAATGACTCCCACTGTAACTTCCCGACATTCACCAAGTGAAAGCCACAGCTCAAACAAAACATATCCTTCTGCTCAAGGACATTAGTCTATTTGTTGGAGATAAGCTACAGCCAATTACACTTAAACTATAATCGTCTGGTAGGAAGGATGTATTGTCTACACTGAAATTTTATCTGTGGAACGATTAGCTTATTAAAGGTCCTCTTTTTAAAAAGTCATTTGTAGTGTTGCAAGGCTAAATACAGACAAGAGCTGACATAATCAGTGCTGGTAGTTTGGCACCACGTTGCCCTATTACTAGATTGACACTAACTGCCCAGGGTCTGGCCTGGCACACACTGGTCTCTGAGCACACAACAGTCTCTGAGCTGATCAGCTGTGAGCAATGGAAACTTCGATTCTGTGTTGGCTTTTGATGCTATCTGATATGTGATTATAAAGGGTTAATCTGGAATACACTCACAACCCCAGCCCTAAGGTTTGTCTGCCACGTAGCCAGTATTATCCCACTCCAGAGTCGAATGAATTCGGTTTAAAACACCTGTATAAATTCTAACTGACTTTTAATTCAGGTCTTGGTCTTAGAGCAATTATTCTTTAAAATCACTCCCCAGGTCTCTGGCTAAGTACTCTCTGTTTGTGTATGTCTAGGGTCAGGTTCTTGAACAGTTAATGTCAAGTCACTGTGGAAATGTCAACACTTAATCAACTTCTGTTTCCATAGTAATGTGGCCACCCAGCAAAGATTTAAGGGATGCTGTTCAGCAAAAATGTGCCACGCTTGTGTTGTTAAAAGGCACTTTTAAGTCTGGGCTGTTCCAGTTTGGATGAGGCAGAAACCTGAAGGAATTCAGAGCCAAGGTGGGGCACATATACAGAGTGTAAATATGTGTCAAATCATTCAATATCATTGCCAGCAATTTCACAACACATGACATTTCACTAATAAAGGTAAGACTGACACTGTAACACAACTTTAATGGAAGAATGCTTGTGGTAAATTAAGTGTTAAATACGCTGCACCTGTGAGCAATAAAACAAATGCAGAACAAGGCAACAATCTCAAAGGGTGAGTCGACAATGAGAAGAGTGGAGCTCCTTTACTGTCATCCTGTGGGCTCTGCTCCCAGCTGGAGCTACTATCTGATTTGTACAATATTTTACCATCCTTGCACAGGTCCTACTTGTGGAAACATGTCTCCCTAACAGAAACACTCATCGCGAAAGCTCAGAAGATTTTTAAATTATTTCATGAGCGTGAGCGTCACTAATGAAGTCAGCATTTATTGTCCATCCCTAATTGCCCTGAGGAAGGTGGTGGTGAGTTGTCATCTTGAACCGCTGGAGTCCTTGAGGTGTAGGTACGCCCTCAGTGCTGTTAGGAAAGGTGTTGCAGGATTTTCACTGGTGAGACAGTGATATACTTGTCCAGCAAGTAATTAGGAAGGCGAATGGAATTTTGTCCTTCATTGCTAAAGGGATTGAGTTTAAGAGCGGAGAGGTTATGTTGCAGCTGTACAAGGTGCTGGTGAGGCCACACCTGGAGTACTGTGTGCAGTTCTGGTCTCCTTACTTGAGAAAGGATGTACTGGCACTGGAGGGGGTGCAGAGGAGGTTCACTAGGTTGATTCCGGAGTTGAGGGGGTTGGCTTATGAGGAGAGACTGAGTAGATTGGGATTATATTCATTGGAATTGAGAAGATTGAGGGGGGATCTTATAGAAACATATAAAATTGTGAAGGGAATTGATAAGATAGAAGTAGAGAGGATGTTCCCACTGGCAGGTGAAGCTAGGACAAGAGGGCATAGCCTCAAGATTAGAGGGACTGAAGATTTAGGACTGAATTGAGAAGGAACTTCTCCACCCAGAGGGTTGTTAATCTATGGAATTCCTTGCCAAGTGAAGTAGTTGACGCTACTTCAGTAAATGTTTTTAAAGCTAAGGTAGATTTTTTTTTGAACAATAAAGGAATTAAGGGATACGGTGAGAGCGTGGATAAGTGGATCTGAGTCCACGAAAAGATCAGCCATGATCTTGTTGAATGGCGGAGCAGGCTCAAAGGGCCAGAAGACCTACTCCTGCTCCTAGTTCTTATGTTCTTATATTTCCAAGTCAGGACGATGTGCGGCTTGGACATACCCTCCAAGCAGAACCTGCTGTTGGTGGTGTTCCAATGAATCTGATGGCCTTGTTGATCCAGATAGTAGAGGCCAAGGATGTAGAATGTGCTGTCAAAAGAAGCTCGACAGGTTGCTGCAATGCATCTTGTTGGTGGTATACACAGCTGCCATTGGATTGGTGGTGAAGGAAGTGAATGTTGAAGGTGGTGGATTAAGAACCAGTCAAGTAGGCCACTTAGTCCTGGATGGTTTCAAGCTTCTTCAGTGTTGTCACCCAGGCAAGTGGGGAGTATTCTATCACACTCCTGACTTGTGCCTTATAGATGATAGCCAGGCTTTGGGGAGTCAAGAGTTTAGTTGCTCACTACAAGAGTCCTAATCACTGAACATGTTTTTGTAGCTATAGTGTGTATATATATATGGCTTTTCTAGTTTAGTTTCTGGTCAATGGTAACCCCCAAGATCTTGATAGTGGGGAATTTAGCGATAGTAATGTAACTGAATGTCAATAGGCTATGGTTGGATTCACTCAAGTTAGAGATGGTCTTCGCCTGCACTTGTATGGTGAGAATATCCTATCGAATGGTAGTAAGTGAGACTTGGAGACAACTCACAGAAGGTTCACTGTGCTAAGATGAACAAGTTGCCTTGAGGAAAGGATGAGCAGGTTGGAGTTTGCGAGAATGAGAGGTGTGATATTATCTTTTCATATGATTGACGGGTCTTGACAGGGTGGATGCAGGAAGGATGTGTCCCTAATGGGGGTATCTAGAACCAGGAGATGGTTTCAAAATAATTGTTCTTCCATTGAAGATGAAGGTGAGGAGGAATCTTTCCTCTTCAAGGGTCTTTGGAATTCTCTTCTCCAGAGAATAGTGGCGGCTGGATCATTGGATATATTCAGCGCTGAGTTAGACAGATGTTTGATTACCAAGGGAGGCAAGGATTTGGGAAGGAAGGGGAAGACAGGAAAGTAGAACTGAGACCACAATCAGATTGGCACTATATGCTTGAATGATGGAGGCTTGAAGGGGCTGAATGGCCTATTCTTCCCAAATTTTGTCACACTGTCTGGAATCTAATCGAGGAGTTTCAGAAGTTTATGTGTAGTGTAACAGACACCCAGGATGAATCTAGTCAAGGGATTCGGGTAGTTAATACATAGAATAACAGATACACAGGAGTGAATTATAGTCAAGTGGTACATATGGCTTTATGAACTTCTTGAGCTGGACTCATGTATCATTCAATTTTCAGCTTCATTTTGTCACCTTTTCAAAGAGCCCACTTTAGATGCCTTTGCTTCCATTTTCTGGATGCCTAACCATCAGTCCGTTCTAAAGGTGTATGTACGTTTTTCACCTCAGTCGTATCTGCATCACACTTCACTACATGACGCAAACAGCATCTTCAAACTAAACAGCTGAACCGGTTTGTTCTTTTGTGTCACCATGAGATTTCTTACCAAACCAAAAGTATTTGGATGAAGGGAGAAGAATGACGCAGGTGGTCATATCATTGATGAAGTGACAGATCTTACCTTGGCGTTTGGATGCGGTATCATTCGGTAATACCTGAGACTGACCCCTTATCCACTCCCGCAACCTACAGATTGGTCTTTTCTCCAGATTCCCCTGCAAACAAAAGACATTGGATGATAACTTTCATAACAAAAATGCTGGTGGAAATACTCAACAGGTCCGGCAACATCTGTGAAGAGAGAATCAGAGTAATAAGGGCAGAATTTAATGCATCCCTGGTTGGTGATTGAGGCCATCTAACTTGAAGGAAAGGCATTGAATGAGGACCCCACCCATTTCTGCTCCAATTAAGTCTGGGACACAAAGGTTTGAGGATCTCCTTCTCACCTTGCTGCTAATTCAAGCTCTTACAATGACAGGTGGGTGAGTCACGTGGTAAAAACCTGAAAAGCAAAATCCTATCAGGTTAGCTGAGGGCTCCAAGGACTGACCCTTGTTCGGAGGAATTCAATATCAATCAAATATTGGGAAGAGGAGGCCCACTGAGAGTCAACCCCTTGCTGCTGAAAACACTCTAGCACCAAACCAGCAACTTCCATTCGATGATCCCTCATCTTGTTCTGTAGTGGGCAGTTACTAGGCTTCAGTCAGAACTAAAGAATACATGAACTCATTCATTCACTGCAACCCCCATTAGGGAGATTTTATTCCTTAAATATGCATGCTATAAAAGCAGAAGACAAATCAGAACAAACCGATAAGCCTGGTTGAAGACTCAGCAGTGGTCATATGACTCACTCTTAAAGGGACACTATCCCAGTGTAACATACATCAATTGTAACACATAATGTATCTGCCCTCAACCTCTTGTGACTTGGGTTACTCGCCAATCATTGGACTTTACCCCGATGCAACACCAACAAATGCCAGCTTCTGACTGACCAAATTCCTTCAGGAGTCGGGATACAGACTCCCAAATAGCCTCCTGCCACCACACCCCTTCCCTATGCACAAACACTGAATCCTACATTCTGGGAAGGTCAACTGCTGCTCATTGAGGTTTCAAAGACATTCTCCATGGAGGCAACATTGCTGGGTTTTCAGTGGACCATCGCAACCCCATTGCCAGTGAATGTTTCAGGTCAGCGGCCTTTGTTCGAAATGTAACAGGTTTTGGGCAAGTGAGAGGGGGAAAAGATGAGAAACAAAAACAAAAAGGGACAATCTGTGATAGGATGGGAGACTGGAAAAATTAAAAGAAGAATTGGTGGTGCTGGATCAAAGAGAGTGGAAATAGGATAAATGTGTGACTGTAAAGAAACAAAAGCTGTATCTAGAAAAGGTGTGAATGACAGAACAATGAACAGTTGGCATCCAAAAGCAAAAGCAAGAAAAAATTAGGAATGACCAAAGCCTGAACGAATATAAAAACAAATGGAGCTGAGGATATAGTCTGAAACTGCTGACCTCAATGTCAATGACCTCAAAGAGTATCCAATCGAAAGATGAGTTGCTGTTCCTCCAGCTTATGTTCAGCTTCATTGGAAACCTGAGGGAAGCTGAGGACAGCAAGGTTGGCCTGATAGGGACATGGAGAATTTAAATGAGAAACAACCAGTAGGTTGTGCCATACTCACTGACTGAACAGAGGTGTTTCTGTTTACATTTCAGATTTCCAACATCCATAACTCATGTTTTGTTTGGAACAATGATGTTAAATATAATACAGACCACATTTTTGGGGCCAATGGCCAGCAACTAGATTTCCTGGTGGGTGAGTAAATTGATTGGTGTAGCCCAGGGTTTTGTCTTTCTGATTTAGTGCAATAGACTTTATTGGGAGCCAGGTGAAGGGCAAATGTCCACAGTATAGATTATCCAGATGTCCAGATTGAAAATTCAGCAAGAACATGGATGTTACAAAGCTGTAGGTGTCGTGGAGTTTACCTGAACCTGTTCATTGCTTCTTGACTGTGAATAGATGGAAAGAAATGAAGAAATTGTTCCTCTAGGAGCCAGAGATTTCTAATCCCAGAATATCAAGGTTGATTCAGGATCTGTATGTCAGGTCCCATATTGAGCTTCTCCAGTCCGAGTTAGAGACTGGCCCTAAAGGTTATGAGGAGATTTAGGACATGTGGCCAAAATGATGGAATATGATAAAACATATACAGAGAAACGTTAACAGATTCAGTGGTAATTTACCAAAGAGATGTGGATATATTTTTGAAGATTAAATGGTTTCAGGGCTTAAAGATACGGCACAGGAGAATGGGACTGGTAGGCTGGCTCTTTTGGAGAGCTGACGTTAGTATGATGGACCAAATAGCCTTCTCCTATGTTATCTAGTGCCTGGGTTTAGCTACTCAATATTCTGCTGTTTAATCAAACTGAAAACCCATCAGAGTTGCAAGTCAGGACAAAGTCCCATGCATTGTGTAACAGTCTTTGCAGCAATGGGCAGGTTATATTTGAGCTGGGCTTTTGGTAAATTGTCAGGACACTGGATCACATATTGCAGCCTTGTCAATGCAAACAGACACATCACTCTTTGGCACCTCAGCTTGCAATTTTCTTTCAAGATTCAGAACTGTACAACTGTCTAACAATCATTCATGGTCTAAAGGCCAAATGCATCATCCTACAGTTTCTTCAAAACAACTTTGAAGGGCAAAAATCTTCCTGGATGTAAGTACTTCTATCTGAAATAGCCACAGGTATTGAAGTTGCCTTAAATTTTGTAAAAAAAGACATGCTGTTAAGATATTTTCAGCTGAGTACATCCTGCTTGTTGATCAGGCAGAAACTTTTATGTTCATTTGGGATGATAGTATATGACCATTCACAAACCTAAGACCCTTAAAGAATAGGAGAATCACATTGAACCCAACAAACCAGTTCCTTAATAACTGATCTTAATCCATCCATCCACCATCTCCCAACGGCTCTCAACTCTAAACACCCATCTTCTTCATACATCCTTCAATTACTCCCACCTTCACCCTGTATCCCTCAACTCCACTTACTACTGTTACACCTCCCATTCCCTCAATCGTCTTCAAAGACATCATGAAGTATCTCTTGAACTGTCTATCCATGCACATTGGTAACCTTCCCAGCTTCACATCTCTATTCAACATCTATTCAAGTGAAAGAATTCATGAGACCAGAGAGTGTATTCACAAGAGATAAAATGCCTAACTTAACAGTTGCGGCCACTTCCAGACCTGACAAGTGAATGATCAGACTATGATCCTTTCAATATTCACTAGAGGATTTTCCTGTAGAGTATTCTAACCAGCATTCTGCCCAAGACTGACCCTTTTTAATGGTAATTGATGTTGCATTGAGACTGAGAGCTCTTTCACAGTGAACAATGCCATAACTCATCTGGTCTTAACTGTGTCTCAGTGGCCAACATTTCTTGCCTCTCATTCAGAAAATTATTGGTTGAGACACTTGAGCACTGAGGGAGTGTTGATCTGTCAGACATGCTGACTTTTGACTAAACATTCAAGTGAACTGAGGCTACGTTTGGCCTCTCAGCAAAACATAAAAGTTCTAATGGCACTATTCAAAGAAGACGAGTAGAGTTATTGCAGTATCCCAGCTGATTTTTATCCCTTAAACAACTTCATTTAAATAATTTCTCTTGGTCATTTTTGCAATGTTGTTTGGGAAATCTTGCTGTGTACAATTTAGCTGTTACATTCCTTACAATACAACAACTACCTCAGTGCAAAAGTGCTTAATTAGCTGTTAAGATAAACACTTTGAAACGCGCCTAAGGCTGTGAAGGATGCTGTAGAAATTCTGGACTCCTTTATTATAATAATCCTCATGCATGCTGCACATACTGAGATTTAGACCACACTCCATAATTATGAAGTGCTTCGACTGGTTAGCCATAGCTCATATCAAATCTAACCTCCCAGCCTGCCTTGATCCCCTGCAATTTGCCTACCATCACAACAGGTCCACGTCAGATGCCATTTCACTAGTCCTACATCCCTGGAACATCTCTATAAGGATACCAATGTCAGGCTTCTACTTATGACCACAGCTCTGCCTTCAACACTACAATCCCAACCAAACTACTCTCCAGACCCCGAGGCCTAGGTCTCTGCTCTGCCGTCTACAACTGAAATACTCGACTTTGTGATCCATGGACTGCAATCAGTGAAGATATGCAACAGCACCTCCTCCATGATAATTCTCAACATCAGCAGCCCACAAGGATGTGTACTCAGCCCCTACCATACTCCTTGTGCACCATTAATGACTGTGAGGCTAAATTTCATCCAAACTCCCTCTACAAGTTTGCTGACGACATCACCATTGTAGGCTGGATATCAAATACTGACAAGACAGAATA
Organism: Ginglymostoma cirratum; assembly: GCA_024137785.1. Lineage (NCBI taxonomy): Eukaryota > Metazoa > Chordata > Chondrichthyes > Orectolobiformes > Ginglymostomatidae > Ginglymostoma > Ginglymostoma cirratum. The sequence goes on from JAHRHZ010000106.1 coordinate 671,288, forward strand.
ATGAAAGAGATAGAATGCTTGGCTATGTGGTGTAAAGATAACAATCTGTCCCTCAATGTAAGCAAAACTAAAGAGCTGACCAATGACTTCAGGAAGCAAGGAGGGAAACACGTCCCTATCTACATTAATGGAGCTGAGGTGGAGAGGGTCGAGAGCATTAAATGCTTAGGAGCGACGATAACCAACAATCTTCCCTGGTTCACCCACATAGATGCGATGGTTAAGAAGGCACAGTGCCTATTCTTCCTCAGGAGGCTAAGGAAATTTTGCATGTCCATAGGGATCCTCACCAATTTTTACAGATGCACCACAGAAAGTGTGCTACCTGGATGCATGAAAGCTTGGTAAGGCAACTGCTCTGCCCAGGACCATAAGAAACTCCAGGAAGTTGTGAACACAGCCCAGACCATCATGCAAGCCACCCATCCATTGAGTCCATCTACACTTCTTGTTGCCGCTGAAAAGCAGGCAACATCAAAGGCCCCTCCCACTCCAGTTATAACCTCTTCCAACCTCTTCTGTCAGGCAGAAGATATAAACGCTTAAACACACGTACCAACAGGTTCACGAACACCTTCTTCCCTGCTCTTATTAGACTTCTGAATGGACTTCACAAATTTCAAATCTAATGCTGATCTTGCTTTTTGTACACCTTCTTTGCAGCCATAACTTTGTATTCCTTGCTCTGTTCAATCACCCTATGGTCTTTGTATGTTATGATCTGCCTGTACTGCATGCAAAACAAAAATTTTCACTGTACTTTTGTCCATGTAACAATAATAAATCAAATGAAATCATATTCTTACAACACTGGAAATTGTTTTTATTTGAACAGTTGAGAACCCCAATGGTAAAGTTGTTCCCTAGGGGATGTGCTGCACCTCTTCTCAGAGAGTGGGCAACACTAGCACTCCATTACCCTTTGGTGAAGTTCCATGCCCTACACTGCACTCCCAGCTTTCTACTTTTCTTCCCTGAACCACTTGATGGGTCATTGCAATGCCCCAGCCACTCACTCACATGGTCTCAATCGGCAAACCTGCTGATTGTTTTACGTTCTCCAATGTTGGGGGGGTGGGGAAGGTAGTTACTGAGTATTTGCAGCATTGTCAAAATGGAACGAGACACCTTCTGCTGAGTGCTTTGCAGGTTGGTGTCTGTACTTCATGGGGTCAAGGAGTAGGCCTGCTTTACAATATTCAGACACTAACAGATTAATTCAAGATATCTGAAACCTGATCAATGCATTCGAGATTTTGTGAATTTCACCAGGGCCTGCAGGACTCAAACATTTCCCTCGTGGTCACAGCTCCTGATCCCTGATCACACAATCCCTTCATGCTTTACAAATTAAACTACTACCTACTTCAAGAACTGTTGAAATGCAATTCTTTTCAGCATTGTCTCGAAAATAATATCAGGTTGAAGTTTATCATTTTGTCCACAATGTGCCACAAATCTTGCCAAATATCACGTCAGTGTTCCAGTTGGACATTTATTCTGTCAATATTTTATACACATTGCCAGCAGAATCTTGCTGGTTTGTTTAACACTGAGGCAAAGAGCTGTCAGTTATTCACCACAATGACAAAGCCCATGAATCTGACAAATATTTTACAAAGTCAAGAATCAGAGCATTTCAAAGAGTTGAACATGAATACCTCATACATCTGGACGCTGGTGAAGAAACTTGCTCTGAAGCCCTGGTATTTGTACTGTAAAACTCTTCCACCTCACAAGCAGTCCACTAGTTCTCTACCAGTAAACAGCATTTGGCAGCAACTCCATGTGAACGGAGTGCTGTAACTTAATGGGTACAAGTCGCTGCCCTGTATACTCACTGGGAAATGGTTGAAAGCTATCTCTCGTTAATACAACAGTATAATCAAACTGCTCCACTTCAATAGCTTTAAAATCACAAGCTGTCTGCATCCTACTCACTGTGATTCTCATTATGGTTTCATTTGCCACAAGTTTGCATTAGCTGATCTCGGCTCAGTGTCAGTTCACTGTCAGATCTCCACAAAGAATGGAAATTTGACTATCCCAAACAAGTATCAAATAGAAGTTTTGTTATTGGCTTCAACCAATCATGAAATAACGTAAATTTGGACCCTGCACCCCAGCGAGAGCCAGTGTGTGTGGGACCCCGCACCCCAGCGAG
>JAHRHZ010000106.1:673461-696611 GCA_024137785.1 Ginglymostoma cirratum
GCACCCCAGCGAGAGCCAGCGTGCGTGGGACCCCGCACCCCAACGAGTGTTAGTTTTGTGGAGGACCCGTATTCCAGGGACAGCCAATGTGTGTGGGATATGTAAGACCATTTGACATTGTGGTCCATTGACTCTGCTCCACTATTCAATGAGATCATGACGGATCTGAATTTTCAGCTTCACTTTCCTGCTTTATCCCTATAACCCCTGTCTCCTTACTGATTAGAATTCTGTCTATCTCAACCTTGAATATACTTAATAACCCAGCCTCAACAGTGTTCTGCAGTAAAGAATTCCACGAACTCACTATGCTCTGAAGTAAGAAATTCCTCCTCATCTCTGCCTTAAATATGTGACCCCTTATTCTGAGATTAAGCTCTCTGGACCTAGACTATCCTACAAGGAGAAACAACTTTTTTCATATCTCCCCTGTCCAGCCTCCAAAGAGTCTTGTATGTTTCATAAAAGGTCCCTCTCATTCTTCTAAATTCAAAAGAGTACAGGCCCAACCTACCCATCTTTTCCCATAAAAGAACAATCCATACATGGGACTGACTCAGAGAACCTTCTCTGGACTGTCTCCAATGTCAGTATATCTTTCCTTAGATAAGGGAACCAGAACTATTCACAATACTCCAGCTGTGGTCAGACTAGTGCCTTGTACAGTTTCTGAAAGACTTGCCTATTTTTCTACTCCATTCACTTTGAAATGAAGGCCAACATTTCACTTTCCTTCTCTATTACCTGCTGGACTTGGATTTTAGCTTTTTGTGAATCATGTACCAGGACCCCTAAATTCCTCGGTGCTGTAGTTTTCTCCATATAAGTAATATTCAGTTTCTCTGTTCTTCCTGCCATAGTGCATAGCCTCACATTTTCCCACATTATATTCTACCTGCTAAATTTTTGTCTGCTCACAAAACCTGTCTATATTCCTCTGCAGAGAAAGTAGGAACTGCAGATCCTTTGTATCATCCTCACCACAAGGTGGAAGTACATTCACTTCCCTTATCCAAGTCATTGATATCTATTGTAAATAATTGTGGCCCCAGCACTGATCTCTGAGTCAATCCACTAGTTACAGAACATTATCCTAAAAATGCCCTCTTTATCCAACTCTCTGTTTTCTATCAGTTAGCCAGTCTGTCCTAATATACTACTCCCAACACCATGGACTCTTATCTTGTTAAGTAGCCTTGTGTGGGATGCCTTACAAAATCTCTGCAAGAAATCCAAAATTATTACATCTAATGGTTCCCCTTATCCATCCTGCGTGTTACCACCTCAAAGAGCTCTAACAAATTTGTCAGATATGGGTTTTCCTTCAGGAAGCCATGCTGACTCTGCTTGATTATTAGAGTTTCTTATTGTGGGTGATGCACAGTCAAAGATTGCGTGGGTACCATTTCACAGTGAGAATCTATCTAGGGGACCGGTACCCCAGTGAGAGACAAAGTGCGTTTGGGAACCATATTTGAACTGTTTCAAGGAGGTGACCAGGTGTGTAGGTGAGGGTAGTGCATTGGTGTAGTTTATGGGGATTTCAGCGAAGCTCCTGACAGGGTCTCACAAAAGGGGCGCTGATGAAGAACATAAAAGTGCATGGGATCCAGGGTAACTTGGCAAGAGGGATTCAAAATTGGTTCAGTGACAGGAGACAGAGGGTGGTGGTACAAGGCTGTTTGTGTGACTGGAGGCTGGTGCCTAATGACGTAACACAAGTATCAGTGCTGTGTCCCTAATTGTTCATGATATTTATAAAGAGATACGGAAGAACATGTGGGGGGATTATTCGTAGGTTTGCGGATGACACGGAGATTGGTTGGGTGATTGACAGTGAGGAAGGAGGCCTTAGAATACAGGAGGATATGGATGGATTGGTCAGCAAAACAGATCCAGCCTATTCAGCCTCTCCCTGTTGCTCAAACCCTACAACCCTCGCAACATCCTTGTAAATCTTAGAGAGGCTGGATAAGCTCAGGTTGTTTCCTTTGAGCACAGAATGCGGAGTGGGAACCTGTTACAAGTGCACAAGATTATGAAGGGCAAGGGCAGGGTGGATAGAAAGCAGCTGTTCCCCTTAATTGAAGGGTCAATAACAAAGAGGTGTAATTTTCAGATGCAAGCCTGAAGGTTTAGAGAAGACTTGATAGGAGAAAAAAACTTATCCAGAGGGTGGGCAATATCTGGAATGTACTGCCTTCAAGGGAAGTCAAGGCTGGAAACTTCACAAACTCTGAAAAGTACTTGGATGGGCACATTATAACTCTCAAGGCTGTGGGCCTATGCAACAAAGTGGGACTACTGTAGACTTAGGGTTGTTTTTTGCCAGCGCAGACTCGAAGGGCCTCTTCTGTACGATATAATTCTATGATTATATCAGAGTTAGTGTGTGTGGCACCCGTACCCCAGTGAGAGTGTGTGTGTGCGTGTGGCACCCGTACCTCAGCGAGAGTCAGTGTGCGTGGGACCTGTATGCAATGTGAGTCAGTGTATATTCCCATCTCTTGACATGTTACTTTCAAATTTAATTCGGTAACCAGTGAACTCTTCTAGTAAGACAAAACCTTCCAAAACCATGACCACTTCCATCTAGAAGGAAAAGGGCAGCAGATACATGGGAACACCACCACCTGCACATTCCTGTCACCATCCTGGCTGGAAAATATATCCCTGTTCCTCTGTGTCACTGGATATACATCCTGGAACTCCTTCCCATGCCTGAAGACTACAACAGTTCAAAAAGGCAGCTCACCATTATCTTCACCAGGGCAAATGTGGATGGGCACTAAATGCTGCAGCATCCAGCAAAGCCCGAATCCAATGAAGAATTTGATCTTAAAATGAGAACAAGGAATGAGAATGCACTTGGAGATAAAAGCAATAGGAAACAATTGTAAAAAATTGTAAAAAATTGAAGAAGCCGAGTAAAATCAGAGAAACAGCCAGTCAAAGTCTTTTTTTAATTTCATGGGATATGGGTGTTGTTGGTCATGCCAGCATTCAATGCCCATCTCTCATTTCCCTTGAACTGAAAAGCTTGTTCAGCCACTTCAGATTTAACCGTATCACCGTGGGTCTGCAGTCACATTGAGGCCAGACCACGTAAGGATAGTACATTCCCTTCTTTAAGAGGCATTGAACCAAATGGATTTTTATAACAATTGATGATAACTGTCATTGTCACCATAACAGAGTAGACCCAAACTGCAGGCGTTTTATAACCAAGTTTAAATTTCACAATCTGTCATGGAGTCAAACAAAATGGATGAACAGGAAGAAAAATTCTTCGCAAGAACACAGATACAATTGGCAAACTGAAGAGAACAGATTTGATAATTAAACAATCTCTGTTATAGTAAATTTAGAAAGGATGGTTCAGGTCATTGTAGGATTGCCATATTGCTCAGAGATACCTTAGGCAATGGAGAAAAGACCAAGGATAGGAACCGAATCAGTGTGGATTGAAGAACAAGGAGAAACTAATCACTCCAATAAGAATGTGCAAAAATGCCATCTAATAAGGGAGGAGTAGTGAGAAGAGACCTGAATGCTAGTTTACGAAATAAATGAAATACAGTAGAAATAACCATCGTAGGTTTCAACTATCACCAAATAAACAGTCTAAAAGAGCTAGTGAAAGGAAAGAGAAATGGAGTTTCTGGAATATATTAAGGGCTCCTTTTTACCAAGATAAAAGCCCAAGAAGAGTGATATCAATGTCAGATCCTGAAGGTGAATGGAAGAATAAATTTCTTTGTTCTTTAATCCATATGAGTTCAGTTCCGATACTCGGTATTGTCTCTTTTCTTCATTGCCTAAGATATCACTGCGTAATATAGCAATCTTTTGATGATCTAACCCATCCTTTCTAAATTTATTAGAACAAGAAAGGTTATTTAGTGAATAAAACAGAGCAGACAAGAGATGAATCAGTGGGGAACATCTAGACAATAGTGATCAGAAGATTAAAAAAAAGTTTGACAAGGTTAACAAAAGGAATTGTGTCAGAAGATGGACAGACAGCTAATGTTATTCATATGTCCCGAAAAGGAGGGAGAACAAACTAGGGAAGCACAGTCTAATTAGCTTAATGTTAGTGTTAGGAATGATAATAGAATCCTTACTCCTCAGTCAGAAATCTTTAGGTCAACAGAAAATATCTAGAAACCAAAAATATAATAAAGAATACTCATCATAGATTTACAAGAGAAGGTCATGCTTGACCAAACTCATTGAATTCTTATTGCAAATAAGCGTAATGTGATAGATGTAAATATTTTCACTTTTCAACTAATTTTTGATAAGCTATAAAGTAAAAGGCTTCTAGTTAATGTTGGAGTACATGAATTTAATGAACAAATCATCAGAATGAAGAGCAAACAGAGCCATATAGGCCCATGTGCACAGGCATGATGGGGAATTGAACTACGTATTGTTAAGAAATAGATTGCAGAATTTGGATAGGCTCAAGTTTATGGAGAATTTAAATGGAAAGAAAGTCAAGAGAGCACTAGATTAACAATGGGCAATAGACATGTTTCAATAGCAAGTGAGTGAGGCTTGGTAGAGATGGACAATATCACAGAGGTGAAAGTAGACATTCTTAGTAATGCGGAGAATGTGGAATCAAAAGCTAAGCTCACGGTCAATTAGGATGTTGGGCAGTGTAGCTCAGCCACAGTCAGTGACCAGAGAAAGGGATGAAGTTTGTGGCAGGGACGGGAGACAATGCTTCAGTTTTTCTTTTGTTTCATTGGAGAAAATCTCTCCTTGTTGGAGAGATGGCAGACATGCAATGAGAACAAAAATATAATCAATTTCAGACTTGAATACATTCACTGTGTGAGCATCTACAATCCTCTAGGTTAAAAGATTCACAAACACATCTGTGAAGTTCTTTCCCCCATCTCAGCCATAAAAGGCAGAACCTTTTACTGAGAACAAGACCTCAGCTGGGGAAACATTGACACAGTCAAATCATCTCAGAATCTTATATATTTCAATAAGATCACCCCTTATTCTTCTAACTCCCAGAAAGTATAGATCCAATTGACTTACCAAGGCTCAAGTCATATGGAATGTCATTTGTGTGTTTGATTTTTAGCATTTCAGTGGAAATCTGAGTAGACCTTTTAAACATGAAGTTGTAGAATAGGCTTGGATTTGAGAGGGAACACAAAACATTTGGAGAACATTGTTGAAGTGTTTATTTGCAAGGTTGCCATGTGTGTATATACTCACCAGTCACTTTCCCGACACAATAACCATTTACCGCTTCCTCCTGTTTCCTCTATGTCCCATTCTGGCCGGTTACAGGTCTAGTTCACACAACCTTGACTCCCATTATATTATTTAGTATAATAATCATTGCAGAACTCTGTAGAAGAGAATAGTATTGTCAGAAATGACTAATATTTCTGATTTCTCAAAATCGGGTCATCAGGAAGAGCTAACACAGCCTTTCCAGCGATGATCGGATGTATTGTAGTGTTTTCTAAACCGTGAATTACGGTAGTGACAGCCTCCTCCCATACCCACATGTACGTTATTTAATTGTACCAGGAAACATCAACGCTTTCTAGGAATCGGCTGAGCGTTTGTTATTCAATTATTCACGACCAGCAATTCTATTGAAAATACTGTGGGTTTAAAACCAAGGCGAGAGAAATAAAATTCTCTGAACCATAAACCTGTCTTTCACGTCCTTCTCCCTCACTCTCTGCTGGAAGAAACGAAACTACAAATAAAGTCACAAGGGTCAGTAATGAATGCTTGAAAAGGCATGCAGCATAACAAGAGGGCACATGCCTTCAGCATTCGATATTCTTGTGGAATATCGCACATCTAACCCTACTGTCCTTGCTAAAATTCGGGCACCACCTGAAGTGTTTGCACGTTCTAACTATTTGCTAGCTTAACCCTTTCATGGCTAATAATAAAACCTCTGTCACAAAAGCAAAAGTTGATGAAACATCTCAGCAGGTCTGGCAGCATCTGTGGACAGAAAACAGCGTTAACGTTTCGGGTCTAGTAACCCTTCTTCATAACTGACTCTACTTGGGCAAAGATTGGTATATATGCAGAATCAGAGGTGGGGGGTGGGTAGGGGGAAGGGAGTAAACGATAGGTGGAGATGGAGCCCCAGAGATAGCGAGAAAAACAGCTGGACAAAGGAATGTATGAAGGTCAGCCTGAGAGAAACAATAGTTGCTAATGAAGATCATCAGTGAGTGAAAATGGGTTGTTTGTGGCAGCAGCTGGTGTGATGACAAGGCCTAGTGTGTGGGAGTTGGGGTAAGGACATGGGAGAAGGTGCTCAAGCCCTCAAATTGTTGAACTTGATATTGTGTCTAGAAGGCTGCAAGGTCCCCAAGTGGAAAATAAAGTGCTGTTCTTCCAGCTTGTGCTGAGCTTTGCTGGAGCACTGCAGCAAGCCTAAGAAAGAAATCAAAAACAAAGTTGCTGGAAAAGCTCAACAGGTCTGGCAGCATCTGTGATGGAAAAAAACAGAGTTAATGTTTCAGATCTGGTGACCCTTCCTCAGAAATATTAGAGATATTAGACGAGAACATGATGGTGCATTCAAGTGGCAGGTACGTGGAGACTCAGTGTCTTTTTTGCAGACAGAACATAGGTGTTTTGCAAAGTGGTCACCCAGTTTGCACTTTGTCTCCCCAATGTAGAGGAGACACATTGTGAATGCAGTAGACTAGATTGAGTGAAGAGCAGGTAAAGTGCTGCTTCACCTGGTAGGTGTGTTTGGGCCCTTGGATAGTGAGGGAGGAAATAATTGGGCAGGTGTTACATCTTCTGCAGTTGCAGGGGAAGCTGCAATGAGGCTATGGGAGGGTGTTGGGAATGAAGGAGGAATAGACCAGGGTGTCCCAGAGGGAACAGTCTCTGCGGAAGGCTGACAAGGTAGGGGATTATGTGTCTGGTGGTGGCATCGTGCTGGAGATGGCAGAAATGGCAGCTAATGATCCTTTGGACGTGGATGCTGGTGGGATGGTAGGTGAGGACAAAGGGAATCCTGTCATTGTTATGGGAAGGAAGAAAAGGGGTGAGAGCCAAGGTGCAGGAGATGGGTCGGACCCGGCTGAGGTTCCTGTCAACTACAGTGCTGGAGAATCCTTGGTTGAGGAAGAAGGTGGACATTTTGGAGGCCTCCTTATCAAAGTTAGCAATAATCAGAACAGGTACAATGGAGACAGACGAGCTGGGACAATGGAATCGAGTCTTTACAGAAGCAGGGCGTGAGGATGTATAGTTAAGGTAACTATGGGAGTCAGTAGGTTTGTAGTGGATCCTGGTAGGCTGTCTATCCCCAGAAATGGAAACAGATGTTGGCAAAGGGAAGGGAGGAGTCAGAGAAAGACCAAGTGAAGGTGAGGGCAGGGTGGAAACTGAAAGTGAAATTGATAAACTTTTCCAATTCCAGACAAGACAGGGAACGAGCACCAATGATTTTGCTGATATACCAGTGAAAGAGTTTTGGGTGGGGACCAGCATAGGACTGGAACAAGGAAAGTTCCACATACCCCACAATGAGACAGGCATAACTGGGCCCATATGGGTACCCATGCCCACACCTTTGACCAAAAGATAAGTGAAAGGGATTAAAGAACAAATTGTTCAAAATGTGGACAGATTCAGCCAGATGGAGGAGGGAGGTAGTGGTTGGGGATGTATCAGACCTTGCTTTCCAGGAAGATGTGGAGAGCCCTGAGGCTATCCTGATGGGGAATGGACATGTAATGGGATTGCAAATCTATGGTGAGGAGGTGATGTCTGGAGCTTGTGAACTGGAAATTCTTTGTTGCTATCTGAATGGAGTCCAGCAGGGTAGTAGGTGAGTGTGGGCACTGCTTCTCAAAATATTGCTACAACAAGATGCAGGGAAAGGAAGTATCTTCAATATGAATGGGTGACAGGTGGAGAGGTTGTGAGAGAGCAGGCGGGTGGGTGAATGTTAACTGTCTGAGGAGGTTAGAAACAAAAAAAAACTGCAGATGCCTGGAATCTAGCGTAGATAAACAGGAGGCTGGAACAACACAGTAGGCCAGGCAGCATCAGGCATCTTTTGAAGAAGGGTCTAGGCCCGAAACGTCAGCCTTCCTGCTCCTCTGATGCTGCTTGGCCTGCTGTGTTCATCCATCTCTACACCTTGTTATCTGGAGGAAAGGAGCAGTCAATGTTTCACACATTACCCTGCTTCAGGACTGGATGTGAGGGTAGGGGGAGCTGCAGATAAAGTGGGTGGAGGCAGAATGGTGGTGATAGGTGGACACTGGTGGTAGGTATGACCTGATTGGTTGATGGGAAGGATGAATCCTGTTGGTGGCTGGAGGGTGGGTGAGAAGGTGGAATGGAAAGGAGGAGGTGGGGCTGGAAAGGGACCCGGGGGATGGGTGGGAAGATTATTTGAAATTGGAGAACTCACTGTTGAGTCCTCCGGGCTGTAGGGTGCCCAGGCGGTAGATAAGGTGTTGTTCTTCAAATTCACAAGGCTGCCTGGTCTGTTGTGTTCTTCCAGCATCTTGTTTGTCTGAGGAGGCTAAGGGTTAGAAGTTGTGAAAGGGATGGATGATTACACCAGTTCAGTGAAAAAATACTGTAAGGATCAAAAGCTGTAGTGTGAAATGTCTACAATCTGATGGCCACTCTGAAGTTCCAATTTCATGTTTATGGTGGAATTAAGCCTAATCCAAATTAAATGCCATTAGATTTCAGTTTCCAAGGCTCCCACACTATGAATACATTTCATAAACCCACTGTGTTCTGTAGCAACAAACTGCAATTCAATAAACTCCCTGGTTGGTTGTCTTAAAAATGCTACAAAATATCTTTCTCTCATTAAATTTTAAAATTAAAAGTAATGGACTAGAGCTCAGAATGTACGCATTGTTGAAATCTCATCATGAACATGACAAAAGGGTCAATGTGGTGCTGACATTAATGCATCAGAGAATTTTACACATCCCTGGGGCATTGTAACATCAAGGCACTTCTGCTTGTGTTAAATGTGGGTCTTGAGTGTGTCTATTTGCCTCTTGCACAGACATCCTTTTAGAGTTCACTCTAAGACCTAGCACCTGAGTGAATTCTATTGTTCAACCAATTCTTTTCTGCTGTTATGAAATTGTGCATAACTTTTAGTGAGCTGGAGCTTGTCATTACGAGAGACAGACTGAGTGTGCAACACACTCACTTTCTCCATTAATTTCCATTAAAATCACAGGGCAGGAAACTGCTGCTGAATAGACGCCAAATTAAATATATCCCTGCAGCCAACATGATCACAAATAGGGCGGGGAACTTACACAACTTTTTCCACTGTCACGCTGCATGTTCTTCAGCCCCACAATCCTTGTGTTCAATTCTCCACATCGTAGCTTTAATTTTATTCATTTACTTGCTCATGAGAAGTGGGCATCCCTGTCCAAGCCAGCATTTATTGCCCGTGTCAAAGGGCATTTGCTGCTCGGAGCGGAGACAGCTCATGGGATGAAACCAGTAAACTTTAAAACAAAGATTAGTGGAAATCTGGAACTCGGTCTGAGTAGATGACAGATGCTGCGGTTCAAATTAAAATTTTCAAGACTGAAACTTATGGACTTTTATTGGGGAGAAAAGGTTATGCACATAATCCTGGAAAATATAGCGCACACAGATACAAAAAAGGCTGATGGAGTGCTTGCCTTTCTGTCATGGAAGCTCCAATGCAAAAAGAAAGAAGGAATCACACGTTTCCACCTCAGAAAAGAGCTATTGCCCTTGGAGACGTTACAGAGCAGATGGTCCAGAATGATTAAACTAAAAGGACAAGATATATAAGTTCAGTTTTTATTCCCTTGAGTACGAAAGGTTGTGATGTGATCTGATCAAAGCGCTTAGAATGATTAAGGGTTTCAATGAGGTAAATGCGGAGAAGATATTTCCTCTACTCGGGGACAATGGAACCAAGAGACAAAACTTACAATTAGAATGCAGCATTTGAAGAGTCAAAGCTGGAAGTACACTTTAACACAAAGGGTAGTGGGGATCTAGAACTCCTTCCCAGAAGGTTCTGGTTGCAGGGTATAAATGGGAGCTTACAAAACTGAGATTAAGTTCAGGTAAGGCAGGTAAATAGAGTTGAGTTGTAGATCAGCTATCATCTGAGTGAGTGGTTGGGCAGGCTCAAAGGCTTAAATGGCCTCCTCCCATTCCTCTGTCCCCACCATCCTGTTGACAGCTGTACACTGACAGGCTTTGCCCATTCACCTTTCACTGTTGCAAAGCACTTTATTTTCCACATTCACATTACAGTCCCACATTCATTGGGGAATTAATTTGCCACTCCAGTAATGTACAGATAATACTCAGAGATTGTCTGGGTGTTTGATTGCCATGAAGAACCGGACCTGATGGGATATACACATGGTGCTGCTGCTGTAGAGACTTGAGAACAGTGCAGGAATATAAAAGCTGCTGCAGGAGGTTGAATGTAAAACACACAGCCACAGTGTCTGGCTGGAGATTTCAGGACAGAATGCATAATTCTCAGACACTGGCCACCACCACAGATTTTGAATCAACTAGTGATCTTGTTATCTATCCGTGTAAAGATTAATCTCCCTCCCATCTGGTGCAGTGAAACAGTGCAGCACAAAAGTGGAGACTCTACTAAAAACTCCATCACATCATGACATCTGATAAATTTACAGCAATACTGACTCTGGCCCTTATTCCCTTTTATAACCAGCACAATGGTATTCATCGCAAGCTCATTCTGTGATCTTGGTGCAGCTCAATTCCTTACTCTTGTGGCATTTTTCATACAGTAGATAGCTGATGGAGGGAAGGTCACAGATAAAGCCGCTGAAGATGGTTAGGCTGAAGACATTACTTTGAGGAACTCTGCAGAGATGTCCTGGAGCTGACACAATTAACCTCCAACCGTCAAAAAAACAACTTTTTTAAAAATTTTTCACCCCGTGCAAATGTGGCAAAACTACAGAATTCAGATCCGACCTATTAGTTGTGGGATCGGTTAGATCTGTCCATCACTTGCTGCTTGTATTGTTTGGAATACAGGCATACTCCTGCACTCTTCACTGCACCATGGTTATTCACCTGGCTTGATGGTACTGGGAAATGGGGGATATGCTGGACCATGAGGTTTCAGATTGTGTTTGAAAGCAATTCTGCTGCTGCTAATGGCCCACAGTGTCTGATGAATGCATTCAGTTAGATCATAGCTGTATATATCCTTCAATACCACTGTTTGGTGTTACGCTCATATCCCTAATATCATTAGTTTCCAGAAATCAATCAATTGCTGTCTTGAATATGTTCAATAATTGAGCGTCCACAGCCCTCCGGGACTGAGATTCCAAAGACTCACCATCCTCTGACTGCAGAAATTCCACCTCATCTCACACTTAGATGTCCTATCTCTTATTCTGAGATTATTTCTCTGGTCTAGATCCACCAACCAGGGAAAATATCCTGCCTATATCTACCTTGTCATGTCCTGTGAGAAGCTTGTATGTTTCAATGGGATCACCTCACATTTTTTGAAACTCTAGAGAATATAATTCCAATTTCTTTAATCTATTATCATAGGACAATTCTGTAATCTCAGGAACCAGTCTAATGGACCTCTGTTTCACTTCCACTATGTACAACATCTTTCTTTAGACAAGAAGACAAAACTGTACATCATAATACAAACCCACAGAAGTAAATCACAGAATTGATACAGTGCAGAGGAAGGCCATTTGTCCCATCATGTCTGCACCAGTCCTATTACCTAGTGTCTTTTCCCCATATCCTTAGCCCACCATTTCTATCCAAATAATCATCCAATTCCCTCTCGAATGTGTCAATTGAACCTGTTTCTACTACATTTCCAGGCTGTGTATTCCAACCCTGAATAGTCGCTGTGTGAAAACGTTTTTCTCATATCACTCTTGCTTCATTTGCACATCACTTTAAATCTCCCTTCTCCAGTTCTGTTTTCTTTTACGAGCAAAATCAGCTTCTCACTATCTACTCTGTCCAGCCCACTCATGATTTTGAAAACGTCTGTCAAATGTCCTCTCAGCCTTCTTCCCTCCAAGGAGGACAGGCCCAACTTCTTCAATCTATCCTCATCACTTAAGGTTCTCATTCCTGGAGCCAATCTTGTAAATCAATTCTTCACTCTCTCCAATGCATTTGCATTATTCCCTTAATGCGGTACCTGGGACTGGACACAATCATCCAGCTGAGGTCTAATCAGTGTCTTGTACAAGTTCAACATCATCTCCTTGCTCTTGTACTCGATGCATCTTTTAATAAAGCCAGGAACACTGTATGCTTTATTAGTTTCTCTCTCCACCTTCTTGCTACCTCAATGATTAGTGCACATAGACACCCAGGCCCTTCTGCTCCTGCATCCTATTTAGAATTTTACCACCTATTTTATACTGTCTTTCAATATTCTTCCCACCCAAAGTGCATTAACCTCACAGTTCTCTGCATCGAACCTCACCTGCCACCTAGCTGCCCACTCACCAACTACAAAATCCTTTTACAGTTCCACACTGCCCTCTTCATGGTTTAAAACTATAGCAAGACATAAGACCATAAGGCATAGGAACAGAAATTAGGCCACTCAGCCCATCAAGTCTGCTCCACCATTCAATCATGGCTGATAAGTTTCTCAACCCCATACTCCCGCTTTCTCCCATAACCTTTGGTCCCCTTGACAATCAAGAACCTATCAATGACCTGGCATCCACAGCCTTCTGTGACATTGAATTCCATAAGTTCACCATTCTCTAGCTGAAGAAGTTTCTCCTCATCTTTGTTCTAAAGGGTCCTCCACTGTGCCCTTGGGTCGTAGTCTCTCCTATTAATGGAAACATCTTCCCAATGTCCATCCTGTCCAGGCCGTTCAGTATTCTGTAAGTTTCAGTTAGATTCCCCCCTTATCTTCTAAATTCCATTGAGTATAGATACAGAGTCCTCACACATTCCTCATATGTTAAGCCTTTCATTCCTGGGATCATTCTTGTGAACCTTCTCTGGACCCGCTCCAGGGCCAGTACATCCGTCCTGAGGTATGGGGCCAAAAATTGCCACCATACTCTAAATGTGATCTGACCAGAGTTTTATAAAGCCTCAGAAGTACATCCCTGCTTTTATATTCTACTCAAAATAAATGCCAACATTATATTTGCCTTCCCAACCACCAACTCAACCTACAATATTACCTTGAGAGAATCTTGGACTAGAACTCCCAAGTTCCCTTGCACTGCGAATTTCTGAATTATCTCCCCATTTAGAAAACAGTCCATGCCTCTACTCTTCCTGCTGAAGTGCACAACCTCACACTTTCCCACATTGTATTCCATCTGTCACTTCTTTGCCCACTCTCCTAACCTGTTCATGTCCTTCTGCAACCTCCCCCACATCCTCAATACTACCTGTCCCTCCATCTATCTTTGTATCATCTCCAATTTAGCCAGAATACCCTCGGTTCCTCCATCTCAATCATTAATGTATAAAATGAAATGTTGTGGTCCCAACACTGACCCTTGTGGAACACCACTTGTCACCAGCTGCCATCCTGAGAAAGACCCTTTTAACCCAACTCTCTGCTTTCTGCTAGACAGCCAATCTTCTATCTATGCTAGTACCTTGCCTCTAACACCACGGGCCTTTATCTTACCGAGCAGCCTCCTTTGTGGTACCTTGTCAAAGGCCTTCTGAAAGTCCAGGTAGATAACATCCATTGGCTGTCCTTGGTCTAACCTGCTCTTTACCTCCTCAAAGAAATCTAACAGATTTGTCAGGCATGACCTCCCCTTGATTAAACCATGCTGACTTTGCCCTATTTTGCTATGCACTTCCAAGTATTCTGAAATCTCATACTTCACAATAGACTCCAAAATCTTACCAACGACCAAGGTCAGGCTAATTGGCCTGTAATTTCCCGTCTTGAAGTCTATACTCAAATGGCCTTCCAAAAAAGTCATAACTGCTTGCTGCACCTGAATGCTAGCTTTTAGTGACCTATGAATGAGAAACGCTAGTCTATTTGGACACCAACACCTTCTTCATTATTTGATGAATACTCTGCCTTTCTGTTTTCTACCAAAGTGAATAACCTCATACTTATTCACTTTATGGTTCATCTGTCAAAGTCTTGCTCATTCATTTAGAAACATAGAAAGTAGGAGCAGGAGTAGGCAGTTCAGCCCTTCGAAACTGCTC
The DNA here is from genome assembly GCA_024137785.1 of Ginglymostoma cirratum. Lineage (NCBI taxonomy): Eukaryota > Metazoa > Chordata > Chondrichthyes > Orectolobiformes > Ginglymostomatidae > Ginglymostoma > Ginglymostoma cirratum. Next base: position 687,709 of record JAHRHZ010000106.1, read on the forward strand.
CACCATTCAATCTGATCATGGCTGATCACCCAACTCAATAATCTGTCCTTGGTTTTCCCCTATATACTTTGATTCCTTTACTCCTACTCATTCTTGAAATCATACAATACAGCCTATCCAAGTTCCCTAAATTCTCTCGTAATTCATATTCTCATATTCCCACCTCCTTTTGAAACACCAACAAATCTGGAATTATTAAATTTGATCCAAAAATGTTCATTCAAATCGTTGATATTATGAGCATCTATGATGCAAGCATTGACCCCTGCCTTCCTGAGAATGACCTGTCTATTTCTACTCTTGTTTTCTAGAGTCATAGAGTCATACAGCATGGAAACGGACCCTTTGGTCCAACCAGTCCATGCTGAACACAATCGCAAACTAAACTAGTCCCACTGCCTGCTCCTGGCCCATTTCCCTACAGACCATTCCTATTAATTTACTTGTCCAAATGTGTTTAAAGCATTGTAGTTGTACCCACATCCACCATTTTCTCAGGAAGTTCATTCCACATGCGAAACCCCTCTGTGTAAAAAAATTTGCCCCTCACGTTGTTTTTAAATCTCTCTCCTCTCACCTTAAAAATGTGTCCCCTAGTCCTGAAATCCCCCATCCGAGGGAAAAGATGACTACCATTAACCCTACCTATACCCATAATTATTTTATAAAGTGGAAAGACATGAGCTAGATTACATCAGTGATCAGCATTAAGGATACGTCAACACAAGAACTGGCCATTTGGATACAGAACTGGCTTGAAGGTAGAAGGCAGAGAATGGTGGTGGAGGGTTGCTTTTCAGACTGGAGGCCTGTGACCAGCGGTGTGTCACAAGGATTGGTGCTGGGTCCATTGCTTTTCGTCATTTACGTAAATGATTTGGATGTGAACATAGGAAGTATGGTTAGTAAGTTTGCAGATGATACCAAAATTGGAGGTGCAGTGGACAGCAAAGGTTACCTCAAAGTACAATGGGATCTTGATCAGATGGGCCAATGGACTGAAGAGTGGCAGATGGAGTTTAATTTAAATAAATGTGAGGTGCTGCATTTTGGAAAGGCAAATCAGGGCAGGACTTGTACACTTAATGGTAAGGTCTTGGGGAGTGCTGCTGCACAAAGAGACCTTGGAGTGTAGGTTCACAGTTCCATGAAAGTGGAGTCACAGATAGATAGGGCAGTGAAGAAGGCATTTCATATCCTAGCCTTTATTGGTCAGTACATTGAGCAAAGGAGTTGGGAGGTCATGTTGCGGCTGCACAGGACATTGGTTAGGCCACTTTTGGAATACTGAGTGCAATTCTGGTCTCCCTGCTACAGAAGGATGTTGTGAAAACTTGAAAGGGTTCAGAAAAGATTTAAAGGATGCTGCCAGGCTTGTAGGGTTTGAGCTATAGGGAGAGACTGAATAGGCTGGGGATATTTTCCCTCATCGGAGGATGAGGGGTGACCTTGTAGACATTTTTAAAAATATGAGGGGCATGGATAGGGTGAATAGCAAGGTCTTTTCCACAGGGTAGGAGAGTCCAAAACTAGACGGCATAGATTTAAAGTGAAAGAGGAAAAATTTAAAAGGGACCTGAGGGGCAATATTTTCACACAGAGGGTGGTGCTTGAATGGAATGAGCTGCCAGAGGAACTGGTGGAAGCTGGTACAAGTACAACATTTAAAAGGCACCTGGATGAGTATATGATTGGAAAGGATTTAGAGGGAAAAGGGCCAAATGCTAGCAATTGGACCAGATTTATCAAGGACAACAAGATGTGGAGCTGGATGAACACAGCAGGCCAAGCAGCATCATAGGAGCAGGAAAGCTTGACGTTTCGGGCCTAGACCCTTCATCAGAAATGGGGGAGAGGAAGAGGGTTCTGAAATAAATAGGGAGAGAGGGGGAGGTGGATAGAAGATGTATTGAGGACAGGATAGGTGGAAAGGAGACAGACAGGTCAAAGAGGCAGGGATGGAGCCAGTAAAGGTGAGTGTAGGTGGGGAGGTAGGGAGGAGATAGGTCAGTCCAGGGAGGACGGACAGGTCAAGGGGGCGGGATGAAGTTAGTAGATAGGAGATGGGGTGCGGCTTGAGGTGGGAGGAGGGGATAGGTGAGAGGAAGAACAGGATAAGGAAGGCGGGGATGAGCTGGGCTGGTTTCGGGATGCGGTTGGGGGAGGGGAGATTTTGAAGCTTGTGAAATCCACATTGATACCATAGGGCTGCAGGGTTCTCAGGCTGAATATGAGTTGCTGTTCCTGCAGCCTTCGGGTGGCATCATTATGGCATTGCAGGAGGCCCAGGATGGACATGTTGTCTGAGGAATGGGAGGGGGAGTTGAAATGGTTCACGACTGGGAGGTGCAATTGTTTGTTGTGAACTGAGCACAGGTGTTCTGCAAAGCGGTCCCCAAGCCTCCGCTTGGTTTCCCCGATGTAGAGGAGGCCACAACGGGTACAGCGAATGCAGTATACCACATTAGCAGATGTGCAGGTGAACATCTGCCTGATGTGGAAAGTCTTCTTGGGGCCTGGGATTGGGGTGAGGGAGGAGGTGTGGGGGCAGGTGTAGCACTTCCTGCGGTTGCAGGGAAAAGTGCTGGGTGTGGTGGGGCTGGAGGAGAGTGTGGACCGGACAAGGGAGTCACGGAGAGAGTGGTCCCTCCGGAAGGCAGACAAGGGTGGGGAGGAAAAAATGTCTTTGGTGGTGGGGTCGGATTGCAGATGACGGAAGTGTCGGAGGATGAAGCGTTGGATCCGGAGGTTGGTGGGGTGGTACGTGAGGATGAGGGGGATTCTATTTTGTTTGTTATTGCGGGGACGGGGTGTGAGGGATGAGTTGCAGGAAATGCGGGAGACACGCTTGAGGGCGTTCTCGACCACATTGCGGTCCTTGAAGAACGAGGACATCTGAGATATACGGGAGTGGAATGCCTCATCCTGGGAGCAGATGCGGGTGAGGCGAAGGAATTGGGAATAGGGGATGGCATTTTTGCAGGAAGGTGGGTGGGAGGAGGTGTATTCTAGCTAGCTGTGGGAATCGGTGGGCTTGAAATGGATATCGGTTTCGAGGTGGTTACCCGAGATGGAGACAGAGAGGTCCAGGAAGGAGAGAGAGGTGTTAGAGATGGTCCAGGTGAACTTAAGGTTGGGGTGGAAGGTGTTGGTGAAGTGGATGAACTGTTTGAGCACCTCGTGGGAGCACGAGGCAGCGCCGATACAGTCATCAATGTAACGGAGGAAGAAGTGGGGTTTAGGGCCAGTGTAGGTACGGAAGAGGGATTGTTCCACGTAACCTACAAACAGGCAGGCATAGCTTGGGTCCATGGGGTACCCATGGCCACCCGCTTTGTCTGTAGGAATTGGGAGGAATTGGCCCTAAACCCTACCTCTTCCTCCGTTACATTGATGACTCTATTGGCGCCACCTCGTGCTCCCACGAGAAGCTCGAACAGTTCATGCACTTCACCAATACTTTCCACCCCAACCTTAAGTTCACCTGGACCATCTCAACACCTCTCTCTCCTTCCTGAACCTCTCTGTTTTCACCTCTGGCAACCACCTGGAAACCGATATCCATTTCAAGCCCACCGACTCCCACAGCTACCTAGAATACACCTCCTCCCACCCATCTTCCTGCAAAAATGCCATCCCCTATTCCCAATTCCTTCGCCTCACCCGCATCTGCTCCCAGGATGAGGCATTCCACTCCCGTACATCCCAGATGTCCTCATTCTTCAAGGACCGCAATGTACCCCCACAGTGGTCGAGAACGCCCTCAACCGTGTCTCCTGCATTTCCCGCAACTCATCCCTCACATCCCGTCCCCGCAATAACAAACAAAATAGAATCCCCCTCATCCTCACATACCACCCCACCAACCTCCGGATCCAATGCATCATCCTCCGACACTTCCGCCATCTGCAATCCAACCCCACCACCAAAGACATTTTTCCCTCCCCACCCTTGTCTGCTTTCCGGAGGGACCACTCTCTCCGTGACTCCCTTGTCCGGTCCACACTCTCCTCCAGCCCCACCACACCCAGCACTTTTCCCTGCAACCGCAGGAAGTGCTACACCTGCCCCCACACCTCCTCCCTCACCCCAATCCCAGGCCCCAAGAAGACTTTCCACATCAGGCAGATGTTCACCTGCACATCTGCCAATGTGGTATACTGCATCCGCTGTACCCGTTGTGGCCTCCTCTACATCGGGGAAACCAAGCGGAGGCTTGGGGACCACTTTGCAGAACACCGGCGCTCAGTTTGCAACAAACAATTGCACCTCCCAGTCGCGAACCATTTCAACTTCCCCTCCCATTCCTCAGACGACATGTCCATCCTGGGCCTCCTGCAGTGCCACATCGATGCCACCCGAAGGCTGCAGGAACAGCAAATCATATTCAGCCTGGGAACCCTGCAGCCCAATGGCATCAATGTGGATTTCACAAGCTTCAAAATCTCCCCTACCCCAACTGCATCCCAAAACCAGCCCAGCTCATCTCCACCTCCCTAACCTGTTATTCCTCTCACCTCAAGCCACACCCCCATTTCCTACCTAAGAACCTCATCCCGCCCCCTTGACCTGTCCGTCCTCCCTGGACTGACCTATCTCCTCCCTACCCCCCTACCTACACTCACCTTTACTGGCTCCATCCCCGCCTCTTCGACCTGTCTGCCTCCTCTCCACCTATCCTCTCCTCTATCCATCCTCTATCCGCCTCCCCCCTCTCTCCCTATTTATTTCAGAACCCTCTTCCCCTCCCCCATTTCTGATGAAGGGTCTAGGCCTGAAACGTCAAGCTTCCCTGCTCCTATGATGCTGCTTGGCCTGCTGTGTTCATCCAGCTCCACACCTTGTTATCTCTCATCGATGGTACAAACTGCTGTTATTGAGCATCGGTGGTGGAAGGACTAAATGCTTGTGGGCATGGTGCCATGAAGTGGGCTGATATTTTCGAGATGATGTCAAGCTTTTTGAGTGTTTTTGTTGCTGCACTCATCCAGGTAAGTGGGGGCTATTCCATCACAAGCCTGAATTGTGCCTTGTAGAAAGGGCACAGACTTTGGGATTCAGGAGATTAATTACTTATTGCAGAAGCAAATTACTGCAGATACTGTATTCAGTAGTAAAAACAAGAAATACTGGAGATCACAGTGGGTCAGCCAGCATCCACAGAGATGCTTAGCCCTGATGAAGAGTCATCTAGACTCGAAATGTTCGCTTGCCTTCACTCCATGGATGCTGTCTGGCCCGCTGTAATCATCGATCGTAGAATCCCTACAGTGTGGAAACAGGCCCTTCAGCCCAACAAGTCCAAACTGACTCTCAGACATCCCATCCAGACCCATCTCCCCGTAACCCACCTAACCTAGGCATCCCTGAACACTATGGGTAATTTAGCATGGCCAATCCACCTAGCCTGCACATCCTTTGACAGCGGGAGGAAACTGGGGCACCCAGAGGAAACCTACGCAGACACTGGGAGAATGTGCAAACTCCACACAGTCACCTGAGGGTGGAATAGAACCCTGGTGCTGTGAGGCTGTGGTGCTAATCACTGAGCCATATTTTGAGCATTTGTTGTTTTCAGCATGAATTACTCATTGCAGGATTTTGAGGCCTCTGACCTGCTCCTGAAACCATAGTACTTATATGAATAAGCCAGTACAGTTTCTGGTTTATGTAACCCCTAGAATGGTGATAATCAGGGATTCAGTCATGATAATGACATTGAATGGAATACAAACCCATTCCCAAAGACTCAATGGTAAAACTACTAAATAACTGGAAGCACTGGTCTCATCAATATTTGGAAGTCTGAACTGACAACCTCCTCGCTTTACCTTGGGTTTGTCTCTCATTCCAAAAGCCTGAACACCTGACGGAATGCTGCACCATCAGAGCTGCTGTCCTTCAGAACAAACGTTAATCAAAGGCCCTTTCTCCCCTTCCAGGTGGACATGTAAGATCCCACGTCATTACTTCAATAAAGAGCTGAGGAGATCTTCCTGATGTCCTGGCCAATATTTATACTTCAGAAAACATAATTAAAACAGATTGTCCAGTGATTATTACGTATCTATTTGTGGGAGCTTACCCTGTACAAAATGACTGCTTTTTCCAACATTACAATAGTAACCAAACTTCTCAAAGTCCTTCACTATTGTAAATAACTTTGGGATATGCTGCAATTGTGAAAGATGCCATATATACGCTGATTTTTGTTTTTTTCTGATTTTTCTCCTGGAGTTCACGGCAGTATATTATAATGATATTTGTGGCCAGGTTATGCTTGTCTCCAATATTAAATGATAATTTAGAATTTTCCTCTCCGGCATTTTATAATGTTTGTATAGCCTATCAACCAACGTGCTTGTTCTGATTGTATTCTTTGGTTTTCACTGGTTTGCAAACAAAAGACTAAGGAGATGCTCAGTAATCTGTCTCAACACTGTCATGTGAACATACAATGCAGGAGCAGAGTAGGCCACTTCACCCTTCAAGCCTGGTCTGCCATTCAATAACAGCATGACAACCAGATTACTCCAAATTGCCACTTACCTCCAACAACTTCACCCTCTTGCTTTTCAAGAATTTATGTAACTTTCCTGTCCCTTGCTGAATTCTGGTATTAGATGTCCTAACACCATTGATATTGGTTATTTTGGGACATTCATGGTAAGTGATTTTAAAATAGTTAACCTCTGGTTTCTGTGTCAGAAATCACACAACACCAGGGTTATTGTCCAACAGGTTTATTTGAAAACACAAGCTTTCAGGAGTCTTACTCCATCCTTAGGTAACACCTGAAGGAGCGATGCTCCGAAAGCTTGTGATTTCAAATAAACCTGTTGGTCTATAACCTGGTGTTGTGTGATTTCTGACTTTGTCCACCCCGGGTCCAACACCGGCACCTCCGCATAGGGTGTTAGTGAGAGAGGTAGTATCAGACACAGAATTGAGAAGTAAAAGATCAGAGAGTCACACTACTGCTGAGGATGTACTAAACAAACCTAAGATGCTGTTAAATCTTTAATCAGTTAGAAGGTTTTAATCGATTAATATGTATATATAAATCCCCGAATTCTGCAGCATCATCACAATCCATGCGATGGCAGCTGTGAGCAGCAGCTACAGGAGCAGCAAGTGGATGGATCTTATTCTGACTCCAAGGCAGAGCTGTGCTGCTCCCCCTTCCCTTATTCATTTCACTGCCATTAGATTTCTGTAGATCTGGAGTAATCTAGTTTCTCCCTGTCTTCTTTTTTAAATTATACAGTGACATTTGACGTATTTTTAATCCAAGAGGGACAATTTGTGAATTTGGAGAGCTTCGTAATTCCCTCATCTTATTTTGTTCAGTACCTGGGGTGCAAACTATCATGTTCAAGAACTTTATCCATCTTTAGCCCTATTAGTTTCTGAAAACAATTTTTCTGCACTCCTCTAGTTCTGACCTCTTGAGCATCCCCAATTTTAAATGCTTCCCTCACTGGTGGTTTTGTTTAGCTGCCGAGGCATTAAGTTCCAGAATTTCCTCCTTAAACCTCCCTTCATCATTACCTCAACCTCTTCCTGTGATCATCGATAAAACATATCTCTTCGACAAATTCTGGTCACGGGTATTTAATATTTCCACATCTGACTCTGGCCAAATTTCTACTTCTGCTCCTAATTCATGTGTTTGTATATAAATTTTGTCTGATAACGTTCCTGGGAAGGACCATGAGATGTTAACTCATTCCAACATATTCAAAGTCTCCGAATGAATTCCTGAATGAAGGATACGAAGTGTTCACTCTGGGTTCTTCACTGTGAAAGGAGATTTATTAAATCAAAGATATAAGAAAGTCTCAAAATTAAAAGGCAAGTAATTTGTTGTTTCAATGTATTTAATAATAGATTCCTGTGCAGGTTTTCCTTGTTAATTGTGATCTGTGATTTCCAGGGTGACCACGATGTTAGTGACACAAACAAACCAACGTGCTGTGGCACTTCAAATATCTCTCATGTAGTTCCTAGCTTGATCACTATGGGGCGTTTGGTGTTGAATTAGATATTGGTAACATAGGTTTTTAATCAGTAATGAAATCAAGGCTGATAGGGAACGGGCAGGAAAGTGGAGCTGAGGATTATCACATCAGCCATGCTCACATTCAATGGCAGAGTAGACACGATGGTGAAGAGCCTACTTCTGTTTTCTGTCGCCTCACAGTCATATGGTGTCCAGTGTAATATTTCTAGTTGCTTATGCTCAGGTGTATTTCAAACTAATACAAAAGGGTTAAATACTGAAATATGTTTAATAACAGGGTGACAGTTCCTGAAGGTGCTGACTCTTACTGGGATGCAGTTCCTGAAGGTGCTGACTCTCACTGGGATACAGCTCCAGAAGAGACTGACTCTCACTGGGATACAGCTCCTGAAGATGCTGACTCTCACTGGGATAAAGGTCCTGAAGATGCTGACTCTCACTGGGATAGAGCTCCTGAAGGTACTGACTCTCACTGGGATAAAATTCTTGAAGGTGCTGACTCGAATGGGGGGTCAGTTCTTGAAGGTGTTGGCTTTCACTGGGGCATAGCTCCTGAAGGATGCTACTTTTTGATCTGATTATCTAGCCTCATACTCACCAATATTAGCTCTGTGCTCACGCACCTACAATTGCCTCAATTTTATAATTCTCATCCTTTTTTTGAATGACAGCATGGCCTCTTCCCTCCTCATCTCTGCAATTATACAGCCTTCTGAGATTTCTAGATAACAAGCATGGGGCTGGATGAACACAGCAGGTCAAGCAGCATCATAGGAGCAGGAAAACTTGACGTTTCGGGCCTAAACCCTTCATCAGAAATGGGGGAGGGGAACAGGGTTCTGAAATAAATAGGGAGAGAGGGGGAGGCGGATAGAGAGGT
>JAHRHZ010000106.1:696621-728711 GCA_024137785.1 Ginglymostoma cirratum
AAATAAATAGGGAGAGAGGGGGAGGCGGATAGAGAGGTTTGTCCGGAGGGAGGAGGGTAACTTCTTCAGGGTAGGCATCCTTAGAAGAGGCTTCGCAGTGAGATTTCTGCTCTGCACTAATTCCACCTCTAGAATCCCCAACTGTAAACACGTCACAATTAGCAGCCTTCACATACGTCATCCCTAAAATTATAGAATTCTTTCCTTAGACCTTACTTATTTTTTATTCATTTGTGGGATGTGGGTATTGCTGGCTGGCCCAGCATTTATTGCCTGTCCCTAGTTGTCCTTGAGAATGTGGTGATGGGCTGCCTTCTTGAACTGTTGCCATCCCCAATTCAAACGTTTCGTCAGGCCATGTTGAGAGTAAAGTGTGTAGTTCTGGATTTCATGTTGTAGACGGCACTGGGGCGAATGTAGAGAGGATTCCCACGGATGATATGAGAAGTTTGAAGGTACGCAGATCGGAAGATGGACGGTTTGGCTGAGGTCGTCTTTCATTGAAGAGAAGAATGTTGATGGTTGTCCCAATGGTTTTATATATAATGGTGGAGGGTTTTGACAGAGTGGACACAGAGAGAATGTGGGGAAGAGCAGAACTAGAGGCCTTTGATATAAAACATTCACCAAGAAATACAACTTGGTGTAAAATTCAGGAATAACTTTCTCACCCAGAGAGTGGTGAGAATGTGGGACTCACTCCCACAGGCAGCAGCTACAGAGAGTTTGATGGCTTTAAAGGAAAACTAGACAAGTTCATGTGAGAAAAAGGAATTGAGGGTTATACAGTCACAGAGTCACACAGCATGGAAAAAGACCCTTCGGTCCAACTAGTCCACGCCAACCATGTTCCCAAACCAAACTAGTCCTACATGCCTGTGTTTGTCCCATATCCCTCCAAATCTTTCCAAGTCATGTACTTATCCAAATGTCACTTAAATGTTGCATCTGTACCTGCATCCACCATTTCCTCTGGCAGTTCACTCCACACACCAAACACTCTCTCTGTAAAAGTTGCCCCTTGTCCTTTTTAAATTTTTCTCCTCTTGTCTTAAAAATATTTGATTTAATTTATTATTGTCACATGTACCTAGGAACAGTGAAAGTTTTGTATTGCGTGTAGTGCAGGCAGATCATACCATACAAAGTACATTAGGGTAATAGAACAGAGCGAGGAATGCAATGTTACGGCTGCAGAGAAGGTGCATAAATAGTGAGATCAGCAGTAAATATAAAATTTGAGATGTCCATTCAGAAGTCTAATAACAGCGGGAAAGAAGCTGTTCTTGAATCTGTTGGTACATATGTTTAAGCTTTAGTATCTTCTGCCTGAGGGAAGAGGTTGGAAGAGATTATAACCGGGGTGGATTATGTTGACTGTCTTCCTGAGGTAGCAGGAAGTATAGATGGAGTCAATGGATGGGAGGTTGGCTTGCGTGATGGACTGGGCTGTGTTTACAACTCTATAATTTCTTACAGTTCTGGGCAGAGCAGTTGCCATACCAAGCTGTGATGTGTCAGACAGAATGCTTTCCGTGGTGTTTGAACTCACCCACCCGAGGGAAAAACCTTTGCTATTCACTTTATCTATGCCCCTCGTGACTTTATAAACCTCCTATAAGGTCACCTCTCAAACTCCTGCACTCCAGTGAAAAAAGTTCCAGCCTATCCAGCCTATCTTTATAACTCAAACCTTCCATTCCCAGCTACATCCTAGTAAATAAAAACTAAAAGAACTGCGGATGCTGTAAATCAGGAACAAAAATAAAGTTGCTGGGAAAGACTCAGCAGGTCTGGCAACATCTGTGAAGGGAAAAAACAGAGTTAACATTTCTGGTCTGGTGACCCTTCCTCAAACTGATGGTGGCTGGGAAAATGTCAGTTTATATGCAGAAGAAAGGGAAGGGGATGGGGTAGGGAGTAAACAATAGGATAGAGCATAAAGAGAGAGAAGAGGAGTTGGACAGACAAAGAGTTGATAACAATCAGGCTGGAAGCGTGAATAGTTGCTAATGGGGACTAATAGTGACTAACAACAGGTGGTGTGTAATGGCAGGCTATGTGGTAACAAGGTCTGGTGTGTGGGGTAGGGGGCTGGGACATGGGAGAGTTTAGGTCCTAAAATTATTCAACTCAATATTGATTCCGGAGGGCTGCAGGGTCCCCAAGTGGAAAATGAGGTGTTGATCTTTGAGCTTCACTGGAATACTGCAGCAAGCCAGAGACAGAGATGTTGGCCAGGGAACAGGGTGGTGCGTTAAGGTAGTTCAGGGTCTTTTTTGCGAACAGAATGTAGATGTTCTGCGAAGCGGTCACCCAGTCTACGCTTCGTTTCCCCATTGTAGAGGAGACCACGTTGTGAGCAGCGGATGCAGTAGACTGGGAAGAAAAACAAAGTTGCTGGAAAAGCTCAGGTCTGGCAGCATCTGTGAAGAAGAAAACAGAGTTAACGTTTCAGGTCTAGTGACCCTTCCACAGGACTGACGTGATATTAATCGCCTCAATTTCTCTGCCCCCTTCACCAAATCCAAATCATCTCCCTCCATACTGACTGCACTCTGTACACTTAGATCGAACCCTGACTTTGTTATTAAGCCTGCCGATAAGGGTGGTGCTATTGTAGTCTGGCGTACTGATCGCTACATTGCAGAGGCTGATCGCCAGCTCACTGATACCTTCTCCTATCTTCCCCTGGACCATGACCCCACCATTGACACATCAGGCCATTGTATCTACGACGGTAACTTTTCATTTCATCTGGTGATCTCCCACCCTGCTTCCAAGCTGATGGTCCCCCAGCCCCGCACAGCTCACTTCTACCTCCTCCCAGGAATCCACAAACAGGACTGTCCGGGCAGACCCATTGTTTCAGCCTGCTCCTGCCTCACAGAACTCATCTTTTCCTACCTTGACTCAGTCTTCTCTCCCCTGGTTCAATCCCTACCCGTGTACATCCATGACTCCTCTGACGCCTTACGCTGGTTTCAAAACTTCCAGTTTGCCGGTTCCAGCCGCCTCCTCTTTACTATGGGTGTGCAATCCTTTACACGTCCATGCCCCACCAGGAGGGTCTTAGGGCTGTCCACTTCTTCCTGGAGCAAAGACCTGAACCATCACCACCCAACCCACCCTCGTCTGCTTGGCCGAGCTCGTCCTCACCCTCAACAACTTCTATTTTAACACCTCTCATTTTCTTCAGGTCAGAGGGGTAGCCATGGGTACCCGCATGGGCCCCAGTTTTGTCTGTCTCTTCATGGGATACGTGGAGCATTCCTTTTTCCAGTCCTATTCAGGCCCCCACCCACAACTCTTCCTCCAATACATCGATGATATCATCTGAGCTGCTTCCCTCTCTCATCCGGAATTGGAAAACTTTGTCAATTTCACCTCCAATTTCCACCCTGCCCTCACTTTCACCTGGTCTATCTCCGACTCCTCCCTTCCCTTCCTCAACATTTCTGATGCCATTTCTGGGGATAGACTGGACACTAATATCCACTACAAACCTACTGACTCCCACAGCTACCTGGACTATACATCCTCACACCCCACTTCCTGTAAAGACTCCATCCCATTCTCTCAGCTCCTCCATCGCCGTCCTATATGTTCAGATGGAGCCAACTTCAACAAGGGAGCATCCGAAATATCCACCTTCTTCCTCAAGTGAGGATTCCCCAGCACCATTGTCAACGGGACCCTTAACCGGGTCCAACCCATCTCCTGCACTTCCGTCCTCACCCCTTCTCTTCCCTCCCGCAACAGCGATAGGATTCCCCTTATCCTCACCTACCATCCCACCAGCATCCACATCCAGAAGATCATCAGACGCCATTTCTGCCACCTCCAGCAAGATGCCACTACCAGACATATATTCCCCTCTCCTCCCTTGTCCACCTTCCGCAGGGACCGTTCCCTCCGGGATAGCCTGGTCCACACTTCCTTCACCCCCAACACCTCCCCAACAGCCCTACGGCACCTTTCCCTGTAACCAGCGAAGGTGCAACAGGGACCCTTCATGAAGGGTCTAGGCCTGAAACGTCAAGTTTTCCTGCTCCTATGATGCTGCTTGACCTGCTGTGTTCATCCAGCCCCATGCTTGTTATCTCGGATTCTCCAGCATCTGCAGTACCTTTTATCTCTTATCCTTGTGGAACACTGCTGGTCACATGCCTCCAGTCTGAAAAACAAGCCTTGGCCACCATCCTCTGTTTCCTGCCATTAAGCTAATTTTGTATCCAATTGGCAAGCTCACCCTGAATCCCATGTGATCTAACTTTACTAATTACAGTAGTCTACCATGCAGGACCTTGTCAAAGGCTTCACTGAAGTTCCAGTAAACAATGTCATACGCTCTGCCCTCGATCGTTTTGGCTACTTCCTTAAAAAAACTCAATCAGATTTGTGAGACATGATTTCCTCAAGCATCGGGCTGGTGAAGCAGCCGGGAGTGGGACTCTGGTGGAGGCATGGCAAGGGCTGGAAGTCCCTGAGTGGGAATGGAGCAGTGGAAAGGAAGGTTGGACTCTCTTGAGTTGTCTTTTTTCCTTACCTTATTGTAAGTTAATGTGAATGGTGCCATGTATGTACAGGTAAGGTACTCACTTTTCACTGCACTTTTACATTGAATACACGTGACAATAAATGATTCAATCAATCAAAGCCATGCTGACTATCCCTCATCAGTCCTTACCTCTCCAAATGCATGTAAATCCTACCTTTCAGAATCACCTCAGAATGATCGATGGAGATGAGGTAAGAGAGGGCAGGCTCAATGGAGGAATAAACCCAGTATGGGCTGGATGGGCCGAATGGCCTGCATGCTGTACAATTCTATACAAACCCGCCCCCCCTTCTCTCTGTGTGCCTATTCCTTCTCCATTCAGAGCCTGCTGAAACCTCCCTCCCTGAGTGAAGTTTCTCTCACCTGAGGACGTTCCAGGCACTGGATAAACGTCAGTCGTTGTTGGTCTTCTCCGTTGCCCCAGCAACCGAGCCCGCCCTTCCCTGCGCCGGGCCCCCGGGCGCCTCCTTTTCCTATTGGTCCACTGCCTGGCGCAGGGTTTCCGCGTCCGCCCCTGGCCCCGCCTCCAGCGAAGGTCATGTGACCGTTCAGTGCGCAGGCGTGAGGTGGACGTGGTGGTGAGAATGGGGTTGAAGGTTCACGTCGAATATTGGTATTTAATATTGTCTAATAATTTATAAATAGGCTGATGTTTTATTTTATTACAATGTATATGTGTTTTATTTTGTTAGTTATTACAATGTATATGTGTTTTATTTTGTTAGTTATTACAGTGTATGTGGGCCTGTGGTGGGCCGGGAATGCTGGTACTGGGAGATGTGCCGTGACACGGGACTCCGTGCTCCACGGGCTGTTTCCCGGGACCCGCACCGAGACCAATAGCAACTGCGCCCGGAAGACCATCAGCGCGGTGAAAGACGCTCTTTGTTCTGTCCGCAACTTGCTGGTCTTCCAGCGGAAAGAACTGACCCCGACCGAGTGTTGTGGCCTGGCGCACTCCCAGGCCTAGGACTACGTGCTAAAGCTTGGGGCGGCCACCGCCAAGGCGCGATGGGGAAAGGCCACCGTGTCAGACCCCTCGGCCGGAATATAACAGGGGCCCTTTCAATAACTGGGTCCAGCCGGGGCCCCCTCCAACTGGTCAGGGGGCCAACCGGGAGGTTTTTCTTTTGTTTTTGTTTTTATTTCCTTTAGTTGGCGTCCCCCCCCCCCCCCCGGGTAATCCAGAGCGGATAGTATGACCGGGTAGGACTGTAAATTTGTTTTTTTTTGTATATTTTCACGAATAAAGTATATTTTTTCAAAAAAAGAAACTGGGAGTTGTTGTGCCAGTCCAGAGCAACCACCTAACTATTCTCAATCCCACTCTCCAGCACAAGGACCATGGTCTGAGAAACCTGGGCTTTGTAAATGCACATTCTCGTCATCCGTCCTTGGATGAATACCGAGAACATTTGCAGGGCTCTGAAGATAGGCAGGGCAGGGGGTTAGCCTGTGTGGGCTGGGAGGTCATTAGAGGCCTTGTGTTTTCCGCAGTCCCTGTTTACAGGGAGTAGGCGCCTGAGGGACCTGTCACCTGCTGTTTTCTCTTGGGCTATGGATGAGATCAGGCTGAAAATTTCCAACAAAAACAATCTTGCATTGCCATTATGACTGTTACCAAGCAGGCTTGTGGTAAGCAGTGTCATCTGTTGTTTTGTAGTAGTTTAATGGCGGTCTATTGTGTATGAAATACCTGTAACAGGGTTGGGCAAGTGAAACTCCAGCACTGCATTACTGGGTGACACAGTGTTGGAATGTGGGTACATATCTGCATTTTTCTGTACACAGCTCAGTAAAACAACAGATTCTCAGATAGTAGGAACTGCAGATGCTGGAGAATCTGTGAGATAACAAGGTGTAGAGCTGGATGAACACAGCAGGCCGAGCAGGAAAGCTGATGTTTCGGGTCTAGACCCTTCTTCAGAAGTGGAGGAGGGGAAGGGGGTTCTGAAATAAATAGGGAGAGAGAGGGCTATCCCCTCCTCCCACCTCAAGCCCCACCCCTATCTCCTACCTACTAGCCTCATCCCACTCCCTTGATCTGTCTGTCCTCCCTGGACTGACCTATCCCCTCCCTAACTCCCCACCTACACTCACCTTTACTGGCTCCATCCCTGCCTCTTTGACCTGTCTGTCTCCTCTCCACCTATCTTCTCCTGTATCCATCTTCTATCTGCCTCCCCCTGTCTCCCTATTTATTTCAGAATCTTGTTATCTCAGATCCTCAGAGTTACTGATTTGCTGTTTAACATAGAATGCTGGGAATAATACATTGACCTTGTTCTTGTTTATGGGATTTGCTTGTGTGAGTATCCCGTGAACTACAGAGGGCAGGAGGAGATCAAATATAGTATGTAACATGTAGTATATTGGGTTTTAAGAGAATCATACACTGATAGCATGGTGTACCCTCAGTGCTGACCCTGGTGTTGCAGTTGGATTAAGTACTCAAGTCTCCAGCTAAGTCCTGAATTCCTGACTTTCCAACTTGAGCTGTGTGCACTCCCCACTGAACCAAGGCTAATATGAAATCTCGCATACTGTTGCACCATGTGAGTGAGGACCTGCTGGAATTTGGGATGTTAATTCAGGAAACAAGGTGGCTCAAGAATATGCTGAGAATTTTAATTATGTATGACACTTGGTCAGATAATTGCACTGGCTGTTGTGATACTATTAATAAACTTGCTGCCACACCTTCTGTGAAGTTTCAGGCAAACTCCATTTTTGTGTTTCTTTTTGTAGTAGTGCATGAGGGTACGAAGACCGCTATCAGAAACTCTCCGATACCATTGAGGGGAAGTTTCCTGATGCGGAGATCGCCGGAAATGTTGGGAGGAGAGGTAATACAATACATTAATACCTTTCTTTCAGATGGGTTGCTGTAATAATTGCAGATTTGCTCATTTCTCTCATTGATGGTGAAGAACTTTGTATGGTGTGTGCTTTTATAGGTGAACATCAATAAAAATGAAATCTGGGACCTTGGGAGGTCCTCTGCTTAGAATAGCTAATCTGCAAACAACCATTCAAATGATTCCATTCCTTAGACATAGTTCGCATACAGCAGATTATATTGAACAGTCGTATCTCTGGGTGGGAAAGCAAATGTCTAGCCAATTTACACGGAGCAAAATCCCACTAGCAAATTGAGACAAATGGCTCAATACTGCTTTGTGGTGCCATACAATTGTGAGGAATGTTTTCACCACATTTTAATGCTGTACGTTTGCCTTTAGATAGAGATGGACCCCATGGGGACTGGAATGCATGATCTCCTCTCTCCAACATCATTTTAATTTAACCCCTCCTTCTCTCTGTATTTTTCCCCTCACTCTGTTGCCAGTGCACTGGCCCTGATGGGCTATGTTTCTAAATTGTTCTTTTCATTAGAAACTTAAGTGATTTGGCAGTGGCTTAGAAAAACATATCCAGAGGTTGTAATAGCATCTTCGGACAGAAAATAAGACACTGGGCAGAGAAATGGGCTCACATGCGTTATCTCCCCCTCAAACTCCTCCTTAGCAAGGTGGAATATAAAGTTGGACACTTTCTGTATTTCTTCATTTTGTCTGCCTTTATATTCTATGGTTTAGTTTATTTTTCTGTGTTTTAAGATGGCACCAGAGAGTGGCGACACTGTCCAAAACTTTTCAGTGTATTTTGTAAAAAGATGCTTGTGACAATAAATATATCGTACTATATTTTAATTTGGTTCTCTCCCCCTTTCCATACCCTCCCTTCGTTTGTGTTATTGTTGCACTGCACTTATCATTTAATTCGTCAAATGTAAGATTTAGTGGTGGGTATATAAAAATGAGGTTTTTGAGGCTGTGTGGCACAGTGGCATTGTCTGTACCTCTGGGCAAGAATGCCTGTTTCAAGTTCTGTTTGCTCCAAAGGTGTATTGCTGCACATCATCCACTTTTTCTCCCTTTATCCACTGTTTGGAAACTCCTGAACATTCAATGGAGCTTCACAATAGAGGCCTCTTTATGTGGGAGTCTCTGTCTTTCCATTGGGGATCTGGGGGTAAGGGTGCCTGCTCACAGCAGTCCTGTGTAACTGGAGATTGAGGTGATCCACAGACTCCCAGCCAACTTATTTATTTTGTGACACTAAACAAAAAACAAAATCTAAGGAACTGCAGATGTTGGAAATCAGAAACAAAAACAAGGTTTCATTTCAACATCTCAGATTCCAGCATCTCATTTTCTGTTTAGGAACCCTGTGGTCTTCAGGGCTGAATATAGAGTTCAATAATTTTGGGGCCTTGGCACCTTCTCCAATGTCCTTACCCAAATCTTCCCACAGCAGGCCTTGTCACCACATGGGCTGCTACCACAAACAACTCATTGTCAACCATTAACAATCCCCATTAGCTGCTGTTGATTCTTCCAGGCTGACCTTGACCCATTCATTCCTTTGTCTGCCCAACTGTAACTTGGAACATTATTTGTGGGCGATGGTTTCCAGTGTTTCTGCTGCCCTTATCCATCTATAGGGTAGAGGTTACTGGCTTAGAAGTTGCTGTTGGAGGAGCCTTGGAGCCTTTCTTCCTTTTGACTACAGCTTTGCCATCTTTCCTGAGGAGCCAGACTTTTTGGTCCTTTGAGCTGTTCCTCCAATTTGCTGATTTAAGAGGTGGTCATGGCCGTAGATTGGGCCCAGTCACTCCATGGCATGGTTTATAGCAGTATCTTCATTAAGTACTCTAAGGCAGATTGTAATTTGTGTGTTTCAATGATATTTTCTTTCTCTGACTTCAGGCAGCTTTGAGATTGAAATCAATGGGAAGCTGGTCTTTTCCAAGCTAGAAACTGGTGGCTTTCCATACCCTGAAGATGTAAGTAGACATTTTAATCCTTTCAAAACTATATTCGTAGAAATCTGAACATATTTGCTTGCCCTTTGCCCCACCTTGTTCCTTGCTACATATCCTGGTGAATTTGCCAGAATCCTGGCACTGAAACGGACCAATTGGCCCAATGACTCCACTTTGAGTCCTGGAGGTCTACAACACAGGAAAAGGCTATTTACCCAATATGCAGCAGTCAAAAACAACTTCCTAAGTATTTGAATCCCATTTTCCAGCATTTGGCCTTATCAAACTCTATTGAAGTGTCATTTGCTGTTCACCTGCATTGGCTTATTATATAAAATCCTTGTGCTCTCATTCCTCCCTGGCTTTGATCCCTATCTCCATAAGCTCCTCCAATACTACACTCATTCAGTTCTGGCCTCTAATATTCCCTCGCTATATGCAGAAGGACTGCAATGATTCAAGAAGGCAGCTCATCACCACCTTCGAGGGCAAGAAATGCTGGCCAGCTACCGACGCCCACATCCCGTAAATGAATAGGAAAAAAAACTTCCTGATTCTAATCACTCAACCATTGGCAGTCTTGCCTTTATTTGCTTCAGTCCTAAGTTCTGGAATTGTAACCAGACCTCCTCCCCCTTTTACTTCACTTCTGAAAATAAACCCAAACTTTCAACTTTCTGTCCAAATGTCTCCCAACACAGTTCTGTACCAAAATTTGCTTGATTTACTTCTTGGAAAAGCTTTGTGACGTTTGACTGTGTTGAAGGTGTGGCATAAATTCTCAATGATTTAGTACTTGTTTAACAATAAACTCCAGGGAGGTACTCTTAAGGAAATACCTGCATACGAGTACATGACTAAGCAAATCAAACCTGAAGAATGCAGTTGATGCTGATTGCACCTTTCTGTGTAGAAGCAGGTTATATGAGGAGTGTTTTTTTAACTTGAGTTGATTACTCCCCCTATCTTGTAGGTCCTCGATGCAGTCCAAAAAGCCAACAATGGAGAAGAAGTACAGAAAATTGTCAAGAGTCACCCTCCTTGTGTCATTCTGTAGCTCAGCCTAGATGGTGCTTCCTGTCTATCTGCTACTAACCTGCCATGTTTTCAGAACTCAAACTTGCCTTGAAGTCTAGTCTAGATCCAAAAGATATAAAAGTACGGGAAGTCCAGGGGATTGTGATGTTGGGCTTTTTAGTGTCAGACTCCAGGATCGTCAGTGGGTCATTTATTCTTTGAAACTGTGGTGACCTGATAGAGCTTAGCTTTCGCTGTTAGCTCATTCTGCTTCAGCTATAACTTGTCGGTCCTGCTTCTCTGAGCATGTTAGACAAATGCACTTTTAAAATAATTCTCCCACCCAAACTAGTGGGCGAATCACTCCTTTGCTGCCTCTGTCTTCCTAAAGATTGGTTGCCCCACCCACAGTTCCAACTTGGACAGATACTGTTTTCTGCAGAAATTCAGTTAATCCTAGGATTAAGCCAGGGCTGCTGTTAAACACAAAGTTAACCCGGTACAAATACTACCATGTCTACCCCCTCGTCTATCTGAAATCATGGCCAATGAATGAAAGCAACCAGACTCTGTTGTCCAATTACTGAGAATCTGGATGGCTGATTGGTTTGCACTGATCTTTATCCTTGCATTGATTTTCAGTCAGCAGCCACCTTCGCGTTGGAGGCCAGGATGTTTTCAATTGCTGTCCAGCATTCTTGTCTAACCATAGTTGATGTAAACAAAAATGGTGATGGGGAATGCTGTCAATTTGCACTTTCACTACCCCGCCCCACGTCCTCCTCCTCCTCCTCCTCCTCCTCCTGGACCACTCACCAAACAGGAAGACATGATAATGTGTGTCAGATCTCCCTATACAATGAGAAGGCCAGATCAGGGCTCCAAACCAAAATGCCTCTATTCTCAATATTACTACTGTACTGTTCTGATTGACCTGTAAAAATGGAACATGCTAGGTTCGACCATGCTCAGAGAGGCAGGTTTCTCTCCGGTCCTTCCCTTCTATCTGTGAGGAGTCTTAGTTACATGGTTGGTGTCAGTCTGTGTGGTGACTGAGAAGTGTAGCATTTTCCTCTTGTTTGGGAGTGTGCTGTGTCTGTGTTTTCTTGGCTTTAGAGGTTGTAAACCACACTGGGATTTTCTGAAAAATTTGCTGCTGAATTACTGAAATTGTTGACTTGCTGCAGCTTTAGAATTTGGTTCTATAAATGACTATTTTAACTAAAAAAAAATTAATGGTTGAAATATGAAAAGAAACAGATGCCATTTTCTAGTGGGAGAGCAGGTTTACAACTTCAGTAATTTTATTTTAAAATGTATCAATTATGCTTTTTAAATTTGGCTGTATTTCAAATACGATTAAAATATTTATATGCTAACAGAAATCATGTCTGTTTTTTGTAGAAAAAAGTGAAAGTATTGAACGTAGAAGTCAAAAGGTCAGGGTTTCAGATATCACTCACAAGAAGACAAGCTAGGGTGCTGGAGTTCTTGCAGGAAGTACTTGGGGTAAGGGCATAGAATATACTTTGGATGGGCGACATCAGTAACAATAACCAAGAGTGGCTCTGCAGCAGCACTGCTGGCTGAGTCCTAAAGAACATAGCTGTGAGACTCAGGGTGCCACAGAGAACCAACAAGAGAGAAAGATCTATTTAATCTTATCCTCACCTGTCACTGATTCATCAGCTGAGGGAGGACAGTGCAATGTAACCAGCAGGAGGTTTCCTTGCCCATGTTTAACCTGAATCCATGAGACCTCATGGGATCTGAGTCAATGCTGAGGACTCCCAGGGCAACTCCTCCTGACTGTGCTGCCACCTCTGCTGGGTCTGTCCTGCCAGTGGGACAGGACATATCCAGAGGTGGTGATGGTGGCGTCTGGGACATTGCCTGTAAGGTATGACTCTGTGAGTATGCCTGTGTAAGGCTGTTGCTTGACTAGCCTGTGAGACAGCTCTCCCAATTTTGGCACTAGCCTCCAGATGTCAGTAAGGAGGACTTTGCAGGGTCGACAGGGCTGTTTCTGCCATTGTCTCTCTGGAGCCTATGTCTGGTTTCATTTCTTTGAGACTTTGTAGTGACTGATGCAACTTGCTGGGTCATTTCAGTGGGCAGTTGAGTCAACTACATGCGGTGCGTCTGGAGTCATGTGGGCCGGACCAGGTAAGGATGGGAGATTTCCTTCCCTGAAGGACATTAGTGAACCAGATGGGGTTTTCCAACAATTAGCAATGGTTTCATTGTCATCAGTAGATTCTTAACTCCCTGGTTTTTTTCAATTGAATTCAAATTCCACCATCTGCCGTGGTGGGATTCTAACCCGGGTCCCCAGAACATTAGCTGAGTTTCTGGATTAATAGCCTTAGTGATAATACCACTAGACCATTGACTGCCCAGTTTTTTTTTATTATTAGTTACTTTCAGATTGAAATTAAATTGAGGAAATATTTACAAGTTACAAACTAACAGACCAATGGCAAATTTTTAAAAATTAAATTAAGAACTAAGTGAAATAGAGAAACAGGGCCAGGCAATATGTTGTAATTGCACAGTATGGGAGCTGATGGACCACATTGTGGTCTATAGTGACCACGTGTAGCAAGTGTTGGTTGCTTGAGGAACTGAGGCTCAGGTTTGATGAGCTGGAATCTAAGCCTTAAACAATGTGATGCATCAGGGAGGGGGAGAGTTACCTGGACGCTGAGTTTCAGGAGGCAGTCACACTAATTCAATTAACTTCCTTGAATTTGGTCAGAGGTCAGGGACAGGAAGGTGTGACTACGAGTGAACGATCTAGTTGTTGTGATCAACGTTGGTAGCAATAATATTGGGGAAAGAGGTTTTGCTGAGGGACTACGAGCAGTGAGGAACTAAATTAGAAAGCAGAGCTGAAAAGGTAATGATCTCTGGATTACTACCTAAACCACGAGCAAATTGGCGTGGGGTCAACAAGATTAAAGAGGTAAACATGTGGCTCAAAGATTGGTGTGGGAGAAACTGGTTTAAATTCATGGGACGTTGGCACCAGTACTAGGGAAGGAGGGAGCTGCTCCAATGGGACGGGCTGTACCTGAATCATGCTGGAACCAGAGTCCTGGCAAATTACACAACTAGGGGTTCGATTGCATGGAAAAAGTTAAGTGGGGAAGGGCGGGGGAAGGCTCAGCAGAGGTTATTAAAGTTCCAGAACAAGTAATTAGATGGAGAGTATGGAAAGGCTTGTGAATCTAATTTCAAGCACAGCAGATAAGGGGACAATAGTGAGAAGGGTGACAAGTCAATACAGGTCTGAGGGGGTTGTACTTAAATGCATGCAGTGTATGAAACAAGGTGAATGAGCTTGCAGCATAAATTGAAATCAGCGATTACGTTATTGTTGGTAAGGCTGGAGGTTTTGGGGGTAATTCAGGAGGCACAGCAGAAATGAATCCCAAGGAAGAAGATACATATTAAGGGGCGGGATGAGGCAATCATTGCTGACAATGGAAGTCTGAGACCGCGTAAAAGCAAAAGAAAGCTTACAATGTGGTGAAGATTAATGGGAAGCCTTTAAAAACCAGCAGGGAATAACTAAATCTGCAGCAATGGAGCTCAGGTAGAGATGGATAAGAGTGTCAAGTTCCTGGGAGTGATGATCACCAATAAACTGCCCTGGTCCAATCTTGTCAAGAAGGCACAACGATGCCTCTCTGCTTCCTCAGGAGGTTAAGGAAATTCAGCATGTTCACCACGACTCTTACCAATTTATCACATGGATGACTACTACACACAACCCGTGGTTAACCTCTAATCGTCCTCATTAGCAGCTATTCACCCTCCTAGCCAGATCGGTTTCCACACCTTTGTCTGTTCACCTCTCCTTTTTCTTTGGACTCTATTGCCATCTCTCGTTTACGGCTTACCCCATTTCCCCCTGCCCAATCTTCTAGTTTAAAAAAAACAACATTCTTCTACCTGCCATCAGTTTCGAAAAAGGGTCACTACACCCAAAACGTTACATTTGATTTCTCTCTGCAGATTCTGCCAGACCCACTGACTTTTTCCAGCAATTTCTGTTTTTGTTTCAAACTCAAACTAAAAAAGCAACAAGGGTGAGAAGTTGAAATATGAGGGTAAACTAGCCAGTAATGTGAAAAAACTTTATCGGCATCTTCAACAGGTGGAGGTCAGGCCTGATCTCCTGAGCATGTGTGGCAGCCGTGGCAGCCATGGCAACAGAGGCAGCTTCTCCCAATGATTGGTGGCAGCAGTGACAGCAGCAAAGGCAATTGGTGGAGTGTGCCCCTGGAGGAGGCTGACTGAAACTCCAAGCCAGGGCTAGGCCCAGGGAGGTAGTAGGAACTGCAGATGCTGGAGAATCCGAGATAACAAGGTGTAGCGCTGGATGAACACAGCAGGCCGAGCAGGAAAGCTTGACGTTTCGGGCCTAGACCCTTCATCAGAAATGGGGGAGGGGAAGGGTGTTCTGAAATAAATAGGGAGAGGGGGGAGGCGGATAGAAGATGGATAGAGGAGAAGATAGGTGGAGACACATATTCCGCTTGGGAACCCCGCAGCCCAATGGTATCAATGTGGATTTCACAAGCTTCAAAATCTCCCCTCCCCCTACTGCATCCCAAAACCAGCCCAGCTCATCCCCGCCTCCCTAACCTGTTCTTCCTCTCACCTATCCCCCCTCCCACCTCAAGCCGCACCCCCATCTCCTACCTACTAACCTCATCCCGCCCCCTTGGCCTGTCCGTCCTCCCTGGACTGACCTATCTCCTCCCTTCCTCCCCACCTACACTCGCCTTTACTGGCTCCAACCCCGCCTCTTTGACTTGTCTTTCTCCTCTCCTCTATCCATCTTCTATCCGCCTCCCCTCTCTCCCTATTTATATCAGAACCCCCTTCCCTCCCCCATTTCTGAAGAAGGGTCTAGGCCCGAAACATCAAGCTTTCCTGCTCCTATGATGCTGCTTGGCCTGCTGTGTTCATCCAGCTCTACATCTTGTTATCTAGGCCCAGGGAGATATGACTTTAAAATTTAGACTTTTCCCTTTTCATTTTGATGTGGACTTTAAGTCAATCTGGACGTTTTTTTTTTGGCTGTGTTTCTTTTATTTCTTCTCTCGTTTCTTTTTTAAATTCTGATTTAGTATTTTGTCTGACAAACATGTTAGAATTCTTTTGAGGGGGTAACAAGCGAGTTAGACAAAGGAGAGCCAGTGAATGCGATCTATTTGGATTTCCAGAAGGCCTTTGACAAGGTGCCACACAGGATGCTGCTAAATAAGATAAATCCCCATGGTGTTAGGGCAAGACATTGGCATTGGTAGAAGATTGGCTGACTGGCAGAGACAGAGAGTGAGGATAAAGGGGTAAGGCTTTGAAAATCTGAAGCACAAAGGCACTCGGGAGTCCTAGTTCAGGATTCTCTTAAAGTTAACGTGCGCGTTCAGTTGGCAGTCAGGAAGGCAAATGCAATGTTGGTATTCATTGTAAGAGGGCTAGAATACAACAGCAGAGATGAACTGTTAAGGCTGTATAAGGTTCTGGTCAGTCTGCATTTGGAATATTGTGAGCAGTTTGGGCCCCCTCCAAATGTGCTGGAGTTGGAGGGGTCCAGAGGTGATTTACATGAACCTTGGGATGAAGGGCTTGTCATATGAGGCATGGTTGAGGATTCTGGGTCTGTACCTTATGGAGTTCCCCAGCAAGAAGGATGAGGGGGGATCTGATTGAAACTTGAATCTGATGATTCCACTAGTAGGAGAGATTAAGAACCAAGGTGACAGTCTCAGTGAAAGGACAACCTTTTAGAATTGAGATGAGGGAGAATTTCTTAAGCCAGAGGATGGTGAAGGTGAGGAGCCCATTGATGCAAAGGGCTGCAGAGGCTGAGTGTATTTAAGATTGAGATAGATTCTTGATTGGTAAGGGGATCAAGGGTTACAGGGAGAGGGCAGGAGAATGGGTTATGGTCTAATACTTTATTGAATGGTTCTTTAAAAACCGGTATGGATATTAAAGTTGCTAGTTTGATTATATGTTGAGATTTGCTCACTAACTGATATCTATGACGTGTTTTACAGACTGTACTACATCCTTATGAAGACTGGTCGGTAAAAACACTGTTTTGTCCATGCTTGAGTTTTTTTTTAAATATTCCTGCATATCCTGCCACAGGAATTTTGTGTACTCCTTACAATATCTCCTTGCAATATTTGGGCAGTACCACACTGCAGGTCTGTAAGGATGTCTCCACTTCCTAATCCAGCATTTGAATGTTAATGTCGTAACCCTCCAGAATTCTCTCAGCCTGAGCTTCAGTAGAGATTGATTGTGTTAATTGTTTAACTCTAAATCTGATCTTTAGAAGCATACAGAATATAGGAGCAGGAGTAGGCCATTCTACCCTTGGAGCCTGCTCCACCATTCATTAGGATCACGGCTGATCATCCAACTCTGTCCCCTGTTCCTGCTTTCTCTCCCATACACTTTGATCCCTTTAGCCCGAAGAACCATATCCACATGTTTCTTGAAAATCTTCAATGTTTTGGCCTCAAGAGTTTCCTGTCGCAAAGAATTCCACAAGGCCTGGGTGAAGAAATTCCTCTTCATCTTTGTCTGAAAAGAACTACCCTTTATCCTAAAACTGTGACCCCTGATTCTGGACTCCCCCATCATCAGGAACATCCTGCATCTACCCTGTCTAATCTTATCAGAATCCAATACATTTCTGTGAGATCTCCCCTCATCCTTTTCAACTGTAGTGAATGTAGTTCTAGCCAATCCACTCTCTCTTTGTACATCATTCTCACCATGCCACGAATCAGTCTGGTAAAATTTCGTTGCACTCTCTCCACAGGCAGAACATCCTCAGATAAGGAGACCAAAACTGCACACAATGTTCCAGGTGTATACTTGCCAAGGCCCTATATAATTACAGCAACGCATTCCTGTTCCAATACTCAAATTCTCTTGCTATGAAAGCTAACATGCCAACTGCCTTCTTCTCCCTTTACTGAATCTCAATTAAAGAAGACTTACTAAAACCCCTTTCTTAAAAAATTATTCTTATCTTTATTTAAAGCTTTGTCTACTCTAACATCTGTTTCTGGTGTCACATTGATCCACACATGGTGGAAAAATACCTGAAAGTTGTACCTGTAACTGTCCCATCACTTTAATCTTCCTTGGACATAGTGGGATTATGGATGAAGCTATGACTTTCAATCTTGTCAAATCATTACCCAGGAGAAGTGCAACTCCATCGCTGGGTAGTTTCTGAATAATTCTAACTGCCACTGTCTGGACATTGAATCATGTTCTAAATGCACTCTATGCAATGGAACAGGGATATACTTGCCACCAATTCCAGTTATTAAAACTGCAGCTTTCAGTGTACTCTGGAGGAAGAATGATGACTATAGAAGTTGGGATGTCATGTTACAGCTGTATACGACATTGGTTAGGCCACTTTTGGAATATTGGGTGCAGTTCTGGTCTCAATGCTGTAGGAAAGGTGTTGTGAAACTTGAAAGGGTTCAGAAAAGATTAACAAGGATGTTGCCGGGGTTGGGGGATTTGAGCTACAGGGAGAGGCTGAATAGACTGGAGTTATTTTCCTTGGAGCATCAGAGGCTGAGGGTGACCTTATAGAGTTTTATAAAATCATGAGGGGCATGGATAGGGTGAATAGCCAAGGTCATTTACCCCAGAGTAGGGGAATCAAAACTAGAGAGGCACAGGTTTAAGGTGAGGGAGAAAGATATAAAACGGACCTAACTTTTTCACACAGAGGGCGGTATGGAATGAGTTGCCAGAGGAAGTGCTGGAGGCTGATGCAAATATGTCTTTTAAAAGGCATCTGGATGGGTATAAGAATAGGAAGGGTATAGAGGGATATGGGCCAAATGCTGGCAAATGGGACTAGATTAAGTTCTGAGGAAGGGTCACCGTACCCAAAACGTTAACTCTGTTTTTGCCTTTGCCGATGCTGCCAGACCTGCTGAGCTTTTCCAGAAACTTTTTTTTTTCCTGATTTACAGCATCCGCAGTTCTTTCGGTTTTTAATTTAGGATATCTGGTCGGCATGGACAAGTTGGACTGAAGGGTCTATTTCTGTGCTGTACAGCTCTATGACTCAATGATTCTTTCTCCAGCAAGATTTTGAATAGCTCCTGGATCCCTTAATACAGTAATGGGGTTCAACACAGTAATGGGGTTCAACACAGTAATGGGGTTATCTGTTTCATTTGAGGAATGAGGGGTTACCTTACCTCTTGATTAAAATCCTTTCTACCTCTAATCTTTAAGCATCTCTTGCACTCACAGCAATGTTTACCTTCAGGCTCATGCTTGTATCTAAAACTACAATTTAATCTCTGGGATTTTTCATCTAAGCTTCTTCTTATCCCGAAAAGTCACATCTTCTTCCCACACAACTTCCAGCATTCTATACAGAGGTGGCCCACTTTGTTACAACAAACACTGTAACACTAAGGGCTTTGAGCCCAATCAAGTAGGTCACTTTGTCATGGAAGGTGTCTTGAGTGTTGTTGGACCTGTACTCAATCAGGCAAATGGGGAACATCCCCTCACACTCTTGACTTGTGCCTTCTGGACAGACTTTGGGGAGTCATGAGTTGAGTTACTCATTGCAAGATTTCTAGCCTCTGACCTCTTGTTTGCCACTTAACTGGGCATCACTGAACAGGTTATTGCTGAGGAGGTGCTGCTTGATAGCTCTGTTACTGACACCTTCCATCACTTTACTGATGATTGGGAGTAGACAACTGATGGGGCTATAATTGGCTGGGTTAGATTTGTCCTGCCTTTTGAGGGCAAATTTCCACAACGTCAGGTAGATGTCAATGTTATAACTGCACTGGAACAGCTTGGCTAGAACATTGAACTGTGCAGCATAGGAACGGGCGCTTCGACCCACAATGTTGTTCCAAACATGACGTCAAATTAAACTATTCCCTTCTGCCTGCCCTTGATCCATATCCCTCCATTCCTTGCATATTCATGTACTTATCAAAAAGTCTCTTAAATACCCCTCACATATCTGCCTCCACCATCACCCCTGGCACTGTGTTCCAGACTCCTACCAGTCTCTGTGTAAAAAACTTGTCCCTCATGTCTCCTTTGAGCTTTCCCCCTCTCACCTTAAATACATGCTCCATGGTTTTAGACATTTCAACTCTGGGAAAAAGATTCTGACCATCAACCCTATCTATGTACCTCATAATTTTATAGACTTCTATCAAGTCTCCCCTCAGCCTCTCCCGCTCCAGAGAAATCAACTCTAGTTTTTCTTGTCTCTCCTTATAGCTCATACCCTCTAATCCAGGCAGCATCCTGGTAAACCTCTTCTGCGTCCTCTCCTAAGCTTCCACATCCTTCCTGTAATGTGGCAACTAGAACTGAAAGCAATACTTTAAGTGTGGCTTAACCAAAGTCTTATAAAGCTGCAACATGACATCCTGACTCTTGTACTCAGTTCCCCAACCAATAAAGGCAAGCGTGCCAAACGCCTTCTTTACCACCCTATCTACTTGCACGGCCACTTTCAGAGAGATATGGAATTGAACCCCAAGATCCCTCTGCACATGAATGCTGTTCAGGGTCCTGCCATTAATTTTATACTTTTCCTTAACATTTGATCTTCCAAACTGCAGAACCTCACATTTACCCAGATTAAACTCCATCTGCCATTTCTCTGCCCTTATCTGCAACTGATCTGTATCCTGTTGTATCTTTTGACAACCTTCTACACTATCCACAGCTCCACTGATATTTATATCATCTGCAAACTTACTAACCCACCCATCTACATTTTCATCTAAGTCGCTAATATATATCACAAACAGCAGAGGTCCCAGTATGGATCCCCACAGAATACCACTAGTCATGGACCTCTAGCCTGAAAACCACCCTTCCACCTCTTTCCTCTTCCTTCTATGAGGAAGGCTAGAAGGGCAGCAAGTTCTGGAGCACAAGGCTTCAGTACTATTGCTGGAATGTTGTCAGGGTACGTAGCCTTTGCAGTATCCATTGTCTCCAACCATTTCTTGATATCACGTGGAGGGAATTGATTTGGCTGAAGACTAGTATCTGTAATGCTGGGGACATCTGGGAAAGGCTGAGCTGAATGACTCACTTGTTACTTCAGGCTGAAGATTGCTGCAATTACTTCAGTCTTAACTTTTGCACTGATGTGCTGGGCTCTTCCATCATTGAGGATGGGGGTATTTGTGGAGCCGCCTCCTCCAGTGAGTTGTTTAGTTGTCCACCACCATTCACAACTGGATGCGGCAGGACTGCAGAGCATAGATCTGATCTGTTGGTTGTGGATTGATTAGCTTTGTCTATCATTTGCTGCTAATGCTGTTTAGCACCGAAATAGTCCGGTTTGGTAGCTTTACCAATTTGAAACCTCATTGTTAGGTATGCCTGGTGCTGCTCCTGGCATGCCCCCCTGCACTCCCCATTGAACCAGGATTGATCCCTTGGCTTGGAGGTAATGGTAAATATGGTAGTGATGGGAATGGGATATGTTGAATATGCAGAATATTTGCAGTGTGATGATGGAACTTTGTCTCCTCAAGGACTGTGCAGTTGGCGCTTTTACTGATACGGTCAAGGACAGATGCATCTGTGGGAGGCATTAGGATTAGCTCAAGTATATTTTTCCCTCTTGTTGGTTCCCGTACCACCTGCCGCAGACCCAGTCTAACAGCTACGTCCAGCTCGATCTGTGGTGCTGCTGCCGAGCCATTCTTGGTGGTAGACATTAAAATCCTCCACCCAGAGTATATTTTGGGCCTGTTCCATCCTCAGTGCTTCCTCTAAGTGTTGTTCAACATTGAGGAGTACCGATTCATCAGCTGAGGGAATGCGGTATGTGGTAATCAGCCGGAGGTTTCCTTGCCCATGTTTAACCTAAAGCCCTGAGACCTCATAGGGTCTGGAATCAATGTTGAGGACTCCTAGAGCAACTCCCTCCCAATTATATACCACTGTACCACCACCTCTGCTGGCTCCGTCCTGCCGGTGGGACAGGATATATCCAGGGATTGTGATGGTGGTGTCTGGGACATTGTCTGTATGGTATAATCTGATTGATAAGTTTGCAGATGACACAAAAATTGGTGGAGTTGTGGATAGTGAGGAAGGTTATCAAAAGATACAGCAAGATATAGATCAGTTGGAAAGTTAGGCAGAGAAATAGCAGAAGGAGTTTAATCTGGGCAAGTGTGAGGTGATCCATTTTGGGAGGTTAAATGCAAGAGGAAGTATAGAGTAAATAGCAGGACCCTTTGGAGCATTGATGTACAGAGGGATTTTGGGGTGTAAGCCCATAGCTCCCTGACACTGACAACACAATTGGATAAGGTGGTAAAGAAGGTGTGTCGCAGGCTTGCCTTCATTGGTCAGGGCATTGAATATAAAAGTTGGCAAGTCATGTTGCAGCTGGATATGACTTTAGTTCGGCCACATTTGGAGTATTATGTACAGTTCTGGTCACCACAGTATAGAAAGGATATGGAGACTTTGGAGAGGGTGCAAAAGAAGTTTACCAGGATGTTGCCTGGATTGGAGTGTATTAGCTAAAAGGTTGGACAAACTTGGATTGTTTTCATTAGCGTGTAGAAGGCTGAGGGTTGCCCTGATGGAAGTGTATAAGTTTGTGAGGAGCATGGATAGGGTGGATAGTCAGAGTTTCCTTCCCAGGGTGGAAAAATCAAATTCTAGGGCGCATAGGTTTAAGGTGAGAGAGGGAAAGTCTAAAGCAAATGTGCGGGTCACATAGGGTGGTAGGTGCCTGGAACGTGCTGCCAGGAGAGGTTGTAGTGGAAGATATGATAGCAACGTTTAAGAGACATTTAGACAAGGCTCATGAATAGGCAGGGAATAGAAGGATAAGGACCATGTGCAGGCAGAGGGGATTAGTGTAGAATGGCTTACCTGTCAGCTCTGTAATTCACCAACAAGAACAACCTGGTGCCCATTGGAGTCAGACTGAGCTTGAATGGAAGGTTTTGGGCTCAAAGCTGATGAGCTTTTTGCGAGTTTTGCTGTTGTGTTGTTATTGATGTGACCATGTAAGAGAAGAGGCAAAAAGCAGAGAGTAAAAATGCTTTAAGACTTTGGAAATCCAAAATAAAACCCGAAAAGTAGGTCGGATAGAATGTAGAGTTACAACGCTATCCTGACCTTCCTCTGGCCATACCAGCCACTCACTATCTGAGCTGCTGGGTATTTCCAGCATTTACGGTTTCTATGTAAAATCCCTGTTTCCATTGAGGCCCTTTTCCAACACATTCCCTCCCAATAAAATTGTCCCAGGTCCATATTCCACTGGATAACACACCAAACTTTACTTTATGCTCAAAATCTTTATTTCAAATGAGCATCAGGTGGAACCCTGACTCTAGCCATGACCTACCTTCAGGATTCATACTGGCAGTGGTGAGGGATCACACACAATGCCAGAGATAAACCTCACTCAACACAGGCTGAAGATCAGAGACAGGAAGAAATATTGCAAGTGCAGGAAATCTGATACAATCAGATACAAATGTGATGCAAGAAAAATCTTTTACACACGGCGCGTTAGGAACGCATTTCCTGGAAATATGGTTGAGACAGGTTCAATTGATGCATTCAAGAGGGGCTTTAGATGATTATTTGGAAAGAAGCAGTGAGCAGGGATATGGGGAGGAGGCAGGAGATTGGCACTAGGTAATAGAACCAGTGCAAGAACGATGGGCCAAATGGCCTCCTTCTGCACTGAAACACTTTTGTGATTCTCTGATATAATCGACCATTTGACAGTCATAGAGATGTAGAGCATGGAAACAGACCCTTCAGTCCAACTCGTCCATGCAGACCAGATATTCCTAAATTAATCTAGTCCCATTTGCCAAAGTTTGGCCCATACTCCTCTAAACCCTTCCCTATTGATGTACTCATCCAGATGCCTTTTAAATGTTGCAATTGTACCAGACCCCACCACTTTCTCTGGCAGCTGATGCACCACTCTTTGTGTGAAAAAGTCGCCCCTTAGGTCATTCCCCTCTCACCTTAAACCTGTGCCCCTTTAGTTTTGGACTCCCCCATTCAGTATCTGGAAAGAGAGAAGGCAGTTTATTACTTTGGATGCAAAATTGATCTTCAGCATTTGTTTCCAAAACCAGTCTTGTGTTGTTTGCTGGTTATATCTTTCTATGGCCACCAGGGGGGACTGAATGCCAGTTTTGTACAATATCTCAGACATGAAAAGTCTAATTTTCTGTCAGAGTTGCCTTTTTATACCTCAGCGTCAATGCAGTTTGTAAGGTCTGTAGATCCATTGTTTCCTGGGTGTAGGTGCATTAACATTGAATCTTCTGTAACATTATTGATTTCACTCCACCTCAGCTTCTCTGCTGCTAACCCTCACCCACTCTTTGATACCTCCAGACTCAATTATTCCAACACACTCCTGTCTGGTCTCCCACATTTTACCCTCCAAAAGTTAAGGTCATCCAAAATTTTGATGCCTTTGTCTTTATCCATGTCAAGTCCTGTTCTCCATCACATTGTTTCCCAACCAAACAATGTCTTTGTTTAAAAGTTCTCATCCTTGTTTCCAAATTCCTTGCCATGCCCTTATCTCTGTAATCTCTTCCCACAACCCTCTGAGATCCCTGAACTCCTCTGGTTCTGGCCTCTTGAATACCCCTTGATTTTAATCATTCCAGTACTGGGGACTGTGCCTGGACCCAAGCTCTGGAATTCTTTCCCGGAAACTCTCAGCCCTTCAACCTCACTTTCCCTCTTAACAGACTCCTTAAACCAAACTATTTGATCAGGCTTTTAATCAATTGACATAATCTCACTTTACACATCTTGGTGCAGTGCTGCGTTTTACAATGTTCCTGTGAAGCACCTTGAGATATTGTAACATGTGAACAGCTGTTGCTTTGGGCAGGTTGATGCTGTGTTGGCCTGGGTTCAGCACTGACCACACAATCCCAGGTTAGTCAGGGTGGAGCAGAGAAGCTTGTCAGGATTCCATCTCCGGACTCAGGGAGTGTCTCAAATAAATGAGTGGTGTGATACAACTGATCACTTAACTCTGAGATCCCCTCACCACATGTCTGCAACACTCTTGCTATCAAGATTTCAACCTGAACATTGAGTCTCCTGAGGAACTGCACCCAGGGTTAGCCCACCTGGTAACTCCCCTATTGATTAATCCGAAGGTTTTGGGTTCAGCCTCTCTACCGACCCAGCAATTAACCACATCTGAAACACTGTCATGGGAAAGACTGTGAAACCATAACTGCAATATTTACTAGAATTGCACAGTCCACAGGGAGGTGATTCAGTTCGTCATGCTTGTGCTGGCTCCATGAAAGGGCTATTAAATTAATCCCACACCCCAGCTCTTTCCCCACTGACCTGCAATTTTAATATACATTCAATTCCGTTTTGAAAGAAGCCCTGCAGGATTTTGAACATCCACCAACATTATTTAAAGAACAGGAAGCTCTTTTGATTCCTGGTCAAAGCATCTGCCTGCACCGACACATTTAATAACCTCAATATGATTGTTGCAGTGAATGTTTAGCTCATTGACTCGATGCCTCCCTCTGTGTTAGAGGGTGACCGACTGCAGCCCTGAGCTGACCATTCAATGTTATGTATATTCCCTCTAAATATATTCTCTTTGTACTCTTTGTACAGGCAGTTAGAAAGACAAATGACATGTTGGGGATGTACAAGGGGAATGAATTGGAAGAACGAAAGGTTTCCCCAATTATTGCTTGGGACTTTGGTAAGAATACACCTTGAGTACTTTGTGTAGTTCTGGTGGTCCACATTTAATGAAGGCTACACTAGACTTTGAATTGGGTGATTAGATGCTGGGATGAGAGGGCTGTGATGATAGCTGAACAAATTCAAACTCTGGATTTTAGGAAAAATAAGGTGATCATATTCAAAGATCTCTAATTGTGAAGGAGTTTGATAGGTTCAACAGTGAGAGATTATTTGCTTTTGGCTGGGGAATCCAGAACATGTGGCACAGATTCAGGAAAAGGAACTGAAATGTGAAGAAATGTCTTCACTCAAAGGAATGTGAACCTTTAGAATTCGCTCCTCCAGAGGGTTGTGCAGGACTCCATCACTGAATAAAGTTGAGGCTGAGAGACACAGATCTTTGGTCCCAGGGAATCAAGGGATACATAGAGAATGGGCAATAAATGCTGGCCTGGCGTGTGGTACCCACATCCTCTGAACAAATAGAAGACTGATTGTACTGAATGACGGAGGAATCTCAAGGAGTTAAATGGTCTACTCCTGCTCTTATCACCCACAGTTTGCTGGATGGTAGGGAACGTGACAGGAAAGAGTGATGATAGTGTGATCTGTTTCATCATGTTTATTCAAAACAAGTGCAGTCAAGTCTGCTTCTCGGCAACAGCTTCACTGGAAACAGTATATTGGGAGAGGAAATCTTTTCCATTCAATTTCTCTGCTGCTGGAAAAGCATTTTTTTAAAAAAAGAAACGGTATTATTTTAATGCTTCCTCTGTAAGGTATTTCCCTGTTGCCTGTGTATTCCCAAATACAAGATCCACTTGAACAAGGGAGGAAAGAACAAGGAGCAAGAGTGAAATATATATACAGGAACAGGAGTGGGGAATGCCCTGTAGAGAGCAGGCATGCTGTCCTTTTGTGGTGTAATGGACATCTCTGACATTGCAGCACTCCCTCAGTAAGCCATGGACACATTGGGGCAACAGAGTTGAATAGCCACCCCTTTTCGAATTCGGTTAAATCCTGGAATAGGGACTTGAATTCACATCTTCCTGACTCAGAGACAACAGTGAGACCAAGCGAACCAAGAAGCGGAGAAATTGATTTGCAAAAGTTCAGTAATTGCAAACATACCAGAAATGTAAACATTAATTCAGATTTTTGGATTTACTCATGGGATGTGGGTGTTATTAGCAAGACAAGCATTTTATTACCCGTTTCTTATTGTCCTGGAGATTAATATGATTTACTTTGTGAGAAAACGCAGGTTGGGCACCATCTTGTACAAACCGGAGCTCCAGCACAACCTGTACCTCCGTTTTCTTATGTTGCTGATTTGTTTTGGTTTTGTTTTCCATGTGTAACATGTGCAAAAACAAGGAATAATGTAAAGGCCGGCAGAGCGGAGAGGGGGGGGAGCTGCTAGGTGGGACAACACCAGGGAAGCAGAGAGAATGAGAACTGGGAACACGGGGGTGATGAGAGTTTACCAAGGGGATGGTTCCACTGGAATTTTTTGGATGATCCAATAGTCTGGCTTCAAACTGGAAACAAAGAGGCAGAAAACTGCAACTTGAAGCTTCAGGGATAAATTACTCAGAGTTAGAGTGAAGGACAAGAGCAGACTACAAATACAATGATGACTGACATGTCTCTCCGTAAATGGACAAATAGAGAGCAGACCCTCACCTGTTGGACGATGCTGCCTGACCCCTCTCCTTCCCATTTAGAAGCTTCTTTAAAGCCCACTTCTTACCCCGAGCTTTTTGACCCCATCCCTCCACAATATGTCCTGTCTGTGGCTGCATCTCAAATTCTGCTGGATCCCTGTCCTGGGCATACACTACCTCCTGGCTAACGGTGCTACTAAATGCACGTTCTAGTTGCTCCAATTCATTGATTTATTCATGAGAGACCTGAAGAAAATGGTGAGCTTCCCTGGAATTTATAAACTATTTTTGTTCAGTATTCTCTGGAGCAGCAAGAAGTAGATGGCTCCAAATCAACAGGTGTGACTTGAACCAGGGCCTCCCGGTTCAGAGGTAGGGACATTACCACTGCACCACAAGAGCTCTCTATGTGTGAGGATTCCGGAGTTTGGATCATTGAGATTCAGCTGTTGTTTGAAAGAACGTCCCAGATCCTGCGCACGTTAAACACAGGCTCACATCTGTCTGTGTGTTTGCACATGCACACTCTGTCATTTTAGCTCCAGGGTAAAGCTGGAGATCACCCAGATCTGTCAGTGATTAGGACAGAAATGTTTCTGAACTCCCGCTCAGCATTCTGCTAGTGACACGGACAAGCAACATGCAACCCATATCAAAACCAAAGCTGGGCTTTGAAATGATTGCTGGAATTACAAATCACAGCACAGAGTCTTTGCTTAAAACCCTCAGAGAATGAACTAACTTGTGAGACAAAATGCTGAATATTTCACTGCAGTGAGCTGATGGGGAAATGGAATTTGGATCGAGGTGATAATTGCTGCACTGAGGAATTTAATGCAGAATGACACATTGCTCAAGTTACAGAAACCAGGGCGCCCCAGATCTGAGCTGGAGTAAATGTCGAAATCTTTAAACATCGCAGTTTCTGTCTTGGTTTTGCCATAAGGCAAGAAAAGGAGCAGAGGCCATTCAGCTCATCAAGTCTGCCCGCATGTGGGTTATGACCTTCAGTCCTCTGCCCTTCAAAAACACTAATAATTATTATAATCATGTCACCACACTCTCTCTGAAGCCCTAGTCTCAGAATCAGTAAGATTGGAGAATGCAGTTTGATGAAGTGAAAGCTGTTAGTTGTTTGAATGACTACTTCAAAGGGGTTGCCTCTACACCCAGCCTCATTCGCTTGTTCCTCCTGGCTTACAATTCCAGCCACTTACAACATGCACTCTCCACTTAGAGATCAGACAGAGTGCCGACAGTCTGTAGCTCAGAGCGACACCCCGTCTATACAGGCACAAGCAATCACACAGAAACAGAAGATGTCCATTCAGCCCCTCGAGTCTGTTCCACCATTCAGTGAGTTCATGGCTGACCTGTGGCCTAATTCCATATACCTGCCTTTGGCCTATATCCCTCAATATCTTTGCCTAACGAATATTTATCTATCTCAGTTTTAAAATTAACAACTGATCTAGCATACGCTGCCATTCTGGAAGAGAGTTCCAAGGATGTACACACTTTGTGTGTAGAAGTGCTTCCTAATATCTCTCCTGAATGGTCTGGCCCTAATTCTCAGACTATGCTCCTAATTCTAGAATTCCCAAGCAGTGGAAATAGGTTATCTTAACTAAGCTGCCTTTTCCTATTAATATCTTGAAGACTTTGATCAGATCAACCCCTAACATTCTAAATTCTAGAGAAAACCAGGTCTAATTTGTATAATCTCTCCTCATAACTTAACCCCTGAAGTCCAGGAAAGATTCTTGTAAACTTACATTGTACTCCCTCCAAGGCCAATCTATCCTTCCTAAGGTGTGGTGCCTCGATCTGCTCACAGTACTGCAAGTGGGGTCTAACCAGGGTTTGTACAACTACATACAACTTCTGCATCCTCATACTCCAGTCCTCTCGATATAAAGGCCAGCTTTCCACTAGTTTTCTTGGTTACTTTCTGTACCTGTTTGTGACATTTTAATGATCTACGCAGCTGAGCCCCGAAATTTCTTTGAACATGGTATTTAACTTCATACCATCTAGAAAGATCCCTGATCCATTCTTTTTCAGTCCAAAATGGACAATCTCTTTCTTGCTTATATTGAACTCCAACTGCCACAGTTTTCCCCATTCACTTTGCTTATTACTATCTTTGTAATTTTATGTTATCATCTACACTGTCTACAAAGCTTCCTAACTTCGTGTCATCAGTAGATTTGGATTTATGAACATAAACAAAGACACACAGTTACTGGATAGGGATGCGTATAAATCCAGTATGAAATTTCCCCTCGAGATTTAAGGGGAATGAAAGTGTTTTGGTGGATGTTCGGGTCAACTATTCCTCCAGCAGCGATATCAGTGGCAAACAGAAAAAAACAACTTGATGGGCCATTCATCGTGCCAGTCTTTGTAAGACCTTGTTGTGTGAAAACTGCTGTATTGATTGGTTGTGAAGTGCATCCTATGGATGTGAAAGGCACTATAGAAATGGAAGCTGGTACATTGACCTTCCCGAGTGTTGCAGGCTACATGGGTTATTGCAGTTCGCATTATATGCACCTTTGAGTGAGGTTACTAAACGTTATCAGCAGCATGATGTCCTCAGCCAGGGAGATTAACTGACAAACAAAGCATTGCCAACAGCACCCTCGTGAATGTGAGTTGACTCCATGCACATGGGCATTGAACTTGTTCTGTGTGATTTAGCTTTTAACTTGTGCCACAGTTGCTTCAGAGTTAATAAAACAAATCAGGACATCCCACTTAATGAAACCCTATGTTTTTTTAGGAACACACAGACACCCATTGCATTGTGTTGGGATTGTGCTATAGGGTGTGTCCATGATGCTGTCTTTGAGCTCAAACATTGTCAATCCTTTATCTACCACACGCAGCCCATGGTCTAGAGAGCACCATCAGACAAGCAGTGCTACCTTTTCAGCTTCAGTGGTGCAGCCAATAACTCATGGTGTGCTGCAAGGATCAGTGCTGGAGCCTCAGCTATTTACAATCAATATCAAAGGCTTAGCCACAATGCTCAACAGTAATGTATCTACATTTGATTATAACAGGTGGAAAAAGAGGACCGAAAGAGGCTGCAGAGACGTAGACAAGTCAGATGAATCAGCAACAAGATGACATATGAATTAGGAACAGAAGTAGACCATTCAGCCCCTCAGGCCCATGCTGACAGTCAATAAGATCATGGCTAATCTGTTTGTTTTTCAGATTCCACCTTCCCATCCACCCCGTTAACCTTCAATTCCCTGCTTGACAAGAATCTATTTGCTTCCTCCATTTAATTACTCAAACAACACCACCTTCTCAGCAGACTATTTCAAAATCACACAATTGTCTGAGAGAAACTCATTCTCTCTATGGCAGTTGGAGTATGATGCAGGAATAGGTCTGTGCGGATTGAAAACAGAATATTTTTTAAAGGATGTCAAGGTGTGAAGTGTTGATGTTCAAGGAGATTTGGTTTCACTCAGAAACAAAACACAAAGTTAGTACACTGCAAGCAAATAGGGAGTCAACTGACATGTTGCAAGGGGACTGGGAAACAGAATAAGGGATCTTGTTCCAATTGTACAAGGTTTCAGAGAGATCATGGTTTGAGCACCGTGAACAGTTTTGCTTTTGAGACAGGGAAAGATGAACTTGCCTCAGAGAAGGCACCTCTCAGGATCACTGGATTGGTCTCTGGAATGAGAGGATTGTCCTATGATGAGAGCCTGAGTAAGGTGGGTCTCTCTAGAGTTTAGAAGAATGAGGTGATCTCATTGAAATGTACAGGATTCACTGAGGGGTTGATTCCTGGATTGGGAAATCTGGAACACGGGGCCAAAGTCTCAGGATAAGAGGCCAATCTTTTAGAATTAGGGTGGCGAGAATTTTCTTCGCTCAGACAATCTTTAGAATTCTCTACCCCAGGGAGAGCTATGTATGCTCCATCATTGAATATATTTAAGGCTGGGACTGAGAGAATTTTGCTGTCTTAGGGAATCGAGGAATTTGGAAGTGTGCATGGAAGCTGAATTGAAGCTCAAGATCAACCATGACCATATTGAATAGTGGTGCACTCAAAGGACTGAGTAGCTCTTCCATTAATCTCCACGTCAAGAAAGAGGAGACAGTGGCAAAGTGGGAATGTCACTGGAATAATAATCCGGAGGCCCGGGTTCATGCTGTAGAGATATGGGTTCAAAGTATGGCAGCTGGTGGAGTTTAAATTAATCTGAAGTTTAAGTTGGTCTCATGTTGACCAGGAAACCGTCACCAATTGTTGTAAAAACACATTTGGTTCACTAATGTCTTTTAGGGAAGAAATCTGCCATCCTTACCCAATCTGGTGTATGTGTGGCTCCAGACCCACAGCCATATGGTTGGTTCTTAGCTGCATTCTGTTAAAACATTCATATCCACAGCGGTTGGAAATGGATAACAAATTCTGAGCTTCCTAGTGAGACCTACAGCCAATGAAAGAATAAAGAGAAGAAAATATGCAGCAATTCAGTAACAGCACTGTGGAAACTCCTTTATACCATGGACTGGAGTGGTTCAGAAAGGGCCATCATCATCTTCTCAATGCAATTAGGGACGGGCAATAATCTCAGCCATGCCAGCAATGCCCACATGCTAAGAATCAAAAGAAAATGGTCTGATGATACATTCAGAACAGGAATATGCCAAACTCTGTATCTGATCCCCAAAGACCTAACCAGCTTCAAATAGTATTCAGGCAACAGCAGAAATATCGCCCTTCATTAGAAAGATGGCACCTCAGGTAGGGCAGTACTCCTGCACCACTGCATCAGTGTCAGCAGTTGTGTTGTATAAGAGACAAGCTGAAGATATAATCACTGTTTCACACAGCATATGAGGGTAGAAATGTTTCATAGTCCATCTTACCTAAGGCTCACTTGAAGCATGATACACTTCTAGAAGTGTGCTCCTCAGTTCTACTTTACTAGCTTGATATTAGTCTAGACACTGATGTGGCTGTGAATGTAATGTTTATATAAAGTAGATGGCTGTGATAGCTCAAAGCCATTATGTCCATATCCAGTTTCTTATTGTACATAGCATCATTGCCTCAGGTAAAGCAAAGTCCCACCATTGACCTAGTCCTTACTTTAAGTCTGAGTTAGTGCTGGTTCATGGAGATATTTCACTGTGGCTCTGCCTGAGTTTGTGCTGGTTCATGGAGATATTT
>JAHRHZ010000106.1:745016-760620 GCA_024137785.1 Ginglymostoma cirratum
TGGGTGGTGTCACGGACGTAGGTAGGGAGTTCCTGGACCAAGGGGGTGAAAATGGAGTCTAGGTAGGTGGAGATGAGTTCGGTGGGGCAGGAGCAGGCGGAGACAATGGGTCGACCAGGGCATTCAGGTTTGTGGATTTTGGGGAGGAGATAGAAGCGGGCGGTGCGGGGTTGGGGAACGATGAGGTTGGAGGCGGTGGGTGGGAGGTCACCTGAGGTGATGAGGTTGTGGATGGTTTGGGAGATGATGGTTTGGTGCTCAGGGGTGGGGTCATGATCTATGTCTCCTTTTCTTCAAAGCTGGGAAGATAAAGAAATATTCCCATGTTAGTTTTCTTGGTGTCTCAATACATTCACACTATTTCCATTCTTACAGATTCCTTACAGTGTGATAAGAGGCCATTCAGCCCAACGAGACCATACCCATCCTCTAAAGAGCATCCCATCCTGACTCACCCATCTACCCTATCCCTGTACCCCCCATTAATCATGGCTAATCCACTTAGCCTATCCATCCTTAAATATTACAGACAATTTAGCATGGCCAATCCACCTAATCTTTGGACTGTGGGAGGAAACCGGAGCACCCGGAGGAAACCCACGCAGACACGGGGAGAATGTGCAAACTCCACACAGACAGTCAACGGAGGGTGGAGTTGAACCCAGGTCCCTGGGGCAACAATGCTAACCACTGATCCCCACCTGTCCTTGTTGGTTTGCATCAGCTCTGTCTAGTTTGGAAGCTCAGGCCTGACCATGGGCACAATGTAATTCACTGCTGTCTCTGGCTGAGTTGGCTGTTTGAACTGGTTTGAGGTAGTGAGTGGATTTTAGTTTCCTTTAGCTCTTCTTCATCTTCCACTTTGGACAGTGATAAAAGCCCAGAGCCTGCCAGTTGTGCACTTGAACTCTGACAATGGTGTCCAGCTGTCCCTCAGTCAAACTGCCTGACCTCTCCAGGAAGGTGACATAGCTGCTGGAGCACAATGATCAGGAACATTAACACAGAGTATCCCCCAAATTGATTGAATATTAAGCTGGACTGTGTTCTGATTTGGAGTGGGAATCAGGGCCTGGGCTGGTTCTAGTTTTGAGTTTCATTCCATGACCTATTGTCTCCACCCATCCCTCCCCTCCACTCCTTCAGGCTCTTCCCCATCACCTTCGGTTTCCATAATTAGTCCATGAAAGAGTTCCAACAAAATAAAAGATGCACTGGTGTTTCCTTGGCTCTCTGATTTCTCTTGCAGGTTTAACACTGGGCGAATGTCATGAGATGAGATCAAAAACAAATCACACCATGAGATAGGCCCTGCAAATTTAGACAAGCTCTTGGGGTGGTGTGGGAAGGGTGATCATAGACCGACGGGGGGCCAATGGATCAGTGATCACATCGTCTCCCCATCAGTACCCAGGTGCAGTGGGGGAACTAACCCGCTGACTCACTGAATTCCCTGAGAAAATGAATGACGTAGAAAGGGCCCAACTCCCCCTGGTATTCCAGTTTCCACTGCCCCCCCTTCCATTGAGCAATGCTCTGCTTTCTGGCATTAGATAGTTCTCCAAATCTTACCACTACATATTGATGGCCTGTCAGCCACCAGAGAATCCTCATTCAATGTCCTGCTGCCCAACACTCCATTGACATTTCCGTCCAAGTGAGCTGAACTACAATGAACAAGCAGCTTGCTACAGCAATGCCAGCACCTCAGTACCCGCTGTGCACCTGCCTTCATGCCAAACATAGGCCATGCCATCAATGACCAGTTCAGACACACTGTCACCAACTAGCTTCTGTCAACAGCCATTGCTGTGCCTGGAGTTACTCAGTGCCCAGCAGCGCTGGTGAACGCTTCATGAAGTGGACCTTCAGAATTGGTCTCTTTGGATACAGCACCTAAACAATAGGGATTCTTTCATTCAGACAGATGGGATCAGAAATCCTAACCTGATCTGTGCTGGGTCAGTTCCCTCAATGGTCACCTAAAATCTGCTCAGTGCCTAGTGCTGGATAACATCCCCATTATCAACACAGGCCACTGTTCATACACATGGGCTTTTAGCCTACAGTCAGCAACAGAGCAGGGAAAGTGTGATGGAACTTTCATAAACTATCAAATCAGCCAAAATACAACAAGACCTCAGAGCACATTATTGTAACTGTATCTATCTGTGACAGAATTAAAACCAAATAATCTTCTAGTGCCATTAACATGACCACAGGTACAACCATTTCTGTCCCTATGAAACCATCCACTTTGCATGCCTTGATATGTTTATTATATCATCCTGGTTAGGCACATTACGACACATTTCTAGAGCAGGTAGGTCTTGAACTTGGGCCTCCTGGTCCAGACTTGGGGAGACTATCACTGAACCACAAATGCCCTTTCCATACTTTCTATAGCAGGCCACTCACTGGGTCTTAATGCTGCACACCAGCTCAGGGGGAGGGATGACTGCGGGTCACTTTTTTTCAATGCAGTCGGACATACTGGAGCCTCATTTGCCGTCTTGGAGTTGCCCAAAAAAAACCTGAACGGAATCATCCATCGGCCAATCCGAACCAAGCTGCTGGTCACCTGCTGCATGAAGTGAACCGTTATCATTGTCAGCAACTAGAACAAGACGTTGTGTTGCTCCAGTGTGAAGGTGGGGTACCTGCTGGCCTGAGTGCCCATGTACAGGCTTGCACAAAACCTAAGGGGTTTGTGACTGGTTTGGTTAAACCAGCTCCTTATTAGTCACCACCAATGCAAG
The DNA here is from genome assembly GCA_024137785.1 of Ginglymostoma cirratum. Taxonomy (NCBI): domain Eukaryota; kingdom Metazoa; phylum Chordata; class Chondrichthyes; order Orectolobiformes; family Ginglymostomatidae; genus Ginglymostoma; species Ginglymostoma cirratum. Next base: position 747,776 of record JAHRHZ010000106.1, read on the forward strand.
TTGCAAGGACTCCTTAGAGAAACAAAACAAAATGCATCACCTGGAACGAATTTTTAAAAACAACACCAGCGACATGCAGAACATGGCAGTCCTGATCCCATCAAGATCACAGAGCTGGAGGAAGACTGAATGGGATTGAAATATGACAATTTGGCACGAGATCCTCTGTAACATCTTGGGTCCCATGTCATGCCTGACTGACCTTGTCCTATACGAGGATCATCGCTCAAACTCACTTCCTGATGGTGAGGTGCAATGCCACAATCCATTGGTAAAGATGTCACCCTCTGGTGGGAAGTTATCAACTGAATACACCACCTCCTGTGCGCCAGAGGAAAGTATAAATGTGGGAAATGATAAACAGGCAATGACAGGAAGGGACAGAGAATACAGATCTGAGAATGATTTACACTGGAGATTATAAAAAATAATAAAAGCATGTAGCATTTAAACTGATAGTACATATTGAGATAAATAAATATTAGTAGCCATAAGTGAGATGTGGCTGTGGGATGATCTAGGTTGGGACCTGAATATCGAAGAGTATGTAACAGGATGCTGGGAAAGGGTGGAGTTGTGGCTCTGTTAATTAAAGATATTATGAGCACTATAGAGAGGGACGAGCTACATTCATGAAACCAGGATATAAATTCAGGAAACCAGTCTAGGTAGAGACGAAGAATGATAAAGGCAAGAGATCACTTGGGCCAATAAAATTCAGCTGAGAATAAGCAGCCTAAACGAGGAAGTCATTGAATATTTTTGGGAAAATTTCTTAGACCTGCATGTTATGGCGCTAACCAGGGAGCAGTCTACACTAGACTCTGGTTTTGACCAATGAGATAGGATTAATTTCTGACCTCATAGTGAAAGCGTCCCTGGTTAGTAGTGACCATAATATGATTGAATTTTACGTACAGTTTCGGGGAGAGAAGTGTGTGTCCAAGACTAGTATTTTGAATTTAAACAAGGGCAATTATGAGAACACAAAAGCAGAGCTAGTGAAGGTGAACTGACAATTTAGGTTAGGGGATACTTCAATAAAGTTGCAGTGCCAAAAATTGAAGGGGATATCACAGAATGCACAGAATAAATACATTCCAACAAGTGTGAAACAATTCCAAAAGATGGACCCACCATCCGTGGTTAACTATAAAAGCCACAGGTTGTATCAATGCAAAGAAAAGATGTATAATTATGCAAAGTTTGGTAGCTAGTCAGAAAATTGGATAGAATATAAAAAAAAGCAAAGAATTACCAAAAGATTAATATGGAGGGAAAATTTAGAGTATGAGAAAAAATTAGCCAAAAGTGTAATAGCAGATAGGACAAGTTTCTTCAGATATTTAAAAAAGGAAGGAGTTAAGAAAGTAAGTGTTGGTCCAATAGAAAATGAGTCTGGGGAATTAGTGATGAAGGAAAGGAGATGGCAGATGGATTGAACAGAGATTTTATGTCAGATATCATCAGAGAGGACACACAGAGCATCCTGGAAATAGCTGTAAATCAAAAACTGAAAGGAGGGAGGATCTCCAAAAAAAACCCACAAATACCAGGGAAACAGTACAAAGTTGGACTAGAAGTTGCCAAGTCCCCAGGTCCTGATGCATTTCATCCCAGGGTCTTAAAGGAAGTAGCCAGTGAAATAGTTGATATGTTGGTTTTAATTTTCCAAAACTCATTAGATTCTGGGAAAGTTCCTTGAGATTGGAAAATGCTAATGTAACTCCTTAATTTAAAAAGGGAGGGAGGCAGAAAGCAGGAAACTGCAGGCCAGTTAGCTTAATCTCAGTCATAGGGAAAGTGTTAGAAGCAATTATTAGAAGATGTTATAATAGGCACTTAGATAAGTTCAAGGTAATCAGGCAGAACCAATAATATTTAATCAAAGGGAAATAATGTTTAGCTCGTTAATTGGAGTTCTATGAGAAAGTAACTGTGCTGTAGATAAGGGGAACCAGTGGATGGATTGTAATTAGATTCAGAGAACATTTGATAATGTGTCACAGCCACAGTTGGTACAAATAATAAAAGCTCGTGGCGTGGGGGGTAACATATTGGCATGGAGAGACGATTGATCGGGTAACAGGAAGCTGGAAGGAGGAATAATTGGGTCATTTTCAGGCTGCCAGGATGTGCCAGGTAGTGTTCCCCAGGGGTCAGTGATGGGACCTTGACTCTTCACAATTTGTAAAAGTGATCTGGATGAAGGGGTTGAAGGTGTGGGAGTTAAATTTACTGATGACACAAAGATAAGACAGGAAAGTGAGTTGTGGAAGAGGATGAAAGGAGCCTATAAAGGGAAATAAGTATGTTCAGTGAGTGAGCAAATATCTGGAAAATTGTGAAATTGTCCATTTTGGCAGAAAGAATAAAAAAGCAGCACATTATCTAAATGGTGAGAGGTTGCAGATTTCTGAGATGCAGAGGGATCTGGCTGTCCTAGAGCATGAATCACAGAAGGTTAGTCTGCAGGTACAGCAAGTAATAAGGAAAACGAATGAAATATGACAGTTTATTGTGAGGGGAATTGATGCAGGAGCAGGGAGGTTATGCTACAGTTATACAGGGCACTGGTGAGACTGCATCTGGAGTACTTACTGAATGATGCTAATATGTTGGAAGCAGTTCAAAGAAGGTTTTCTAGAATAATCCCAGGAATGAGCAGATTACCTTCTGAGGGCCTGTATCCTCAGAAGTTTAGAACAGTCAGGGGTAACTGAATTGAAACATGTAAGATCCTGAGGGATCAGATGGATGTTTCCTCCTACAGGAAAATCTGGAATCAAGGGTCAGATGTTAAAAGTAAGGGGGTGCTCATTTAAAATGGAGCTGAGAATTTTTTTTTTCTCTCAGAGGGTTGTGAATCTTTGGAATTCCCCTCCTCAGAAAGCAGTGGATTCAGAATCTTTAAATATTTTTAAGACGGGGGTAGATAGGGGATGAAAGATTCTCAGGATATGCAGGAATAAGGAGCTGAGGATAAAATCAGATAGGCCATGATCTTATAGAATGACGGAGCAGGGCTCAAAGGGCCGAGTGATCAACTCTCGTTCCTTACTACTGTTTCTTTGCTTCAAGACCCATAAGCGTCTTTTCCTGCAGCTTGCCTCTTCAGAGATGGACAGAATCCTCATTGTGGGACAAGCTAGTTTCTGTAAAGGATGGGGCACTGGTGATCAGGTTTTAGCCCCTATATTGAAAAAGGCCTCCAATAGAACCTGGCACAGTGTTCCTGGGCTTTAGCCCTGCCTGTGATACAGTGTGATACACGGCTGATGCTTGCTAAAGAGTGGCCTGCTCCTAAAGATGTCCAGACAGCTCCCAGCCTGGGTCGGGACACTCCTTCACAACAGAGCATTTGGAGTTTGCCTTAGAGAAGGGAGCAGTGAGTGGAGAAGATTGGCCAATAGATTACCACAGGGCTCGGCCCTATTCAACATCTTGAAACTGACCTGCGAGCAACCATGATCTTCAACGTCCTCTGTTGTGCTACCCAGGCTCCGTAATCTGCCCCTGCACCAGATCTTTCACAAAGACAGTACGCATTGAATCCCTTAAAAGCCAGGCCCCAGTGTATTCTACCTCTACGACGGCAGTGCCACATCAGAATTACATATCCACAGGATAGGACAGAGTAAAGAATGATGCCTGTACTGATTGTAGTAAGGTCAGGCGAGTGGACCTCACAGAACATGAGTTCCCTGATTGGGGCTATTAACCTGGTCTGATCAGGGAGCCCTGGCTGACAGATGGAAAGGGGAGTGTCAGAGATACTGACACTCTGGTACCTGTCTCTATACGAGGCAGTCCTAAAGTCAGGACTGTTCACGTGAAAATGAAGGGTGACTTGGTGATGGGATGCCGGCCTCTGTGCAGTTATGTTAGTGGTGATGAGAATAAAGCATGATCCTGAAGAAACTTGTTCATAACAGTCGTGCTTGAGTTGGGGTAAATATTTCTTAGATCATGCCGTTATCTGGGAAGCTTGACTCATTCAACTCTGCTGTCGAGGACTGGGCCCAGGATGTGAAAAGATCGTATTACTTTTTTCTGGGCAAATGACATTGTGGCAGACAAAAAACAAATAATTCTCCTGACAGCTTGCGGACCCACAGCTTATTAGGAGCCTAACCTTTCCTGAGGCACCAGATATTAAAACCTTTCAAGAGTTGATGGATTTAGCTGAGGAATATGATGACCTCAACTTTCCATACTTTTGAGATGCAGTTGGTTTTATTTGGCAAATTGAGAACCAGGGGAATTCGTATCAGGATTTTTGACGAGGGTAAGATGATTGGCAGGTGTTTATGATTCTGGTTTAACCCTTAATGAGATGCTGAGAGACCGATTGGTCTGGGATTAATGATGTAACCATGCAAAAGTGCCTGCTAGCTGAAGCCCAACTAGACCTCAAACAGACACTACAACTGGCTTCATAATTGGAAAATGCAGCAAATGGAGCACACACGGTGCAGGGTATTCCAATGGAAGTGGACACCCTCGCCAGGCCACCTGAGCTTGGGGAACGTCACTTGAGTGAAGGAAATTGCGTAGTCTCACTCAGGACATATCCTGAACAAGGGGACTCTGGGGCAGCCCACAGCAAAACCCCAAAACAAAGCCAAGTCTTGGCCAAACGGTTAAAGTTTTCCCAAGGCTCTTGGTTGGCAGACCATTGTAGGTGCTGCCAGTATGCGATGTGAGACAGCGAAAGAGTCCCATTAGACTTGAATTGAGGAAGAGAACTCCTAGGCTGGTGTCCAGGAGAGTTCCATACCCCTGGAAAGTCCACCTACATCTGGTTTGGAACAGTCAAATTGCTTGTCAATTTTCAAATTTTAAACAATCAAGATAAATGTCTGGTTAAATGGTCCTCCAGTTCTAATGGAGGTTGGTACTAGTGTGGCTGTATCAGTGACCACAGAACCAGTTTTTAATAAAATTTACTCAGGACTGCAACCCTTAATATTGTGCAAGACCTCAGCTAGACTGAGAACCTGTACTGAGCAGCTTTACAGATTAAGGGTCAACTTCAGATCTGGTCTCTTATGATGACCAGTGATTGTAATAAAAGGCTCAGGCCCAAGCTTGATGGGGCAAAATTGGTTGCGAGAGATTCACCTAGATTGGCTCAATGTTTTTCAATTATAAAATGGCTATCCGAGTGAAGTCCAAATTAAATATCTGGAAGTTTTTCAGGCAGGCCTGAGGACAATCAGAGGAGGAAAGCCACCTTGGTATGTTCGCCGATATAACCGATGCTGCCCATTCATCAAACTGCACTGGTTTGATGGCTCCTTCACTTTCCGGTGTCCTGATTTCTGCCTCAACTTTTGCCCGTAAGGCAAATGGCACTGAGTGGCCCTTTCATAATCCTCACCTTCTGACTCTAACCACATCCACCATCTATAAGGCACAAGTCAGGAGTGTGATGAAAAACAGGAGCAAATTATTGCAGATGCTGGAATCTGCACTAAAAGCAACAAACGCTGGAGATCACAGCCAGTCAGACAGCATCCATGGAGAGAGAGCAAGCTAACATCTCAGGCTCTGATGAAGAATCATCTAGACTCGAAAGGTTAACTTGCTCTCTCCCCATGGATGCTGTCTGACTGGCTGTGATCTCCAGCATTTGTTGTTTACATTGTGATGGAACACTTCCTACTTTCCTGGATGGGTGCAATTCCAACAACACACAGGAAACTTGACACCATCCAGGACAAAATAGTTCACTTTATCGGCACCACATCCAGAACATCTATGGACTGCAGAGCCCCTTTCTGTACGTTAATGACACTGGGATAGAGAGAATTGTAGTTACTGATGAAATCGGAATTTCATCTTGCCTAATTGGGAATTGACAGCTCAAATATAATGTATTTTCTTTTTAGATTTTCAATTTTTTGTTTCTGATTGGTTGAGGCAGAAACCCTCACAATGTTTAAGACGTATAGAACATAGAACATAGATCAGTACAGCACAGTACAGGGCCTTTGGCCCACGATGTTGTGCCAAACTTTTACCCTAAATCTAAGGTCTATCTAGCCTCCACCCCTATACTATACTATCATCGATATGCCTATCTAATAGCCACTTAAGTGCTCGTAATGAGGCCGACTCCACTACCCTCTCCAGCAATGCATTCCATGCCCCTACCACTCTCTGAGTAAAGAACCTACCTCTGACGTATCCCCTATATCTACCTCCACTCACTTTAAAACTATGCCCCCTCGTAATAGTTACCTCCACTCCAGGAAAAAGTCTCTGGCTGTCCACTCTATCTATACCTCTGATCATTTTGTACACCTCTATCAAATTACCTCCCATCCTTCGTTGTTCTAAGGAGAAAAGCCCTAGCTCTATCAACCTTTCCTCGTAAGACCTCCCCTCCATTCCAGGGAACATCCTGGTAAATCTCCTCTGCACCTTTTCCAACGCTTCCACATCTTTCCTATAATGAGGCGACCAGAACTGGGCACAATACTCCAGATGTGGCCAAACCAGGCTTTTGTATAGCTGGAGCATAACTTCACGGCTCTTGAACTCAATCCCTCTATTAATGAAAGCTAACACACCATACGCCTTCTTAATGACTCTATCCACCTGGGTGGCAGCTTTCAGGGGACTGTGGACATGAACGCCGAGATCCCTCTGCTCCTCCACACTGCCAAGAATCTTTCTGTTAATCCTGTGTTCTGCTTTCAAATTTGTCCTTCCAAAATGAATCACCTCACATTTTTCAGGGTTAAACTCCATCTGCCACTTCTCAGCCCAGCTCTGCATCCTGTCAATGTCAAGGCATACAAGGCTATGGGCCAAGTGCTGAAAACTGGGATTGGAACAGTTAGCTGGTAGTTTCTGACCGGCACAGACTCAATAGGACGAAGAACCCTTGTCTATGCTGTATGTCTCGATGACTCTATGACTGTAAATAGTCTATCCATATCCTGAGATTATCTCCCCAGTCCTGGAGAGACTAGGCTGGTGAAACATTTTGTCTATATCTACCTGGCAATGCCCTGCAGGAATTTTGTAAGTTTTTGCTAGACTCTAGAGAATACTGGCCCAATCTCCTCAATCTGTCTGCACTGTCCCACAGAGACAAGCAAATAAAGCTGCGTCACGGAGTTCCTGCTCCACAGACTGAGTGAACAAACTAATTTCCTCAAACTCAGCAAATGAGAGGTCACCGCTTGGCTTGCTAAATCAGTAAAATGTCCTATTTAAACACTAATGAAGATGTCAGTGAGCAGAGCAGAGAAATCCCTGATATATAAACATCTGACTTTCACAACTCCATCCACACACCATCCCGACAGTGGGGTCTGCCCCACAACAGAATGACAATTTCTGTCAAATCAAATGTTATTTAAAATCTCAAGTTGTTCAAATACCCTTAATAAAAAGGAATTTTGGGAGAGACACATCAAACTCTGTATTAGGGGAGAATCTGTTTCCAAACCCTTTAATTCCCCCATTACTTTGATCCTAGCTCTATTCCATGGGGCATTATAACACTCACATTCTCGGCAAGGTTCCTTTCAATGGTTTTATTGAATGCCTTAAATAAGCAACGAATCCTAATTCTATAGGTCTTAGCAGGAGCAATGTTTGACATTACCCCGTACCACCTTTGCAGCCCAGGGGCACAAAGATCAGTTAAAGAAGCTCTATTACCAGATATTCATATTTACTGAAAGCAGGGAGGCTGTCTTTGAACCTGGATTAGTTTGCACTGATGTTTTCATTGATATAAAGATCACTGCAATCTGTTACACTCAGCAAATGAATTCATTAGCAAAGAAGTGGCTAATGGGAGGCGATGGCCTAGTGATATTGTTGCTGGGCTATTAATCCAGAGACCCAGGTAATGTTCTGTGGACCCAGGTTTGAATCCCACTATGGCAGATGGTGGGATTTGAATTCAATAAAACAAAATCTGGAATGAAGAATCTAATGATGCCTATGAAATCCATTGTTGATTGTCAGGAAAATCCCATCCGGCTCACTAATGTCCTTTAGGGAAGCAAATGACCATCCTTACGTAGTCTGGCCTACATGTGACTCCAGATCCACAACAATGTGGTTGACTCTTAACTGCCCTCTGGGCAATTAAGGAAGGGCAATAAATGCCGCCTGGTCAGTGACACCCTCATTCTGTAAATGAACCAAGAAGATTTTTATCAGAGAATCTTAGAATAATAAAGCACAGAAAGAGGCCATTTGGCCTATCATATCTATGCCAGCCCTTTAACACACCTATGAAACTAATCTCACTCACTGATCCTTCCCCAATGGCCCTTGAAGGCCATTTTCCCTTCAAGTATTGATCCAATTCTCTTTTGAAGTTTACTAAAAAATTTGTTTCCACCTCCCTCCCAGGCACAACAACTAGCTGCTTTAAAAGAACAAGTGATGTCATGTCATTTCAGGTCATATTTTGTCATAGATTTGCAGCTTGCACTTATCGGGACAGTCACAAGAAATACAAACATAGAAATGTTTGACAAAATATGTCCAATAAAACCATTCACAATTCTAAACATCTCTGTTAAACATCCTTACCTTCTCTCCTCTAAGGAAAACAATCCCAGTTTCTCCAGTGTTCCCACATTCACTGAAACCCACAGCCAAGGTACCCCATATTCCAGTAAACCTAGCTCAGTTTAACTCCATTGCTCCTGCACTTTATTCCTCTGAGTATAAAATTAAGGATCCCATATATTTATTGAACCACCTTTTAAACTTATCCTCCCACCGCCAATGATTTGTGAGACATTCAATAAGACCATGGTTCATTTTCTACATCATGGGAATTTGTCTATTCTATATTTGAGCCATCTCTCCTTTGAAAGGACCTCGTTGTTTATATTTGATTCTAATCCCATCGAAATTAGTTGTTTTCCAGTCAAGTATTTTATGATCATGATTATTGTTTCTTAATGTTGCCCCAATGGAACAAGATCCATTCATCACAATTTATTCCCAATAGCTAGATCCAGTACTGCTTCCTTCTGCACTGAGAAAAATACCCTGTGAAATAAAGGTAAATATTTCAGGAATATTTGCCCTTCTCTGCCTTTATGCTGCTACTACCCCAGCCTAAACTGGGATCATGTTAATTTGATCCCTGTCGGTGCAAAGTTTCAGAGGAGGGCAATGCAGCGAGAATCCATTTGCTTCAGTTACTATCGAAAGTGCTTTTCTGATGTATTCATTACTGGCGACTCCCCCAGAAACAACCAAGGCTGGATCTGATTGAGGCATCAGAATTTCCTTCTTACAGAAGAGAATATCTCAAAGTGTATGTTTTGCTATTGAGGTAGTTTATTTGATCAATACTGCTACCCTAGGTAACAAGCATGGGGCTGGATGAACACAGCAGGTCAAGCAGCATCATAGGAGCAGGAAAACTTGACGTTTCGGGCCTAAACCCTTCACCCCACTGCTACCCTAGGCTTCCTTTTCCTTATCAATCTTTCCTGAACACTTAGTAGCTAAGAATATTAAGTCTCTAATAATCTCCATCTTTGAGCCTGGTCTCCATTATTGCCACTATGTCATACCCCAAAGTGGTGACTTGTGTCTACAGCTCACTAACCTATTTACCAATCTGTGCCTTTACCTACACTGACTCCGAATCAACCTTCAGCTACTTTACATTTCCTCCTGATGATCGTTCCTATTTCTGACATGTTCTTTATTTTTGTGCTATGTATCTCTCCCAGTCCTATGCATTCCTTCTTTCCCTTCTCTCTAAGGTTTCATATTTGTGCTCTCCTCAAAACAGCCCTCCCTCATAGCACTCATAAACCTTTACCCGACACTAGTAAATCTTTACCTTTTAAACTAGTAAACCTATGAGACTATTAGTTGGTCTCAGTTATGTTGGCATGCAATCTACCCAACGTGAACAGTTCCCCCTCCCCTTGAAATGGTTCCAATGCCCCAAGAATCTGAAATCCTTTCTCCTGCTCCATATCTCCAGACAACATTCATCTATATTAACCATATTTCTCCAAATGCCTGCAGCTGGCAGCAATCAACCCTGAGATCCTGCTATTTCACTTTCTCCGGATAATTGGACAGCTATCCTCCATCTTTTCACTGTCGGTCCTCAGGGGAGGTTTCCTCTGCCTGCAGATGTTCTGCACCCTCTCAGTGATGCCCCTTTCTCTGGCACCAGGGAGGCAACACTCATGTGGCTTACAGAACCTCTGTGACTATTGAAATCCTTACGATCCTTGCCTGCCCGTACACAGTGTTCCCTGAGGTTCTTCTCCAAGAAGCAGTGTTATTCTAACTCTTTCAGCACCAAATCCCAGCTTGAGCATCACCCTGCCTCCCTCTCACTAATCCTCTGGGTGGTCGGTTGTGGGATCATAGAATAGAATCTCTACCATGTGAAAGCAGGCCATTCAGCCCATCCTGACCCGCTGTAAAAGTATCCCACCCAGATCCACTCACCCTGTAATTCCCATGCCCATTCACCTAACCTGCATATCTTTGGAGTGTAGGAGAAAACCGGAACACTGGAAGAAATGCACACAGATGCAGGGAGAATGTGCAAACTCCATACAGACAGTCACTTGAGGCTGGAATCAAACCTGGGTTGCTGGCATTATGAGGCAGCAGTGCTAACCACTGAGCCACGGTGCTGCCCTGCCTCTTACTGCCCTCCCAAATTCTCTACAGCTATTGGCTGATCAGTTCCTGGAATGTGTGGACCAAGAAATTCACTTGTGGAGAAATGTGTTTTCCCCAGCTTAGTTTGAGAATCCTGCCCAGATATGTACTGGATTTACTCATATGGCATTGATAGCCCTGTCAACGTTCAATTCATTTTCAAACCTGATTTTCCAAAAGGAATTAAGGAACTAAAAGAAACAGGAACCTTGAGAAGTTTAAATAAAAACCGAAGGAACTGTGGATTCCGTAAATCAGGAACAAAAACAAAGTTGCTGGAAAAGCTCAGCAGGTCTGGCAGCATCTGTGAAGGAGAAAACAGAGTTAACGTTTCGGTCCAGTTCTGAGGAAGGATCACCGGACCCGAAACGTTAACTTTTTTTCTTCACAGATGCTGCCGGACCAGCTGAGCTTTTCCAGCAACTTTGTGTTTGATCTTGAGAAGTTTAGCAGTTTTTCCAATTTCTGATCATTGAAATGAAAAAAGGGGATTTCTTTAGCAGGTTGACATGATGTTTTCTTATGAAACATATAATGAGAGCGTGGGAGTGAGCGCATTTACCACGCTAACTCTAAATCAGACACCTTCATGTTCAAACAGAAACAGAAGTTGCTGGAAAAGCTCAGTTGTTGGCAGCATCTGTGAAGAAAAAAGCAGTTAACGTTTCGGGTCCGGTGACCCTTCCTCAGATGCTGCCGGACCTGCTGAGCTTTTCCAGCGACTTCGTTTTTGTTCCTGGTTTGCAGCATCCGCAGTTCTTTCGGTTTTTCACCTTTACGTTCAAACTGAGCAAGTATCCATGAAGAATGGTGGAAATAGCCTTTTTGTCACTTGGTCCTGAATTGGATGGAAGTGGTTGTTGGCAATTCCCAGTGATATTCCCGATATCCATTTGCCGGTGGGTTGCAGTCTGAATGCACGTGTTTTGGGGAATGTTACAGGTTTCGTCTTTGATGTTTTGTTTTGTTGGGATGAGGGAGACAGGGCGAGTCGCCCCAACCTGCAGCAGAAGGTGTGGGAGTTTCAACGATAAATACTGCAGCCTCGAGGCTGAAGCACCCGCCCCCAATTCCCTTTGCAATGGGGAGGGGGGGGCTGCTGGCTGGTGCTGCCAACTCCCCAGTGCCCTTCCTCTGCCCCCCCGCCCACCCCCGGTATTCGGGCAGGAGGTAGTGTTGGACGGGCATGGTATAGGTACAAAAACCATTCTACTTGAGCAGAGCGCGGACACCGGTGTGTAGTGGGGGTGAAAGCAAAGGGGGGGGGGGGGAGGTTGCAGGGGCAGTACTGGGGGGGGGGGGGGGGTAGGACAGAGTGAGAGGGGTAGGGGCAGAGGGAGAGAGTGGAAGCTGCAGGTCAGGACGGGAGGCTCGGGGTGGGGTACCAGGGGCTTCCCCTCCCCCGGCTCCTGAAAAAAGTTACCCCACATTTCCCATGGTGTGAGCCCCCAGTTGCCCCCCAGGAATTTGTGTGTGTAACTCCCGGGGGTTTAAACACACCCTCACCCCACACCCGGCAGCTCACCCCCCCCCCCCCCCCCCCCCGGCAGCACACACACCCCCCTCCCCCGGCAGCACCCCCCGGGGAGTGTGGGTGGTGGGTATTGGGGGGGTGGGGGGGGGACTGTGTGTCCCTCCCCGGGACGGGCTGGAGGCGTGTCTCCGGCCGGGTATAAAGCAGCTGCTGGCGGCGGCTGTTCCGCGGACCCCGAGCCTGCTGAAGGTACCCGCTGCCGCTGCCCCTGATGCCTCCCCCCCCGGCTCCCGGTGCTGTTAGTGACCGCCGCCTGGGCACTGCTCACGGTGACCGTGTCGGAGCCGCCTCTGCCCGAGCGGCCTGTCCGCTGTGCCCCGTGCTCCGAGGAGAAGCGGGCCGGTTGTAAATTACCCCCCGGCTGCCAGGAGCTGGTCCGGGAACCGGGCTGCGGCTGCTGTGGGACCTGTGCTCTGGCCAAGGGCCGCCGCTGTGGGGTCTATACCCCGCGCTGCGGCTCCGGGCTCCGCTGCTTCCCCCGGAGGGGCTGCGAGCGGCCCCTGCACTCCCTCCTACACGGGCACGGAGTGTGCATGGAACCGGCAGAGATCGAGAAAATCCAGGGCAGCCTCCCCCGCACAGGTAGGCACCGGGGGGAGAGGGGGTCTTCCGGGGGGGGGGG
>JAHRHZ010000106.1:760720-799707 GCA_024137785.1 Ginglymostoma cirratum
GCGAGCGGAGGCTTGAGATGGGGGGACAGAGAGGGGCAGCTATGGGTGGGGGTGGCAGAGAGGGGTGGCTGGGGGTGGGGAGAAGGAGTGAAGGTCTGGCGTCTCTTGGAGAGGAATAGGGAGATGGGTCTTGGGGGAAGAAGGGCGAGGGTCTGGGGTCTTGATGTTGCAGGTGGAGAGTAGGGTCATGGGGAATTGGAAGATGGATCACAGATGGAGGGGGTGGGAAAGCAGGGTTTCATGGAGAAATGGGGAGAGGGATATGGGGTCTTGATTTAAAAAAAATGGGGCTGGGGGGTGTCTGCTGTCTTGGTGTGAAAGATGGGTCTGTGATCTTGGGGTGTGGGAGGGTGTGTTCTGGACAAATGGGTCCAGGGTCAATGATGCTGTAAAGGTCAGAGAAACCTTCAAGAATTTGATGGAAGTGACTGATTGTGAGTGGTATTTGAGATTTCCTTGTACAGTGTTGTTTGCCTTCAGTGATTTTTTTCACGTAGATTTTTACAGACTAATTGAAATGTGAGTGTAGAGTTTTGGGTTTATTTTGGAAAAGGTGAATTCTGGGTGGGGTTGGGCATTGTCTGTTGTTAGGAGTGTGCCCCTAGAGTCCCAATTTTGAGATTAATGGAACTCTGAATCAAATTCTTTGGATAATCCTAGAATCCCTGCACTGTGGAAACAGGCCCTTCAGCCCAATAAGTCTACACTGACCCTCAGAGTATCCCACCCAGGCCCATCCCCCTAATCTACAAATCCCCGAACACTATGGGTAACTTAGCATGGCCAATCCACTAACTGCTCATCTTTGGACTGTGGGAGGAAACTGGAGCACCTGGAGGAAACCCATGCAGACACTGGGAGAATGTGCAAACTCCACACAGAAGGTGGAATTGAACCTGGGTCCCTGGTGCTGTGAGGCAGCAGTGCTAACACTGAGCCACCGTGCCACCCTTAATGTTTAACTGCACACCTCATCCATTTGAATAGATTTACAATTTTGTTAAAATTGTGAAGAAAGTTAATCATTGACATTCTAGTGCAGATGAGACACACATATTTTGGTGCTTCCTCAGCACCAGAGCTCTGATTCTGTTCTCCTGTTTCCTTTGTCAGAACCTTGTTAATATTTCTTCCACTTCAAATATTTATCTAATTTCCCCATATCCAGTCAAACTCGACTTCATAACGGCTGAGTGTTCCTTTCCAAATGGCCGCACCTGTTGTACAGCTTGCCACATTTGAGGAATTTACATTTGGAGGGGAAATCATCTGGAGTGAGCTGATGTCTCTCTTCCAGATTCCAAGATCTACACTCTGAGGGTGAAGTGCTGTGCCAGGTGTCAAACCTCCCATTAGAATCACTGATATTTCACAGATCTTGCTGATGGAGCAAATGTTAGCCCTCAGTTAGTGAGCTCACCTCGGAGACACTGTGACAGGGCCAGGACTGCAGAGTCTAGCAGTGATCTCCGATCCTATTACACTTGAGGACAGAGTGCTAATCATTGTTTCATTGCTCAGCTCAGAGGTGTTTGCGAAGGTACAGCTCAAATAATATCTGAAGCAGATGTCAATTGCACCACCCTCATCCTGAAGGGGAGTTGAGAAGGGAAGAAATTTTTTAAAAAATGGAAAGAAATTCTTCCTTTTTTTTCAGCAGAATGTGAAGTGAAACCTAGCTGAGAGTGCATCATGTTGTGGGCAATCTGACGCTCACGAGTTGATGGTGCTTATTGCAATTAGTACCTCAGCTTAGCATAGTCACCAAGGGCAGGCTCGTGAGGCTCCTGCCCTTATTAAATTTGCCTCCAGCTACGCCCTGTTGCTATGCCAAATAACAGAAAAACACAGACCAACGCCAGAATGTTATAGATAATTTAAAATGAATAGTTTGCAAGTTTTAAACTTTTTCTTGGTCGTAGTGTAAGCAGAATTAATCTCGGTCCTTTTGAAAGAATACCTACTCATCATTTACTAAGAACTTGAGCCGTGGTCTTAGTATGGAGAGGTGTGCTAGTAAACTATATAAAAAATAGTGAGCATTGTCAATGCAAGCTGGACTATGTTAGTAACAATTTGGCAGGATCAGTAATAGGTTACACTGTATTAGTAATAATTTAGGCAGGGCCAGTAACAGATAATGCTGTATTGGTAATGATCTTGCAGGTCACTCATTGGTTGTATTGTGATTGTAACAATCAGGGCAGGGTTAGTAATGGGTCATGGAGGAACACTGCAGGCCAGGCAGCATCAAAGGGGCAGGAAAGTTGAAGAAGGGGCCTGATCCGAAATGTCAGCTTTCCTGCTCCTCCGATGCTGCCTGGCCTGTTGTGTTCCTCCAGCTCCACACTGTGTTATCTCTGACGCTAGCATCTGCAGTTCTTACTATCTCCTAGTAATGGGTCATCGTGTTTTAGAGAAATATGTTGATATTCCCTCAATGTAGTATTTTAAGGTAAAGAGGTTACTGGCCATGTTTTAATTCTCTGGTACAGAGTGGCCTCTTTCACTGTGTTGCTGTTGTTTGCTGGCAGAATGCTGTAAAAATTCCACAAAAGTTTCAAGCCTGTCATGTAGTTGCCTCCCTTTAACTTGCCCTCCATTCTATGTAAGGATCCTTTATCAAGAAGCTAAACTGTAAGTCATTCGACTCTCTTCCTGGCCTCCACCTTTTCTCATGTGGTTTCTCATTCACCTCCTTGGGCTATAGTCCCAGTGCACTTCCATACTGCTGTCAGCAGCACTCTCCTCAAAGAAATCATGGACAATCACTTCCTTGGGGACTCTTGGATCTCCGCCTCTCTGTCCAAGCTCCACTATCTATCTATCTCTTTCTGATCTTTCCATCCATCTGTCTCTCCGATCTTCTCCCTTCTCCCCCATCTCTGTCTCTGACTTCACTCTTTTTCAATCTCCAGTGTGCAACTCTCTTTCTCTGATCTCCCCCACCCTCCATCTTTCTCTCCCCAGTCTCTCTGACCTCCCTCTCTCTCTGATCTCTCTTCTCTCTCTTTTTCTCTCTCTCTCTGTATTTTTGATCTCCCTCTCTCTGACATTCAGTCCTTTGATTCAAATTTGTCTTTGTCTTGTTGCCTCCCAAAGCTGTTTTTGTTTTTCCTGGCACTCTGCATTTAATCTCTCCAATCAGGTCTTTGCCCCTGCTGTGTTACCGAACCGATGTGATCAGAGTCACTGATCACCTTCTGTGTGACTGTGACAAGGGGAAACTTTCCTTTCCTATCCTCGACCTGTCTGCACTGTTTCACACAGTAACCACGTTGTCCTCTTCCAATGTCTCTCTCCATTGCGGGGCTGAGCTGCTAACGCCTTGTTCCTTTTCTCTCTGTCTAATTATAGTCAGAGAATCCCTGGCATTGGCTTCTGTTTCTGCTCTCACACTGTTCCCTCTGCAGTCCCTAAGGATCAATCCTTGGCACGTCCTAGTTCTCCTCTGAACACTGCCCCTTGCCAACATCAACAACATCTTTTCCAAGACCAGCATTTCCTGCCCATCTCTAAGTGCTTTTGAAAAGATGTGTGACTGCCCTGACCACTTCCCTGGTCGGGGTTTCAGGCTGAACCAAAATGTTCACAATCTCGGCATTGATCCTGAAGTGAGCTTGCCACAACGTGACTCTTTCCACCACAGCCTTCAGGTTTCTGCTGGACTTTGTAGGAGGCTGAGGGTAGAGGGGACAAGCTGGGAGCGAGCTGCATTACCAACAGGAAAATGGAAAAGAAGTGTTCAATGAAGCTGGAAAACATGCTGACCCTCAGCACCATGCGGTTTGGGTGATCTTAGTGTGTACATTATACAGAAACACAACATCCAGTGGGGAATACAATTCACAAACACTTCATTGATTGTGAAATTCATTGGGACAGAGGTTTGCAAAGGGGCTGTAGGACGGAGAGTCAGCTGTAACACTGCAAGTTGAAGATGTTATAATGCTGTGATATGAAGGTGGGTAGTGGGGGTAGGGAAATGGGAACTGGTGAACAGTTTGGCTGGTGCATGGCCCTCACTGGCATCGGGGGTGGGGGTGGGGCGGTGGTGGTTTTGTTGGGGGGGTGGTGTGGAGTGAGAGCTCTGTTGGGTGTGGTCACAACCAGCAGATTCCTCAGACAGCAAGGGTCACCTTAACTGCTTTAGCCAAAACCCAGGCATAGTCTAGACGACACATGCCTATATTTCTGCTTGCAGTTTACAAGATGATGAAAGCGTTATTGTTTTATTGTTTTTGTTACATTTCAATATATTTCCCATTTTAATGCACTGTACCTGGCACACATTCACTGAATGTGATGCAGTGTTATTGGCACAGGGTGACCTTCAGAAACATTAAGACAGGCACTTACTGCTGGCTGCCTAGTCACTGCCCCCTCCCCTACTTGCGGAGTGAACCTGTCTCCCTGCTGGCTGTTCCTATTCTGTACAAAGTTATCTTTGTCTCAAACAAGAGGAAACTATTTCTTCCATTCTTCAGGCCTGACAAGACACTGCAGAGAGTTGGGTAGAAAGCTGTTTGAAGAAGTTAATAATTGTTTCAGCTTTACAAAAACAGGACGCATACAGTGCAGTCCAGGAGAATGATTAATTTACACTGAGCTGCTTTCCCAGTGTGATTTTAATTTTGTAAAGTTTGGGGCAAGTAAAATTCTGAAAATGATCTTTTTGATGGTTGTTCCATTTTTGAGGCTTTGTTCGAGTTTAGGGTCATGGTCCGTTCTCAAAAGAAAAGCTATTTTCCAACACATGTCCCTGACAAAGTGCATGTAAATCTACAGCTTAAACCTATCCCCTTTGGCCAAGTGTTTGAAGTAATATCTAAAATCACGACATCTGAAATTTGATATTTTCTGGGTTCAGAGTTCAAAGTCACTGTTACTCCACAGATGTAGCAATAAACAGGATTCAAGTTTGGGATCTTGATTCTCTTAAACATTTGAAACTTGTTTGCTTCTGTAAACCTGCACATCATTGCTAATGGTGGTTGGAGCAGTGTTAGGAGGTTTGGGAATTGCGGGTGAGGCACATTCAGGAAGGGGAGGCTGGTGTTGGTACATTCGGGAAGGGGAGGCTGGTGTTGGCACATTCGGGAAGGGGAGGCTGGTGTTGGCACATTCGGGAAGGGGAGGCTGGTGTTGGCACATTCGGGAAGGGGAGGCTGGTGTTGGTACAAGTAACCATTGGTGCCTTGCTGGGTGGATGCTGTGAAAGCAAGTGTTACTCTGTTCCACTGGAGTAATTTTTGCCAAAGATGCACTTTATTCATAAAATTTGTAAAAACTACATTGCAAAATATTTGAACTTGTATATTACAGAATTTGCAATAAGTTTCAACTTATTTCCAGGCAGCATGTTCCTCTCGATAAGATTGCTATAGTTTTAACGTTTACAATATACACACACTTCATGTCAGGGTACAGCATAAGGGCAAAACATTTCAGCTGAAAAATGACCAGAAGTGCAATAAACATTTCTGTATTTGCAGCATTCCAGTCTGCGCCTCAATACGTTTTCAATAATCTTGGTTTGCATCATACATTCCTTACCAGGCACGCAGCCTCAGTTCTGCTCAGTCTCAGCCCCTCTGTACTCTGGCTGATGGGCCTCAGACAGTGACCTTTCCCCATTGCTCCTCTGTAGCAGATGCCCCAAGCTTTAGATAGTCCCTTAGATCTTTGGAATGTGCCAGTCTGTAACATTCGGGCGAGGGTAGCTGTCTGCCCGGGAATACCAACCAGTTTCAGGCAGACTAGGGAGCGTCTTTCACTGAGTCGATGGTCCTCCAGGCACAGTCTGTGTTGGTCTCGGTGTTTCCCAGGGCACAGCCTGTACAGCACTGAGTCACGTGTCCTGGAGCTGCTCAGGATGAACTTTGACAAAACCCACAGCATCTGTTTCCGGAGCTTCTTTGTGAAAGCATGTTCCACAAGGAAATGGATAATAGTCTCCTTGAGAACACTGTGTGGAGGGAGAGACTCTGGGTAGATTGGAAGGATCTGACAGGTAACACCCTCCTCACCAGCCTGGAGATGTCTCAGTGCTTGTTGGAAAGTTCTGCTGATGAGGCGTTCTGCAAAATGGCTTTGACAGTCTGCCCAAGGAACCACATGACGGGATCCACCCTCTGCTTTTCCCTCAGGGTCACGAGGGTGTTGCGTGCTGATCACTTCCTGATGGATTTACGCTCAATGGGGTTTTCCTGCAGAGCCATCTCTGTCTGGGACCAATGGTATTGTACAGTCCAACTACTGGAACATTTTGCCATAACCTGCAGATCCATCGTCATTCCCCAGCTGGAGACAGGTAGAACCTCAGCAGGGAGTGACACTTGGTGTTTGTGTACCAAGGGTCTGGACACTGACGGAGCCGTACACACAGAGTGAGGCTGATGTTAGGTACTCCTTATTTCTCTTTATCTAGAGGGCTGTCCATCACATCCCTGTGAACACAGGCCATCTTCAACCCCCCCCCTCCAAGACAGTGGGAGATGGTTCAGGTGATTTGCCCTGTGCAGGGGTCAGACCCTGCCCCATGTGCAGCAACACTGAGAGTACTTCACACCCGCTGACCAGGTCTGTACCCGCAATGTGAGTGAGTGGTGTTTCCAAATGCTCTGTCTTTGGATCACAGCCGTTCCTTCCAAGTTTAGCACACACCGCAGCCCTTCCGAACTGCATTCCCAGCACCTGTCCTGCTAGTGAAGGGATAAAGGATCAGTCGGCCCAGTTCCCAGCAAACATGGCCTTGCTCTTGCCTTGCTTTACCTTGGCTCCCAAAGCCAGTTTGAACTGGTCACAGATGCTCATGAGTCTGTGTACTGACAGTAGATCCAAGCAGAACAGCTGTCTCTGTCTGTCTCTCACTCTGTTTGTCTCTGTATCTCTCTCTTGGTCTCTCTCTCTGCTTTGGGGAAGCTTAAGAAACCAGCTTGTTGGTCAAACTCTATAAGCTGTGGACTCGAGTGACAAGATCCAGGCCTAGGCCCCTTTTGAAATCAGCTGATGATGAAAGAACAAAAACAGAGGGACTGACCCTTCAGAGATAATACGTACTGCAGATGCTGGAGAATCCGAGTTAACAAGGTGTGGAGCTGGATGAACACAGCAGGCCAAGCAGCATCAGAGGAACAGGAAAGCTTGACGTTTCGGGCCTAGACCCTTCATCAGAAATGGACTGACCCTTCAGTCTATTGGACCTGCTGTACTGTTCCGAATGATCCTGACTGATGAGTGGAGACTGTGAGGAGCAGGAACATGGATTAGAGATGGTAGGAACTACAGATGCTGGAGAATCTGAGATAACAAGGAGGCCAAGCAGCATCAGAGGAGCAGGAAAGCTGACGTTTTGGGCCTAGACCCTTCTTCAGTACTCAGATGACCGATGGTAACTTTAACCTGAGGGTCATTTCGGTCCCGAACCAAAACATCAGCCTTCCTGCTCCTCTGATGCTGCTTAGCCAGCTGTGTTCATCCAGCTCCATGCCTTGTTATCTCAGGAACATGGATTAGTTTTGTTTTGCACACATCACCCGTGACCTTGTTAACTTAAACACAGTCTGGTTCTATCATCAGAATCTAGACCTTGATTCCATCGCCTGAACTGACACTGCTTTAAAAATGTGGTTAGCGAGCCTGCTCTGGTATTTAAGGTGCTATAACTGTGTTTTATTTGAAACTCTGACTGAAAAAGGGACAGAAGTCTAATGTAAGTTTAAACAATAAGCATCTCCAGCAAGCAAGAATTTAACCATCTCCCTTTAGATATTTGTTGCTTTACCTTAAATTTCCTAGTGGGAGGGTGGTAACCATGGCCTGGACCAGCTACACACAGACACACGCACACACACAGACAGGTGCACTCTCTCACTCTCTCGCACTCTCACAGGCACACACACACGCTCTGATGGGATCTTTCTGGCCCTGTGTGTGTGAGCGTGTGTGTGTGAGCGTGTGTGTGTGAGCGTGTGTGTGTGAGAGAGAGAGAGTGTGAGTGAGAGTGTGGCCAGATTGTGGAAAGTTGGATGGAATGTGTCCTTGATTCATTGTTCCTGTCCCTTGGAGGTTTTCCTTAAGATGGGCTTTGTTGATGCAGAAAGCCCAATCAAAATATTTAAAAGCATAATTAGCCCTTAATAATGCACAACCGAACAAAATTCCTGATTGCAAACAATGCCAGGTCCTCACTGAAGGCTCACAGGTTGCTGCCTGTCATGTGCTCATGTGGCAACACGACCAGCTGCTGCCAAAGTGCTCTCCCCATCCACCAGCAATTCCTGTCCCCACCCACACCCCACTGTCATCAGGGCCCTTCACCTCCCTCCACGCAGCCTTTAATCAATGGCCTTGGCTTTTGACAAACCCTTACTCTTGCTGTCTACCTCAGCAGTGACACCCCACGCCCCCATTCTGCCCCCGCTTCATACCCTGTCCTACATTGGTCAGTCAACACTGGCTGTCTCCAGCAGGATCACATCAGTAGGCACACCCTGGCAAATGTAGTGGAGACAGTAAGGGCTGCAGATGCTGGAAGTCTGAGTCAATAAATGTGGAGCTGGAAAAGCAGAGCAGGTCAGGCAGCATCCATGGAGCAGGACTCATGACCTGATGAAGGGTTTCAGCCTGAAACGTTGACTTTCCTGCCCCTCGATGTTGTCTGAACTGCTGGCAAATGTACAGTTGGATCATACAAATAATCACCGCCTGACTCCCCAAAGCCTGTCCCACTATCGACAGGGCACAAGGCAGGAGTGTGATGGAATACTCCCCACTTGTCCTGGATGGGGGCAGCTCCAACAACACTCAAGAAGCTTGACACCATCCAGGATAAAGCAACTCATATGGTCTCCTTTAAAATTTCACTCCCTCCACTCGCGTTCTTTCACTGTCACTGGGTCAAAATCCTGGAATTCCCTCCCTAAGGGCATTGTGGGTTAAACCTACAGCAGATGGACTGCATTGGTTTGAGAAGCCAGCTCACCCCCACCTTCTCAAGGGGGCAACTAGAGATCAACAACAAATCCTGGGGTCAGCCTGTGACATCTATATGCCTCAAATTAATAAATGACAAGGGAAATCTTGTACAAGATTAAAATGCTGTGTTACACAGTGAACAGTCCTGGGACCTGGAATCTAACAAATGAGGCAGACGTACCACTTGAATACAACTTGGTGAGTGAATGCAACAAACTGGGAACAGCTGGCGATTTGTTGATGATAGCCAATCTTTGACTAAAATCAACATTTCATCACCAGGATATAAACTGTAATTTCAGAGAAAGATTCAGGAGATGATTTATCATATTTTCAAAGCCTTCTATTTATAATCGGAGAAAGGATTATAAAGGATAGTTAATGTGACACCACGTCAGGACCTGTGGCAGGATTGTAATCTGAAGCCAGGAAAGCAAGTTCATTTGGGCAGAGAGACAATAGCAGGCAAAGGGAGTGCGTGTTGTGGAGCCTGAGCTCTCTACGCTGCATTGAGATGAACAGAACCGAGAGCCAGCTGCAGTCGGAGAGAATACAGAGCCGAGATGCCAGGAAAGTCAATTAGAATCTGAGGACATCTGAGATCTGAGCCAAGCTTCCTCACAGTGATATGTTTATCCAGTGTTTTGATGGTTCAATGAACACTCAGTGTTCTCTCCTGTTGGGATGATCAACTCGAAATCAGACCCACCCTTCAGTTGCTGACGTTTTCACAATCTTCCTAACAAAATGACTGGTTTCCAATTCTATGACATTGTGTGCCAGGTATCTCTAGGCCATTGTTTTACTGTAGATCATTGTATCAAATCTTCAATCAAGAAACAGGCCCTTCAGCCCGATTACTCTGTGCTGCTCCACCTGAATGTTCTCCTTTTCCATCTCGCCTTATCAGTAAATCTTCTCTCCCATTCTCTCTCTCTCTCTCTGTGCCCACCCTCATGTCTCTCTCTCTCTCTCTCTCTGTGCCCCTCCCCCTCTCTAGGGGGCACATTGGGGTGGAGTGGGGGCAGAGACCCGCTGGACTCTGGGTAGGGCATGCTATGCTTAGCTTTGGGAGCAGGGGGTACAGGCCAGAAACAATGCCAGAGTCCCATCAATCCTGTCCCTGGTGAAAGCAAGTTCCACATTCCATCAGCTGTCTTAGTAAAGATGTTTCTTCTGAATCCCCAGCTCGATTAGTGACTCTGTTTGTTTATGCTATTTCAGTTTTGGTCACCTTGACATTGTAGGTTCAATCTCTAGGAAAGGAGATCAGGTCTGTTTGTCTGCCCTGATGGTTGTAGTCTCTCTGTTCTCTGACAGAGTCCTCCTACACCCTTCCACCTACTTCCTAATCTTCATCCCAATCTCCTCATACAACAGCTGACATCAAACCTGTGGATCAGATGCCAATCCGGACCCTCTAGTCGTCTCAGGAGGTGGTGGGGATGATCTCCTTTTGCAGTTGGGACTCTCTGTGCCCTGTTTGTTGGTGTCTGAGAGCTGCAGGGTGAGGCTGTCTCTTCCCTGTCTTTGTGTCTGTGTGTCTGCCTCTTCCTCTGTGCTTGTCTCTGTGTGTCTGTCTGTGCCTGTCTCTGTCTCTGTGTGTCTGTCTCTGTCTCTGTGTGTCTGTGTGTCTGTCTCTGTCTCTGCATGTCTGCCTCTGCCTGTGTCGGTCTCTGCCTGTGTCTGTGTCTGTCTCTGTCTCTGCATGTCTGCCTCTGCTTCTGTGCGTCTGTCTCTGTCTCTTTGTGTCTATCTCTGTCGGTGCCTGTGTCTGCCTCTGTGTGTCTGTCTCTGTCATGAACCAGCTTTTCCCAGGAATCTGAGGATGTTGAACACTGGGAAAACAGGAAGTTGACTTGAATTCAATCTTTGTTTCTTGTGATGCTCCTTGTAGGCATGACCAAGTGATGGTGCACTGTTGAACCGAGGTGAGAGGCATTGGAGGCAGGGGGGGTTTGAACAAGATTTGGATCAGGTGGCTAAGGACAATATTTCTGTAGATTGAGCAATGAGAGAAGATCTAATTGGAGTATTCAGAATCATGAGAAGTCAGGAGAGAGTAAATAGGAAAAAAGTGTTTCCATTTGTGTGAGAGTGGAAAGCGAAAAAGGTACAGGTCAATTGACAGTGAGATGAGGAAAATCTTTTAATGTAACAAGTGGCTATGGAAAATGGGCTGCTGGAAAAGAGTGGAGGAAGCAGGTTAAAGTGAGGCATTCGGGGAATTGGATAACAGTCCAAACAGGAGCAATGTGCAGAGTTACAGAGAGTCTACAGGAGATTGGCACCAGGTGAAAAGCTCATCGGAGAGCTAGTGCAGAAATGATGGGCTGCAAGGTCTCCTTCAGGGCTCTAGCACTCCTATAACTCTGTGAAATCCTGTGGGAATATCCACACTCACTGGATCAAGACCTTTCTCCAGAATTTCCGATTGGGTTTATTAATGACTGGCTTAGACTTATGGCCCCCTAATTATGGACTTGCTAAACATGGAACTGTCATCTGGATATATAACCACGTCAAAAACCTTTCACACAGCTCACAGCAGCCCCCCACCCCGCCCAGGCTTTTCTCTTCCAATGATGTGTTTCAGCCCATTGCATCCTTCCTGACTGACAATTAAAGAGGTTATGACTACCCTCCTTTGCCAGTCATTTTTTTAACAGTCTGTCCAGTGTTTCTGGGTTAAGTGTGTTATCATTTGGGGCAAAGGTAGCATTTTAACAAGACGAGAATGGGGATTCCGACAGAATCTAAAAGAAACAACAGAATCTTAAGGGTTAAACACAAGATTTCCTAATGAGCTCTCAGTTTCCAATAACATTTCCACATCTGGTTCCCATTTTGTTTTATATTTGCAATTCTATTTGAGCTGCTGAAGGTCACAGTGGATCCTAGTAACGAACAATGGAACATGCTTCCTCACAAAACTCAGCAGTAATTAGCTCTCCCTGAAATGGGGCATTCCGGTATATTAATGGGACTCTCAATGCAGGCACACATCCTTCAGGAACACTGCAGGTCTCCATTTATTCCCATCAAACACTCCCAAGACAGGGACAGCACAGGGTTAGATATAGAGTAATTGTTATAGTCCATGAAATTAATTAGTATAATGTGGATGGGGGACAATAATGGAGTGGCCTCATAGAGGTTCCAGGAAGATACACTGGACCTAGGGCTTGGTGCAGGGTGAAAACTGAGGACCCAGCAGCTTCCCTTTTCCCATTGGATGGTCACATGATCGAGTGAGGATGGCGTTATGACTAATCACTGCCATTTGATTTCTGATCAGGTGAGGAGGCCCCTGGTGGTGGAGAGAGTTGGGAGCCAGAGTAAGTCCGATGCTTGTCCTGCATGCAGCCCACTCAGCGCTCCTTGTGTCCCAAATTTCTCAAAGCCTTCAATGGAAAATGTTCAAGAGCTTGATTGGCACGACATCCACAAACATTCACTCCCTCCACCACCGACGCCCAGTAGCAGCAGTGTCTACCATCTGCAAGATGCTCTGTAGAAATTCACCAAAGATCCTCAGGCAGCACCTTCCAAACCAATGACCACTTACATCTAGAAGGACAAGGGGCAGCAGATACATGGGAACACCTCCCCTTGCAAGTTCCCCTCCGAGCCACTCACCATCCTGACTTGGAAATGTATTGTAGTTCCTTCACTGTCGCTGAATCAAAATCCTAGAATTCACCCCCCCCACCACACCCCCCACCCCGGGCATTGTGGGTCTACCTACAGCACATGGACTGTCGCAAGTCTAAAGGCAGCTCACCCCCACCTTCTAAAGGGGGGGGGCAACTAGGGACGGGTAACAACTGTTGGCCAGCTAGTGTGTCCATGTTCCACAAGTGAATTTAAAAAAAAAGCAGCTAGTTAGATTGTAGACTGGGTAAGGTAGAGGGTAACCCCGAGTTCAGTCTCCAGTCCCTTTGTTCATTTCATTGCCCTTCTGTTCATGGTTACATTGCCAGCTCATTCCCAGGAGTCCCAGGTCTCCCTCACTGCAGTGTTTGGGTAGTGAAGGGGGAAAAGCTTGGTCAGGGCAATGTACCTTGCTGTGGGGGAAGGCAGGGTGTTGATATTCCCTTCCTGATGACGTCTAAAGTGGGGCATCTGTGGGGGACAGTGTTGTGTTTGAGCTTCTCCTTTACCCTTTAGCTGCCCCTGGTATGGCCCACGTAGCTCAGTGGGACAGAGTGTGGGAGAGGCACAGTATAGGACCTCGCAGTGTCCAAGTGCCCTCCCCCTTCACCCTCAGCCAGCCCCTACCCCTCCCTTTCCACTGATCACCACCTCCCCCAGTTCAATCCTGTTTACTTGTGTCTCTCTCTCTGTCCTGCTGATCTCTCTGTCAGGTATCTCTGTCTCTATCTCCATGAGCAGCTATAACAATTGAATAAAAAGGAAGGTACTAGTATTTTTGGGTGACGGAGTGTTTTGCAAACCTCTGGTGAGAGCCCTTTGAAGATGGGATTATCTTTATTAACAGATTTAGCGCTGGTTTACTGTCAGTCCATCATGAGAATCTCCTCTGCCAAAGCATTGACCTGGAGTGGAGCTTCACAAAAATTCGGCAGGTCCAGAATGACCCCTCAGTTAGCCCCAGCTGCTCTCGGATTTGGGTTTCTGCCTCTGACCTCAGTGTCTCTGCTTCCCTTCTGAAGCTGCCGAGTCCCAACTTGGGTGGGTGGGGAATGGAGGGGAGGGTGTGGGCATGGGGACAGTGATATTGCCACATCCCACGGCAGTCAACTACAG
Organism: Ginglymostoma cirratum; assembly: GCA_024137785.1. Classification (NCBI taxonomy): domain Eukaryota; kingdom Metazoa; phylum Chordata; class Chondrichthyes; order Orectolobiformes; family Ginglymostomatidae; genus Ginglymostoma; species Ginglymostoma cirratum. The sequence continues at coordinate 774,470 of JAHRHZ010000106.1, forward strand.
TAATGCAGCTCGTGTTGGAAATATCCATCAAGGTGGTGTTCTTTCTGAGGAGCTTTATCTCTAACCCCACGCTGTACCTGTCCTGTGACTGTTTCATGGCAACAGTGCAGAGGAAGCTGTACTTTCATTATAAAAGAGTAAAGGATGCTTTACACAAATTCCAGGCAAGGACCATCTCCAACAAAAGAGAATCTAATGCTCCATGGTATTACCATCACTGAATCCCCCACTATCAACATCCCAGGACTTACCATTGACCAGAAACTCAGCTGGACTCACCACATAAACACAGTGGCTACATGAGTGGGTCAGAGACTAGGAATACTGCAGAGAGTAACCCACCTCCCAACATCCTGTCCATTACCTTTGTTATAGAATAGAATCCCTACAGTGTGGAAACAGGCCCTTTGGCCCAACAAGTCCACACCGCACCTCAGAACATCCCCCTACAACCCACCTCATCTACACATCCTGAACACTACGGGCAATTTAGTATGGCCAATCAACCTAACCTGTACGTCTTTGGACTGTGGGGGAAACCGGAGGAAACCCACACAGACACGGGGAGAATGTGCAAACTCCACACAGACAGTTGCATGAGGCTGGAATCGAACGCAGGTCTCTGGTGCTGTGAGGCAGCATTGCTAACCCCTGAGCCACCGTGCTGCCCTCAAGGCAGTCTACAAGGCACAAGTCAGGACCAGATGAGGTAGAGGATAGAACAAAATAAAGAACAATACAGCGCCAACACATTTTGCCTCTCCACACTAAAACTGTCCTCACTTACAGGATCTGTATCCCTCTATTCTCTTCCTATTTATAAATTTTTCCAGGTGTTTCTTGAATGCAGCTACTGTGTCTGCTTCTACCACCTCCCCTGTTCCAGGCACTGACCACTCTTTGTGTGAAAAACCTGCCTCACACATCTGGTTTGAACTTCCAACGCCATCCCCTACCTCCCCCCACCCCCCCTCCCCCCCCCACCCCCCCAAACCTTCCCCGCCCCCCCCCCCCCCGCACCTTGAACCTGTCTTCCCTCGTAATTGACCCCTCACCCTGGGAAAAAGCCTCATACTTTCCGCTGTATCCATCCCATTCACAATCTTATAAACGTCTATGAGCTCTCCCCTCAACCTCCTGCGTTCCAGTGAAAACAAACCCAATCTATCCAACCTTTCTTCACAGCTAAAATCCCCCAAACCAGGCAACGTCCTGGTAAACATTTTCTGTACCCTCTCCAAAGCATCCACATCCTTCTGGTAGTGCGGTAACCAGAGCTGTAGCCAATAAGACCATAAGACATAGGAGTGGAAGTAAGGCCATTCGGCCCATCAAGTCCACTCCGCCATTTAATCATGGCTGATGGGCATTTCCGCTCCACTTACCCGCACTCTCCCCGTAGCCCATGATTCCTTGCGAGATCAAGAATTTATCAATCTCTGCCTTGAAGACATTCAACGTCCCGGCCTCCATTGCGCTCCGTGGCAATGAATTCCACAGGCCCACCACTCTCTGGCTGAAGAAATGTCTCCTCATTTCCGTGTTAAATTGACCCCCTCTAATTCTAAGGCTGTGCCCACGGGTCCTAGTGTCCCCACCTAACGGAAACAACTTCCCAGCGTCCACCCTTTCTAAGCCATGCATTATCTTGTAAGTTTCTATTAGATCTCCCCTCAACCTTCTAAACTCTAATGAATACAATCCCAGGATCCTCAGCCAGTCATCGTATGTTAGGCCTACCATTCCAGGGATTATCCGTGTGAATCTCCGCTGGACACGCTCCAGTGCGAGTATGTCCTTCCTGAGGTGTGGGGCCCAAAATTGGACACAGTATTCTAAATGGGGCCTAACTAGAGCTTTGTAAAGTCTCAGAAGCACATCGCTGCTTTTATATTCCAACCCTCTTGAGATAAATTTCTAGCCAATTTTCCAAATGTGACCTAACTAAAGTTCTGTAAAGCAGCAGGATAACTTGTCTATCCGTATACTCACTGCCCCTTCCAGTGAAGGCAAACATGCCATAGGCCTTTTTTACTACCTTATCTACCTGCACTGCCACCTTCAGTGATCTGTGGACCTGTACAGCCAGGTGCCTCTGCACATCAATACTCCTAAGGGTTCTGCTATTCACTGTATAATTTCTACCTGTACTTGACCTTCCAAAATGCATCACCTCACATTTGTCTGGATTAAACTCCATCCGCCATTTTTCTACCCATCCCTCCAACTGATCTGTATCCTGCTGTAACCTCTGACAGTCCTCACAATCTGCAACTCCACCAATCTTTGTATTGTCCGCAGACTTACTAATTAGATCAGCTACGTTTTCCTCCAAATCATTTATGTAAACCACGAACAGCAGAGGTCGGAGCACTGATCCCTCTGGAACACCACTAGTCACAGCCCTCATTCATGAAAATATACAAAAAAAACAAATTTACAGTCCTACCCGGTCATTATATCCGCTCCGGATTATCCAGGGGGTACGTACGCCAACTGAAGGAAAAAAAACACAAAAACAAAAGAAAAAACTCCCGGTTGGCCCCCTGACCAGTTGGAGGAGGCCCCGGCTGGACCCAGTTATTGAAAGGGCCCCTGTTATATTCCGGCCGAGGGGTCTTACACGGTGGTCTTTCCCCATCGCGCCTTGGCGGTGGCCGCCCCAAGCTTTAGCGCGTCCCTCAGCACGTAGTCCTGGACCTTGGAGTGCGCCAGTCTACAACACTCGGTCGGGGTCAGTTCTTTCCGCTGGAAGACCAGCAAGTTGCGGACAGACCAAAGAGCGCTAGTCACAGCCCTCATTGTTTTAATCCCTGGCAGGGGAATTGAGTTTAAGAGCCGTGAGGTTATGCTGCAGTTCTATAAAACCCTGGTTAGACCACATTTGGAATATTGTGTTCAGTTCTGGTCACCTCACTACAGGAAAGATGTGGAAGCTTTAGAGAGGGTGCAGAGGAGATTTACCAGGATGCTGCCTGGACTGGAGGGCAGGCCTTATGAGGAAAGGCTGAGGGAGCTATGGCTTTTCTCATTGGAATGAAGAAGGATGAGATGTGACTTGATAAAGGTTTATAAGACGATGAGAGGCATAGATAGGGTGGATAGTCAGAGACTTTTTCCCAGGGTAGAAATGACTACGATGAGGGGGCATAATTTTAAGGTGATTGGAGGAAGGTATAGGGGAGATGTCAGAGGTAGGTTCTTCACACAGAGAGTGATGGGCGTGTGGAATGCGCTGCTGGCAGTGGTAGTGGAGTCAGATACTATAGAGACTTTTAAGCTACTCTTGCTTGGGTAGGCACATGGAGGATAGTAAAATATAGGGTATGCAGGGTAGACTGATTTTAGTAGGATAATAGGTCGGCACAACATCGTGGGCCGAAGGGTCTGTACTGTGCTATGTTCTATTCCCAAAACCCTCTGTCTGTTGTGACTAAACCAATTTTGTATCCATCTTGCCAGCTTAGCCCGATACCATGTGGCATCACCTTTTGTACCAGTCTGCCATGAGGGACCTTGTCAAAGGCTTTACTGAAGTCTACGTAGAGAACATCAACCACTTTTCCCTCAGCAATCATCTTCATCACCTGCTCAGAAAACTCGATCAAGTTAGTGAGGCACGACCTCCCCTGCAAAAAACCATGCTGTTTATCGCTAACCAGTCCATTTACATCTAAATGTGTGTAGATCTTGGCCCTGAGAATCTTCTGCCATAATTTCCCTAACACCAACATGAGGCTCACAGGCCTGTAATTTCCTGGATTATCCCTGTTACCCTTTTAAAACAATGGGACAACATTAGCTATTCTCCAGTTCTCTGGTACCTCTCCTGTGGCCAAAGATGTCTGTCAATGCTCCAGCAATTTGTTCTCTTGCCTCCGTCGATAGTCTGTGATTTATCCCATCAGGATCCGGGAATTATTGACTTTAATACTTTTTAAGGCGCACAACCCCTCTTTCCTTTTTAATAGCAACTTGGCTATAAATCCGACATTCCCTTCCCTCAGATCATCCTCCACCAATTCCTTCTCTTCGGTGAATACCAACATAAAGTATTCATTTTGGACCTCACTTACCTCTTCTGGCACCACCCTTGAGTGGGCCAACCCTTTCTCTGGCTACCCCCTTGCTTTTCCTTTATGTATAAAAAGCCTTGGGATTTTCCTTAATCCTGTTTGCTCACAACTTTTCATGACCCCTTTTAGCATTTCTAATTCCTTGTTTAAGTTCTCTCCTACTTTCCTTATATACTTCAAGGGCTTTGTCAGTTCTCATCCTCCTAGACCTTACATGTGCTTCCTTTTCCTTTTTGACCAAGGTCATAACATCCCTGGTCAACCAAGGCTGATGTAACTTGCCCATACCTGCCCTTCATTCTTGCAGGAATGTGCCGTTCCTGAACTCTTCATCAGCTGCGGTTTGAAATACTCCCACATGTCCGATGTAGATTTACCCTCAACCAGCCACCTCCAATCAACACTCTCCAGTTCCTGCCTAATATTGTTGTCGTTTGCCTTCCCCCAGTTTAACACCTTCACCTGAGGACTGCTATTATCCCTATCCACGAGTATCTTCAAATTCAAGGTATTATGGTCACTACTGAAATGTCCCCCCCACTGAAACTTTACTTGCCTGGCCAGGCTCATTTCCCAAAACCAGGTCCAGTATAACCTCTTAGATAACAAGGCGTGGGGCTGGATGAACACAGCAGGCCAAGCAGCATCATAGGAGCAGGGAAACTTTGACCTGCTGTGTTCATCCAGCCCCACGCCTTGTTATCTCAGATTCTCCAGCATCTGCAGTACCTTCTGCAGTCTGCAGTCAGTTCAGGGCTACTTCAAACCACCCACTACAACAACAACCCTCATGGGGTCATGTTGCAGCTGTACAAAACTCTGGTGCGGCCGCACTTGGAGTATTGTGTACAGTTCTGGTCGCTGCATTATAGGAAGGATGTGGAAGCATTGGAAAGGGTGCAGAGGAGATTTACCAGGATGTTGCCAGGTATGGAGGGAAGGTCTTATGAGGAAAGGCTGAGGGACTTGAGGCTGTTTTCATTGGAGAGAAGAAGGTTAAGAGGTGACTTAATAGAGACATACAAGATGATCAGAGGATTAGATAGGGTGAACAGTGAGAGCCTTTTTCCTCGGATGGTGATGGCTAGCACGAGGGGATGTAGCTTTAAATTGAGGGGTGACAGATATAGGACATATGTCAGAGGTAGATTCTTTACTCAGAGAGTAGTAAAGGCGTGGAATGCCTTGCCTGCAGCAGTAGTAGACTCGCCGACTTTAAGGGCATTTAAATGGTCATTGGATAAACCTATGGATGATAATGGAATAGTGTAGGTTAGATGGGCTTCAGATTGGTTTCACAGGTCTGCGCAACATCGAGGGCTGAAGGGCCTGTACTGCGCTGTAATGTTCTATGTTCTATGCCGTATAATACTGAGTTGAGTCTCCAGTCTTTTTGTTCATTTCATTGCCATTCTGCCCCTGGCCCAACTAGCAGCACCCACATTGTTTTGAAAAATTATTTTTTAGAATTGTGAATAATGGATGTTTAATCAATGCCATATTATAGACTAATAGAATCATAGAGTAATATAACATGGAAACAGGCTCTTCGGTCCAAACTAGTCCTTGCTGACCATGGTGCCCACTCAGCGAGTTCCAATTACCTGCATTTGGTCCTTATCCCTCTAAACCCTTCCCATCCATGTACCTATCGAAATGATTACTGAATGTTGCTATTGTACCTGCCTGAACCATGTTGTCTGGCAGCCCATTCCATATACTTACCACTCTCCACTTGAAGAAGTTGCCCCTCAGGCCCTTCTGAAATTTTTCCCCACTCACCTTAAACCTATGTCCCATCAATTTTCAATTCCCCATCCCTGGGTAAAGAGCAACTACATGCATTCATCATATCTATACCCCTTGTGATATTGTACACCTCAGTAAGGTCACCCCTCATTCTCCTACGTTCCAAGGAATAAAGTCCTATCCTGGCCAACCCCTCCCTATAACTCAGGCCTAGTAATCCTGGCCACACCCTCGTAAATCTTCTTTGCACACTTTCCAGTTTAACTATGTCTTTCCCATAACAGGGTGAGCAAAACTGTACATAATACTCCAAGTGTGGCCTCGCCAACAACTTATATAACTGTAACATAACGTCCCAACTCCTATACTCACTGCCTTGACTGATGAAGGCCAGCATGGTAAATGCCTTCTTCACCACCCTGTCTACCTGTGACGCAGCTTTTAACAAACTATGTACTTGCACTGCTGGGTCCCTCTGTTCCACGACACTCCTCAGAAACTTGCCATTTACTGTCCTAACTTGGATTGACTTTCCAAAGTACAACACCCCACACTTATCTGTATTGAATTGCATTTTCCAATTCTCTGTCCACTTCCCCATCTGATCAAGATCCTTCTGTAATTTTTGATAACCTTCTTCGCTATCGACAATACCTCCTAATTTTGTATCATCTACAAACTTGCTAATCATGCCTTATACCTTCACATCCAGATCATTTACGTAAATAACAAAGGTCCCAGCACTGACCCCTGTGGCACACCACTAGTCACAGGCCTCCAGTCTGAGAAACAATCTTCAATCATCACCCTCTGCTTCCTACCATTGAGCCAATTTTGAATCCAATTAGCTAGCTCTCCCTGGATCCCATCTGACATAACCTTCATAACCAGGTTGCCGTGCAGGACCTTGTCAAAGGCCTTACTAAAGTCCATATAGACAACATCCACTGCCCTACCCTCATCTATCCTCTTGGTTACTTCTTCGAAAAACCCAAAAAGATTTGTCAGACATGACTTCCCATGCACAAGTCCATGCTGACTATTCCTAATCGGACCTTGACTATCCAAATATTGGTTGATCCTGTCCCTCAGTATCCTCTCCAATAACTTGCCTGCCACTGATGTCAGACTCTGGCCTGTAGTTCCTTGGCTTGTCTTTGCTACCTTTCTTAAACAATGGAACAACATTAGCCACCCTCCAGTCTTCTGGAGCTTCGCCAGTGGCTAAAGATGAAGCAAAAGTCCCTGCAAGGCCCTCTGCAATTTCTTCCCCAGCCTCCCACAGCGTCTAAGGGTAGACATGATTATCCCCAGGGGATTTATCACCTTAATGTGCTTTAAGGCTGCAAACACCTCCTCTGTAGTAATATGTATGTGGTACAAAACATCCTCACTTGTTTCCCTTATTTCCTTAGCACCCATTATTCTCTCCTCAGTGAACACTGAGGAGAAATATTCATTTAAAAATCTCCCCCATCTCCTGTGTCTCCACACATAGACGGCCATGCTGATCTTTAAGGGGACCTATTCTCTTCCTAGGCACCCTTTTACTCTTAATATAGCTGTAGAACCTCTTGGGATTATCTTTAACCTTATCTGTCAGATCCATCTCATACCCTCTCTTTGCTCTTCTGTTTTCCCTCTTAAGTGTGCTCTTACACTTTTTATAGACATCTAGGGATTCACTTGGGCCTGACAGCTTGAATCCAACATATGCCTTTTTCTTTTTTCTGACCAGAGCCTCAATATCCCTTGTCAGCCAGGGATCCCTAAACCTGCCAGCTTTTCCCTTCACCCTGACAGGGATGTACTGTCCCTGGACTCTTGATATCACCGTTTTAAAAGCCTCACATTTGCCAGTCGATCCTTTTCCTTCAAGCAGACTCACCCAATCGACCTCTGCTAGATCCTACCTGCTGGATCCGAAATTGGTCATGCTGCAGTTCAGCACCTTAGCCTGTGGACCTGTACTATCTTTTTCCATGACTAAGAGAGTTGTGGTCACTGGACCCAAAGTGCTCTCTGACTGACACTTCAGTCATTTGCCCAACCTCATTTCCTAACAGGAGGTCCAGTGTTGCACCCTCCCAAGTAGGGCCCTCTACATAATGATTTTGGCAAATTTCGCCCTGTCTAAATCTTTTACGGTCTGGGTGGCCCAGTCAATACTACTGTATTAATCTTACAGGTATCTATAATCTCTCTACACATCTGCTCCTCTAGTACCCGCTGGCTATTTAGGCTCATCCCTTTCTTGTTACTAAATTTCTAAACCTCATTTAATGACCCTTAAGAATATCCTCTCTAAGCACTGTTATTATGTCTTCCCTTATCAAAAGGGCAACTCCCCTCCTCGCTCGCTCACTTGTACTTCTGTCATGCCTATAGTTTCTGTATCCAGGAACAATGAGCTGCCAGCCCTGCCCTTCTCTCAGCTCTGTTTCTATTATGGCTCTACTATCCTAGTCCCCAGACCCAATCAATGCTCTGAGCTCAGCTGCATTCCCAGTCGGGCATCGTGCATTGGTTTAAAGTGCATTTATTTCATGTCTTTTCCCTCCCTTTACTGTGCCCCTGGCTATCCTGAATAGTATTGTGAATAGCCTCTCGATGGTTAATGTATTTTCCCCTGACTTTTTCAATGGCCCCTCTCTTACTCAGAGTCCCAACCCTCTGCCAAACTAGTTTAAATCCTCCCGGGTAACACTAGCAAATCTCCCCACAAGGATATTGGATCCCCTTTGGTTCAGGTGTAACCCATCCCACTTGTACACATCTCTTCTGGGCTAGAAGAGATCCCCCTGATCCAAGAACTGAAAACCCTGGCCCCTACACCAGCTCCTCAGCCTCCCATTCATCTGTTGCAGAGAATGGAACCAGTTGTTTCTTCTTAATAACTCTAAGGTCAAACGTGAAACTGTGTGGTGTTCATTATCGATTACACAGGGTCATGTAATCTTTGTCGAAGGTGGGATTTGATACTTTGGTGACAGCAGGCACCAGGTGCGTTTGGGTTGATTAATTGTCTCACAGCAGCTAGTGGGTAGTTACATTGCAGTTATACTCAGACCTGCAGGAAATGTGCTTGCCAAGACCAAGCTCTCCCTTTCTCCCGTTACAGTTTTATTTTATTCATTCACAGGATGAGGGTGTTGCTGTCCAGGCAGCATTTATTGCCCATCCCTAATTGCCCCAGAGGGCAGTTCAGAGTTAACCACATTGATGTGGGTCTGGAGTCACGTATAGGCCAGGCCAGGTAAGGATGGCAGTTTCCTTCCCTAAGGGACTTTAGTGGACACGATGGGTTTTTCCCAACAATTGACAATGGATTCACCGTCATCAGTAGATTCTTAATTCCAGATATTTATTGAATTCAAATTCTACCATCTGCCGTGGCGGGATTTGAACATGGGTGCCCAGAACATTATCTGGGTCTCAGGATGAACAGTCCCGCGATAATACCACTAGGCCATTGCCTCCCATGAAGTGTTTCAAGCTTCAAGTGATCGAGGCACGATAGAGTATGTGATCTTTATACCCTTGAGGCACATATCAAGATGCAGTGATGACGATATGAGCGGGTCTCTTAAAGGTATGTTAATGTACTTAGCCAGAGACATAACATAACAGCCCCCTTTTTCCAAAGATTAAATTTAAACCCGAGCAAAGATAGAGTTGTACATAGACACTTGTCAATTTGGTAATTATACAAATAATAAAGCAGAGTTTACAATTTGAACATTTTTAAACTTCAGTGTAACACTTTGGAATTTTGACCACGTGATCTGATCTCTTGATGGTCCGATCACATGAAGAGGTCCCCATTGTTCTCAGTGGCTGTTGTTTGACAAGTTAATTGTCTTGCTGCTGTTCCTTTCATTTCCATGTCCCACCTCATCATCATCATCATCGTCATCGTCATCGTGGTGGTCTTTCTCACTCTGTTCATGTTTGGCGTGCTGTAAATGGGTCTGGCAGCATCTGTGAAGAGGTAATGTTTTGGTTCCGGTGACCCTTCCTCAGAACACTGACTGGACTGGAAACGTTAACTCTGATTTCTCTTCACACATGCTGCCAGACCTGCTCAGCTTTTCTGTGTTTGTTTCTGATTTACAGCATCTACAGTTCTTTCAGTTTTTGTTTATGTAGTTTTCATCGTTCTCCTCTTGCTGATTCATTTATTATCTCATTCGTTCTCCACTGCCTTTGTGGAAAAGTCTCCTCTGTATAATCTTGCACTTGCTGACCATGAATTGTGCTGGGGATGGTAATAGGTGTGGCACAAAAACATAGCAGCACAACGTGAGAACTGTGTGCTTGACACCTACCGAGCATCGATTTGATGGAATGTATCATCTGAGCTGACCTGCTTCAGTGTGGATAGTGGAATGACAATGCGATGGGGATCATTCCCCACTGAGTAGACATGTCTTAGAATGATTAGCCGTTAAGCTGTGATCCATTGTCAGATGGTCTGTAAAGAAGGCTCAGTGACTGTCACAGGTTATACTGCTGAGTCAATAAACAATGGGAATTGAGGGAACTAAAATTTATGGTGGGTATGGACAGGGTGGTTAGGAAGCAGCTTAGTAGAAGGGTCAACAACAAGGGGGCATAATTTTAAGGTGAGAGGCAGCAGGTTTAGAGGGGATTTGAGAGGGGTGGGTGTCTGGATTGCGCCACCTAGCAGGAAGCCTCACAACCTTTAAAAAGGACTTGGATGAGCACTTGAAGTGTCATAACATTCAAGGCTATGGGCCAAGTGGACTTAGTGTAGACAGGTTAGTGCACACTGAATGAGTTGAGGGGCGTTTTCTGTGCTGACTGATTGTAAACCATCAGAAGGATGGAATCTTTCCCCTGCGCTGTCAGTAGGTCCAATGCTACTTCCACACAGAGTGGAATGAACAGCATGTGGATCTAGGGGGCTCCCTCACAAGCATTAACAAATCTTTGAATACTCTGATTCATCTCTGACCAGTCCACAGGTTCATGTACAGCTCCTGTTCAAGTCTTATGTCCCTGATATAACATGGACTGAGATCTTGGTGTAATGTTTTCTATGGACTAGTTGCCATTGGAAGTCACTTGTCCTGATATTGTCTCTGCATGGCCGCGGCAAGTTACTTCATAATACTTTACTATCTCGGCTCTTTAACTTTGTCAGGTCATCCCTGGAAAAAGTACCTTTTGTAACTCTTAGAGATGCCCAACATTAGCAGTTACTGATTGTAACTGTTTTCACTGGCTCTGGCCAAAGTGGAACAGAGCAACATTGATGATTTTGACAATGAAGTTAGAGACATTCTCAAAATGTTCATCGAGAGGAATATTTGAGCCTTTGGGTGGGCTGGTTAATCTGCTGAGTGTGTCAGACTTGATCATCCTGGTCCATATCTCACTTCAAAGTTGTACCAATCCTGATGGTTAATGATTCCATGATGTCACTCTGTCACACTGCGTGTGGTTTGAATCTCCTGATTTGTTACTTCCCCAAAGTCTGTGTGAACTGGGCACCTTGCTGCTGCTGGACTGTTGGCATTTACCTAGCGGAAGATTTCACAAAGCAACCCCATGTTAGTGTGTTAGCATAGCAGTGTGATTCTGCCAATATGTGGAATTGGAGATCCATTATATGCTGTTCATGGTCTCTCATAAGAACATTAGAAGAAAGGTACTAGGAGCAGGACTAGGCCATTCAGCCCATCGAACCTACTCTGCCATTTAATATGGTCAAGGCTGATCTCATCTTGGCATCAACTCCACTTTCCTGCCTGTCCCCAGAGCCCTTCAACCTGTTTCTATTTAAAGATCTGTCCACCCCTTCTTATTTTCACACAATGTCTGAACATCCACTGCTCCCTGGTTAGTGAATTCCACAGATTTACAACTCTGAGTGAGAAGTAATTTCTCATCTGTTTTAAATCTGCTACCCCTTACCTGAAAACTAGGATAAGCCCTTGTTCTAGATTGCCCCACATGAGGAAACATCCTCTCTCTGTCTACTTTGTCAATTACATCTCCTCTCATTCTTCTAAACTGCAGAGTGTATCAGCCTAAACTGCTCAACCTCTCATCTCTGGAATCAGTCCTGGGCTGTATTGTGGAGTAGAACTTGCTGAGCTACATGTCCTTTAAGATGCTTAGGATATTATGTGGGCATTAGCTCCCATGTTGATTTTAGCATTTTAGAAATGTTGCCTTGCCTTTTCAGGACATATGGTATAAATAGCATGGACTGAGTGTGTGAGGTTAACAACGTGAAAATTCGGAAGTTGGCCTTTCACTTGTTTGAGCCTGAAGCTTATTGAAGAGTCTTTGCTTGTGCATCTTCTCGACACTCTCCCAGCTGTCAGTGCTGTAAGGTTTTGTTGGTCTGTTTTGGGATCTGCCTTTCAAACCAGGTTTTCCTGCTCATGCCCATGGTTCCTTGGTATCACATGCTTCACAAAGAGCTGGACAGGGTTGGAGCAGTTGTGACAAACTGCATCAGTTTCAGGTCATGTTGGTTTGCTGCATTTGCTGATCCTGTCAACATACCGGCTGTTCCTGGAATAGGGAATTGTTGTTGGTCTTCCCCATATCTTCAAACTTGAGTCAGTTTAAGCATAGCATCAATGATATGGCCTTTTTCTTGTGCAAAATATCTTTCCCTAAGGCTTTAATTGGTGAGGAAGTAATGACTAGCTCATTGAACCTCTCTGACATTTCATCTTTGGAAGAGTCACACACTTGCCCTTTACAGCAATATTTCCTGATAATCTGGTCAATTGACTCTTGGGATTGCAGCCTGTTTGACATGAGTTGGAGTCTGAAGTTTATTTGTACCTTGGTCTAGCCTTTGTGAACTTTCTGGAGCTTTCCTGGAAAGAGCAGGTCTGAGGCCCCTCTGTACCATTGACGAGCAAGATTTTGAGAGTTTTTTCCCTCAGCATCTTAGAGCATTTGGATGTAAAATAAAACAGGGTATGTTGCTTGAACAGTTGTCATTCAGTTAGGGTGTCACTGGCAAAAACAGAAGTTGCTGGAGAAACTCAGCAGGTCTGGTAGCACCTGTGGAGAGTTAACATTTTGGGTTCAGTGACCCTTCTCCAGGGTATCACCTGGATGTTATTCCACACTGAGGCTTTTGCTATCCATGATTCTACCTGAAAAATGTTCGATGGTACCTTTAAGTCAGTGTAAATTCAAATATAAAGGTCTTTGACTCTGTGTCAATCTCAAAAGAGTTTACATTTCGATCCAAAAATGTAATCTCAACCTTGTTGATGGTTAGTGTGCTATCTACAGATCTGTCCAGCTGTCTGCACTCCCTGAAACTATTTTCTCTTTATCCGAATTCTCTGTGGCTGACACCACAGATGGTGTCTGGTTGGTTTTCAATTAGTTTTCCAAACTCCTACCACCTGGATATTAGAGTCTTTTGTAGATAGTCACTGCTGATCCCATGAGGTGAACACCCAGTCATTTCCCTTTTCCTCTGAGTCTGTTATTGCCCACGAACAGGCTACAGCCATTCCAGCCTGTTGTGATCATGGCTGGTTTATATTTGACCACCATTTGTTCACCATGATTCCAGAATCATTAATCTCCCCTAACCAAATATAAATCATTCTCGGGCATTGACCACCCGGCTACCACCACCACCCCCCAACCCATTCTCAGCAGCTGTCCTCTCTCCCTCTTTCTGTGTCTTGTGGGTACTGTGATCTTTTTCACCTCCCTCCTTTTTGATTTTACTTTAAATACTAAACTGCCCCTGTATAGAATCTCTACAGTGCAGGTAGAAGCTGTTCGGCCCATCGAGTCTCGAAAGCATTGTTTGCTACCTGTGTAATCCTGTGTTTCCCATGGCTAAACTGCCCTAACCTGCATAGCTTTGGAACCACACAGACAGTTGCCCAAAGGTGAATTCGAGCCCAGGTCCCTGACGCAGTGAGGCAGAAGTGGTAACCACTGAGCCACCGTGCCTTTGAACCTGATTACAGGGGGTGGTGGACGGATGGGGGAAGTGCTGTTTTGAGCTGATACATTGATCGGTATTTCTGTGACCACCGAGCTGAGTGCGAATCCTTTGCACAGTGGATGGTAATGACCAAGGCTCACAGAATGTGAGGCAGTTTGTTTACCTGGACAGTCCAGGTTTGGAGGCCGTGGGATGGTGAAGGGGATGGGGTGAGGGGCATTGTTGGGGGGGGGGGAGGTGGGGGTGCGGAGTATGCTGCTTGGAATTGCTGCTCCTGCTGGTTTTGCTGGCCTGCTAGTAATTTGACTGAGGCCTGGGATTTTCTTGGACTCTCTCTACAGCCATTTGTGTGCCTCGCACATGAACCTGACTCCAGCCCCTGGTTCTAAGGAGCTGATTTGAAATGGGAGGCTGCTGAAGGTGTACAGACTGGAGCAGGGATCACTGCACCTTGGGATGAGTGTGCCTTGGCATCATAGCAGACTGTGAGACAGTGGGAGCCTCCTTTCTGTCAGTTCAGAGCCACTGCAAAGGCATCCAACCCATCTGTAGCTCATTAGCTGAAATAACAATGAAGACGTTAAAAGTAGCCTCTGAGCCTCAGGATAGGCACAGGAAAGTCAACCAGGCGCCAGTCTGATCATTATCCAGTTACCCCCTGCTGGAAATGTGCCTCTCCAAATGTGTTAGTGTCTCTCTCTCTCTCTCTCTCTCTCTCTCTCCGTCTCTCCCTCTCTACTGCTCCCTCTTTCTCTTGCTCCCTCTTTCTCTCTCTCTCTCCCTCCCTCCCCCATCTGTCTTTTCCTTCCTTCTCTCTGTCTCCTCCTCCCTTCTATCATGCTGTCTCACATATTCACACACATACACTGTCTTTCTCCCCTGCCTCTCTCTCCCTGTCTGTCTTTCTCTGGCTCTGTCTCTCTCTGTCCATGTCTCTCTGTCCCTGTCTGCCTGTCTATCTGTCTGTTTCTCTCTCTCTCTCTCTCTCTTTCTTTCTCTCTCACTTTCTATCTCTCCTGCCTGTCTTCTCTATGCCTCTCCTGTTCACAAAAATACATGCAAGGAAAATAAATTTAATTTTGATTTGACTGATTATTGTCACATGTACTAAGATACAGTGAAAAGTATTGTTTTGTGCACTATCCAAGCAAATCGTACCTTTCATAACTACGTCAAGGTACCAGGACAGAATGCAGAATTTCATGTTACAGCTACAGAGAAAGATTAACTTTAGTATTTGAGACTTTGTTCATAAGTCCGATAACAGCGGGGAAGAAGCTGTTCTTAAATCTGTTGGCAAGTGTTTTCGAACTTTATTTTCTGCCTGATGGAAGAGATTACAACCAGGGTGGGTGGGGTCTTTGATTGTCTCAGTAGCTTTCCCAAGGCATCAGGAAGTACAGATGGAGTCAATGGAAGGAAGGCTGGTTTTCGTGATGGACTGGGCTGCGTTCATAACTCTCTGTAATTTCTTGTGGTCTTGGGCAGAGAGTTGCCATACCAGGCTGTGATGTATCTGGACAGGATGCAAGAAAAATTGGTAAGTGTCATTGTGGACATGCTGAATTTCCTCAGCATCCTGAGGAGGTAGAGGTGTGCATGTGTTTTCTTAACTATAGTGTTGATGTGGCTGGACCAGGACCAGATTGTTGGTATCTACCCCCGGAACCTGAAAGTCTCATCCACTCCACCTCAGCACCATGGATACAGGCAGAAATCCACTCTGCTTCCTGAAGTCGATGACCAGCTCATTCATTTTGCTGACATTGAGGGAGAGATTGTTATCTTTACACCATGTCACTAAGCTCCCTATCTTTTTCCTGTACTCTGTCTCATCGTTGTTGGACATTCAAGTCACTATGGTCGTGTCATTAGCAAATTTGTAAATGGAGTTAGAACAGAATTTGGCCACACAGTTGTGAGGGTATAAGGAGTAAAGTGGGGAGCTTTGTGAGGCACTGGTGTTGAGCATGGAGGAGGTGCTGCCACCTATCCTCACTGATTGCAGTCTGTGGGTCAGGAAGTTGAGAATCCAGTTACAGAGGAGGGAGCAGAGTCTTAGCTCTGAGTTTGGAAGCGAGTTTGATTGGGATTATGATGTTGAAGGCAGTGCTAAAGTGGATTCCCTGATGCCTATTCAGTTTCATCCAGATTGGAATCCCATATTGTTCTGGAAAAAAACGCAGTGACAAATTCCTTTAAAGAAATCAAACACCATTAATTAATGTTGGTTGGGTTTCCTGTCCTGACAAGCCCAGAGGGTGGTGGTCCAGGAATAGTCCAAACTATGCCCTCTCTCCAGCAGCAACCCCCCACCCCCCTCAATCCCTCTCTGTCTCGCTCACTAAACCCACTTGAGTGTAGATGGAGGGTCCTGACCCGAAACGTCAGCTTTCCTGCCCCTCTGATGCTGCCTGGCCTGCTGTGTTCCTCCAGCTCCACACTGTGTTATCTCTGACTCCAGCGTCTGTGGTTCTTGCAATCTCTGCGTGAGGATGGAATTGGGTTCAAGTGTGATGCAGCCCCCAGTCCTAGAGCAGTGATAGAGCCCTACGAGAAGACAGTGGTGATATTTAATGGAGCCTTTGGCTCGGTCTGAGAGGAAATTAAATCTCCAGGAACAAAAAATTAAAAAGTCAGTTTGTGAGAGAGAAAGTGCAAAGTCTCAGCTTTATAAGCCAGTGTTGGAGGCTGCCTTTCCGTCTCTGCTGACACTCTGCCAGGGCCTGTGTAACACATGTGACAGACCCAAACAGCCAGGTCAGCACTTAGCCAAAATAAAACTGGACTCACAACACCTGTGGTGGGTTTGAAGTGAAGCCTCTCCGAGTTACAGAGACTCTGGGTGGCCTGAGGTAGAGGGTTTCCAGCTCTTTCCTTTGTCCCTTTTATTTCTCCTGATGAGATCAGTTTAATCACTCCTGCTCTGCATGAACAAGCAAAGACATGCATTCGATTCTGAGTAACCACTTTGCTCAATCTTACTCTCTGCAAGCCAGCTCAGTGTTTATCTGTCAATGTTTAACTTCAGAACAATCTCCAGAGATAAGGGAATTGGAATCTGAGACTCCCTGCTGGTGGGAATAGCTGGAATTCCATTGTACCTTTGGCTTATTTCCTGATAAAGTGTGAGAACTATAAAGCTGGTTAGGAAGTAATCTTCCTGACAGACTGGCTCTGGTCCTGAAAGCTTACTGACTGCTGTTGAATTAGACGCCATCTGTGATGTGAAGAAGTGACAGTCTTGCGGTGTACACACCAGGGTGTAAATATTGGAAAGTACCCAGTGGGCTATACCTATTGGGGTGTACCCAATAGGATGTACTGATCAAGGTGTACTATAAGGTATAGAATTAGGCCATTCAGTCCATCGAGTCTGCTCCACCATTCGATTGTGGCTGATAAGTTTCTCAATCTCTTTCTCCTGGCTTCTCCCTGTAACCCTTGATCTCCATTACTAAGCTGGAACACATCTACCTCTGTCAAACACACTCAGTGACTTGATCTCAACAGTACTTTGTGGCAATGAGTTCCACAGAATCACCCCACTCTGGCTGAATAAATTCTTCCTCATCTCAGTTCTAAAAGGTCAGCCTTTCACTCTGAGACTGTGCCCTTGGGTCCTCATCTCTGCTGTTAGAGGAAACATTTTCTCCATGCCCACTCTGCCCAGGCCCCTCAGTATTCTGTAAGTTTCAATGAGACCCCCCTCATCCTTCTAAACTCCATCATGTTCAGACCCAGAGTCCTGACTGCTCCTCATATGTTAAGGCCTTCATTCCTAGGCATCATTCTTGTGAACCTCCCTCTGGACTCCCTTCGTTGCCATCACATCGTTCCCTTCAGGGGCCCAAAATTACTCTCAGTATTCCAAATGCGGTCTGACCAGAGCCTTATACAGCCTCAGCAGGACATCTCTGTTCTTGTATTGTAACCCTCTCGAAATGAATGCTAACATTGCATTTGCCTTCCTGACTGCCAACTGAACCTGTATGTTAACCTTAAGAGAATCCTGAACTAGAACTCCTGAGTCCCTTTGTGCTTCAGATTTTCAAAGCCTTTCCCCATTTAGAAAATAGTCTATGCCTCTATTCTTCCTACCAAAGTGCACAACTTCACCCTTTCCTATTTTTCTGAAGAAGGATCCCGACCCGAAACATCAGTTTTTCCTGCCCCTCTGATGCTACCTGGCCTGCTGTGTTCCTCTAGCTCCACACTGTGTTATCTCACACTTTCCTGCATTGTATTTCCTCTGCCACCTCTTTGCCCACTCTCCTGGCCTTTCCATGTCCTTCTGCAGCCCTCCCACTTCCTCAACACTACCCATCCCTCCACCTGCAAACTTAGGCAGAATGCCCTCAGTTCCCCTTACCCAGATCATTAAAATATAGTTTGAATAGTTGTGGTCCCCACATGGACCCCTGTGGAACTCCACTAGCCACCAGCTGTCATCCTGAAAAAGACCCCTTTATCCTCACTCTCTGCCTTCTACCAGTCAGCCAATCCACTATCCATCTGCATATCTTGTCCTAACGCCATGGGCTCTTATCTTATTTAGCAGCATCCTGTGAGGCACCTTGTTAAAGGCTTTCTGGAAATCCAAATAGATCGCATCCACTGGATCTCCTTTGTCTAACTTGTTTGTTACCTTCTCAAATAATTCTAACAGATTTGTCAGGCGTGACTTCTCCATGACAAACCTATGCTGACTCAGCCTTGTGTTACCATGCATTTCCTATTCTTTATCCTTTAGATAGTATTGATACATTGAAGGAGGAAGCTGCATAAACACGTGACTGAGAAAGGAATAGGAGATGCTGATTGATAAGGGGCTGAGTGAACGTTCATGTGGAGCAGAAAGCCCAGCATGGTGCCATGGGCCAAATGGCCCACTCCTGCTGGAAATACTGTGCAACATACTTGAGTCCCAGTGAACAGCCAACATGTATAGGTGACACGGACACTGAATGTGAATTGTAAAGGGAAGTGGGGGATAATTTTTCTGATTCCCTTGTAACATGCATAGATGTTTAAAACTTTATAAAGTCTGTGTATGTCAAGGCAATATGTTAGGTTCTGGAGCATTTTTCGTCTCAAACGCTCGTGACTGTACTCTCTCGCCCACATCAACATGGTGTTTGAGTGGGGTGCGTATGTACTGGCACAGCAGGACAGCTCTGATGATTGAGCTCCTGCGAGTCCGGCAGTCAGCTCTGTTTTGTAAACTTGATGATGAAATCACTTGAATAAACCTATTGAAATGCAACTGACGTCTGAAAAATGTTTGACTTATATGTGCAGGGCTGGTACAACCGCATGGATGGTAACAGTACAGTTTTAAAGTCAGTGGGGGAGGTGGCGGGTGTGAGGGGGAGGGGGTTGTGGAATCCAGTTGTTGCCATCCACATTGGCAGGATGATGGTATCCAGAGTGGGACAGGAAGGGACAGAGTGTACAAATACAGCAAAACAGGTAGGGTCAAAGTGGAAAGAAAATAAATGAATTAATGGCACGAATAGTGTTAATGGGGCACTGTATTGTGGAGACAAGGACCTCAAAGCTGGGAACTCATTATTCAGGGGTATGTGACTTTTGAAAAGCTGTGCAGGAAGGAAAGGCGGGTGGGCTAGCTCAGTCAGTGCAGAGCGAAAGCAAGAAATGACCTTGGATTGGAAAATGTACAATGGATTTGGATGGAGGGAACACATTCAGCTGTAACGGTATAGATCTAACAACACTGGAGAAGCTCGATACCATCCAGGACAAAGCAGCCCACTTGAATGGCACTACATCCACAAACATTCACTCCCCCCGCCACCAATGCTCAGTAGCAGCAGCGTGGACTATCTACAAGATGCACTGCAGAAATTCACCAAAGATCCTCAGACAGCACCTTCCAAACCCATGACCACTTCCTTGTGGAAGGACAAGGGCAGCAGACACACGGGAACACCACCCCCTGCAAGTTCCCTTCTAAGCCACTCACCATCCTGACTTGGAAATATATTATCATTCCTTCACTGTCGCTGGGTCAAATCCTGGAAATTCCCCCCCTTACAGCATTTCTGGTCAACCCGCAGCATGTGGACTGCAATAGTTCAAGAAGACAGCTCACCACCACCTTCTCAAGGGCAACTGGGGACAGGCAATAAATGCTGGGCCCAGCCAGCAAACCCCAGGTCCAATGATTGAATATTAAAAATAAAACAAGGGGAAGACTCACTGCTGGGAATAGTCTATAGCACCTTCCTCCCAACAATAACACTGCTGTAGGACAGAGAATCAATCAGGAGATAAGGAGGGGAGTAAAAAAGGCAGTACAATAATCATCGGTGACTTTAGTCTTCACATGGGTTGGGAAAATCAAATATGCAGAGACAGCCATGAAGAAGAATTCATTGAATGCACTTGGGACAGGTTCCTAGAACTAGTTTGATTGGATCCAACCAGGGCTCAGGCTATTTTGCATCTAGTAATGTGTAACGAGGCAAGTTTAATAAATGATCGGAGTGAAACATCCCTTGGAATCAGTGACCATAATGTGGTAGAATTTGGCATTCAGTTTGAGAGTGAGACACTTGATTCAGAAACAACCTAGTGAAAAATAATTAAGCTTAATTAAGATGGAATGGGAGCAGAGGGAGCTGGGAAGAACTGGGAAAGGAGTTTAGCCAAAAAAAAGTTAATTAATAACGGCAGATGTTTGGGAAAATAGTTGAAGAATTATAACAAAGATACATCCCAATGAGGATGGAGGATTTTAGAAAGGAGTTAAATAACCGAGGAAGTTAAGGATTATATTAAATTGAAAAAAAAAAACATACAATGCAGCAAATATTAGTGGTAAACAAGGGGCTTGGGGAAAGTTTAATGGCCAACATATACTAAGAAAAGGGAAGAAAATAAACAATGTGAATAAACCAGCAAGTGAAATAAAAACAGACACTGTGATCTTCTTTAAACATATAAAAAGGAGGGGAAAAGCCAAAGTGAATACTTAGCTCCTTGGAGAATGAGGCTGGGGAAATAATAATGGGGAACCTGGAAATGGCAGAGGAGTTGAATAAGCACTTTGCATCAGCCTTTAAAGTAGTGAATGTTAATAGTATTCCAAAATTATTAAATATTCAAGGGGCAAAAGAGGTAAGGAAATAAATGCAATAACTTTAACTGTAGAAAAAGTACTGAGGAAACTATTGAGGCTAAAAACCAATGAGTCCTCTGGATCTGATGGATTCCATCCTTTGAACTTAAAAGAAGTAGCTACCAAGATAGAGGATACGCTGGTAGTAATCTGCTTTCCCTTGGTAGTAATCTTCCAAGAATTTTTAGATTCTGGAGTCCTAGAAGATTGGTAAACTGCCAATGTAGTGCTTTATTCAAAAGTAGAGAGAGACAAAAACAGGTAAATATGGGTCAGATAGCTTAACATTTTGTTATTGGGAAATGTTAGAATCTACTAGAAAAGCTATCATAGCAGAGCATTTAGAAATAATTAATATGATCAAGTAGAGTCAGCACGGCTTCAGGAAGGGGAAACCTGAAAAATGTATTAGGATTCTTTGAGTAGGCAACAAGTGGAACAGATAAAGGAGAATCAGTAGATGTAATATATTTGGATTTTTAAAGACCTTTAACAAGATACCACATATTAGGCTACTTTAGATACAAGCCCATGCTTTTGGAGATAGTATGAATAGAGGATTGGCTAATTAATAGAAGACAGAGTTTAGATAATGATGACAGTCTGTAACTAGGAGACGCTGAGTAGGTTGTGACTGTACTTGAGGGAATTTAAAAGAATAAGAGGCGACTTATTGAAATGTGCAAGATTCTTAAGGGCTTGACAAAGTAGGTGCAGAGAATTTGTTTCTCCTTATGGGAGAGTCTACAACCAGAGAGAATTATCTCCCAATAAAAGGATGCCCATTTAAGACAGATGAGGATTTCTTTTTTCTCAGGGTAGTGAATTTGTGGAATTCTTTACCGCAGAGGACTGTTGAGGCTGGCTCATTCAGTATATTCAAGGCTGAGATAGATATTGAATCGGTAAGGGGAAAAGACAGGAAAGTGGAGTTGAGGACTATCAAATCGGCCATGATCTCATTGAATGATGAAGCAGATTCAATGGCCTGAATGGCCTATTCTGCCCCCTAGGCCTGATGGCCTGTGAGAAGCATTGATCAAGCTCTCACTGTGTAGGTTTTAGATAAATAACCAATGACTGATGGCATTGACTTCAGAGCTTGTATTGCATTGGGACGTTGTGCCTGTGACCTGGATCCTGACACTTGCAAAAACAAAATAATCCCAATGGTTCAAACCTTTACAGTGACTTCAGTTTACCATCCAGGGCAGCAACCTGAACGGGACAGGGTTTGCACTGAACATCACAGCACTATCTAGAACCCACTGCCGATTCAGATCCATTCCATGACAATCTGTACCTGACCAAGTATACTTGACTTCATTCTGAAGTTGCTATTGGTGGCTTTTCCCCTCCCTCTGGGTTTTGTTGCTGTCCTGAACTCACACCCTGATGTTTTGACAGACACTATGTTACAGCCGTTCTGTGAGCCAGACAGTGCTGCTGGCCAGTGTCTGTCTTGCTACTCTCGTGGGCCGTCAGTGTGATGCTTGTTGGCCTTTCTCCTTCAGAATGCAATGCAGGAATTCAGGAACCTTTTTAAAGCCAATGAATTCTGGAGACACTGTTGAAATAATTGCCTGGTGTAATAAGCTCACCTGGCTGCCTGCTTTAGATGATCAGAAACAGTCTCTTGGCCAACACAGAGTTAGTGTTGTTAATTATCCCCTTGTGAGCTCTGTAATGAGAACCATGTGTTTGAGGCTTTTTAATAATGATTTCAGTCTTTGTGGTTGTACCAGAGCTATTAGGATGGTTATAAAAATGCTTTCTTTAACTATCTATTTAATATAAAGTCATCAGTTGGACCTACTGGAGAGAATCAAAATTACTTAAAAAGAAAATTTCAAAAACCAGTCATTTCCTGCTTTGCTGTGACCTTGGCCCAGGCTGAGAAGAATGATCTCACACATTGACCTTGGGTTCTGAGGCTGTCAGATGTGGACAGTGTTTCACAGGCAGTACCTTACATAGAGAGGCTTAAACAAGACAGTCCAGTCGTTCAGCTGCATGTGAGATTCCTGAAATGTGCTGCACTGGTCATGTACTAGTTTAACAAAATAACCCATATGAAGTGGTGAAGGTAGCAGAGATTGCATTGAGCTGGAGAAACTCAGTAGGTCCAGCAGCATCTGTGAAGAGAGAGAAACAGAGTTAATGTTTTGAACCCATTGACCCCTCTTACACCAACATTGTTACAACTGGATCCATCATGATCTGGAAATCACGTCAATGGCAATGTTGACTCAGTGGCAACGTCTAAAATATATTTTGAGAAATGAGTGGATAAAACAACTGTATGAACAAGAGGAGTGGGATTCACTAGCAGAAGCAAAGACAGAAATTGCTCAGTAGGCCTGGCAGCATCCGTGGAGCGAAATCAGAGTTAACGCTCCTGGGCTGGTGACTCTTCCTCAGAATGGGATTCATTAAATGGATTGAAGGGGCCAACATGGGTAGAATGGATTGAATGGCCTCCTCCTGATCATAATGTCCTGTGATGGGAATAACAGGAGACTTTGCCTCCTTCAGCCCATTCCTTCCCCTTGGGTCATGGCTGATCTGAGGTTTAACTCCATTTACCCTCCTGGGTTCCACAGCCTGAGACAGTAGCCCCTGCCATTACCCCTGGTCAGCTCCTGCCCCTAAAGGAGAATGAGGTTGATCTTTGGATGGGTAGGGAGGGGACACTGTTCCGATCATGTGG
Organism: Ginglymostoma cirratum; assembly: GCA_024137785.1. NCBI lineage: Eukaryota > Metazoa > Chordata > Chondrichthyes > Orectolobiformes > Ginglymostomatidae > Ginglymostoma > Ginglymostoma cirratum. The sequence continues at coordinate 798,115 of JAHRHZ010000106.1, forward strand.
GATACTTTTTATAAAACCCATCAGAGCGTGAACCAACAAATAGTTAATCTTGGTGAGGGACTGGGAACTGTAGAAGCCTGTTGACTTGGGCAAGGACAAGAATTGCTTTTGCGAAGCAATTCCTGAAAGAATTTCCTGGCGAGGGTTGGATGCAGGAGAGATTCCCTCAACGCCTTCAACTCTGTGTATTTTTGGAATCAGAATCTGATTGGCTGCAGTTAGAACTGGCAGCAAAGGAAGTGTTTCCTTAACCCTTCGGTTCTGTGTAGAATGCAGAGTGAGGGAGTGGGTGGGGAGGGGGGAAGAGGAGGGAGAGATGGAAAGGGAAAGGGAAATGGGAGAGAGTGGGTGGAAGAGGGAGAGAGACCAAGAACGGGGAGAGCCAGAGGGGGTGAGAGAGAGAGGAATAAGGGAGAGTGGGACATGAGGGACAGAGAGAGTAGAGAGAGAGCAGGAGTGAAGGAATAAGAGAATGGTGAGAGAGTGTGTGTGAGACAGAGTGGCGGGGGCGAAGAGAGAGAGAGAGAAAGGGGGAGACAGGAAAGGAGGTGGGGATGGATTGGGAAGAAGAAAAGAGTGAGCAAAAAGGATACTAGAAGTCTAAGATTTTGGATTCCAGAAATTTTGAATTTGGAAAGGTAGCAGCGAAGCAGAGCGGACCTGAGTGAGATTCCATCATCAAGGTGTGACTGCAAGGTTTGATGTTGTGTTATGTTCAACCCAGAGAAATGATAAAGAGTGATAGATATTCCAAAACCGAGTGGGTCCTCATTCTTCCAGGCCTTACTCCTGCAGCTGAATCAAATGACATGTGAAAGCGAGTGGAGTTATCACAAAGACTCAGTGAGGAACTGATGCTGTTTGTCTCCGGATCCCAGCACTCTGGAGCATATGGATATATGAGCAAGCAGTAAGCCATTCAGCCCTTTGAGTGGGTTCTGCCATTCAGTGAGATGTAGCTGTTCTAATTGTAACCCTCAGTCCACATTTACACCTACTCTCTAAAATCTCCCATCTCCTTACTGAACAGTGATCTATCTACCTCCGCCTTCAAACTATGCATACCCTGCTTCCACCAGCTCTTCAGGAAGACCAGCCCAAGAACTCACAATCCTCTGCCAGATAAAAAATCCCATCATTTCTGGTTTAAATGGGAGACTCGTCATTCTGAAGCAGTGATCCCATGTTCCAGACTCACCCAGAAGAGTAAACGTCCTTTCCACATCTAACATAAACACAGAATGCTGGAGAAACTCAGCAGCATCTGTAGAGAGAGAAACAGATTTAACATTTTGAGTCCAATCAGATTTCTTCAGAATCCTTTGGCACTGACCACATCAAGACCCCTCGAGATCGTACGTGTTTCAATCATGTTGCTCCTCATTTTTACAAAACCCTGTCTGAGGGAGCACCGCACTGTCGAAGGGTCAGTGCTGAGGGAGCACAGCACTGTCGGAGGGTCAGTGCTGAAGGAGCGCCGCATTGTCGGAGGGTCAGTGCTTAGGGAGCGCCGCACTGTCGGAGGGTCAGTGCTGAGTGAGCGCCGCACTGTCGGAGGGTCAGTGCTGAGGGAGGGGGCACTGTCGGAGGGTC
>JAHRHZ010000106.1:799717-814842 GCA_024137785.1 Ginglymostoma cirratum
GGAGGGGGCACTGTCGGAGGGTCAGTACTGAGGGAACGTCGCACTGTCGGAGGGTCAGTGCTGAGGGAGTGCTTCACTGTCGGAGGGTCAGTGCTGAGGGAGCACCGCACTGTTGGTGGGTCAGTGCTGAGGGAGTGCCGCACTGTCGGAGGGTCAGTGCTGAGGGAGCGCCACACTGTCGGAGGGTTAGTGCTGAGTGAGCGCCGCACTGTCGGAGGGTCAGTGCTGAGGGAGGGGGCACTGTCGGAGGGTCAGTACTGAGGGAACGTCGCACTGTTGGAGGGTCAGTGCTGAGGGAGCCCCGCACTGTCGGAGGGTCAGTGCTGAGGGTGCGCCGCACTGTCACAGGGTCAGTGCTGAGGGAGCGCCACACTGTCGGAGGGTTAGTGCTGAGTGAGCGCCACACTGTCGGAGGGTCAGTGCTGAGGGAGGGGGCACTGTCGGAGGGTCAGTACTGAGGGAACGTCGCACTGTTGGAGGGTCAGTGCTGAGGGAGCCCCGCACTGTCGGAGGGTCAGTGCTGAGGGTGCGCCGCACTGTCACAGGGTCAGTGCTGAGGGAGCGCTGCACTGTCGGTGGGTCAGTACTGAAGGAGCGCCGCACTGTCGCAGGGTCAGTACTGAGGGAGTGCCGCGATGTCGGTGGGTTAGTGCTGAGGGAGGGGGCACTGTCGGAGGGTCAGTGCTGAGGGAGTGCCGCACTGTTGGAGGGTCGGTGCTGAGGTAGCGCCGAACTGTCGGAGGGTCAGTGCTGAGGGAGCGCCGAACTGTCGGAGGGTCAGTGCTGAGGGAGCGCCGCACTGTCGGAAGGTCAGTGCTGAGGGAGCGTCGCACTGTCGGAGGGTCAGTGCTGAGTGAGCGCTGCACTGTTGGAGGGTCAGTGCTGAGGGAGCGCCGCCCTGTCGGTGGGTCAGTACTGAGGGAGTGCCGCACTGTCGGAGGGTTAGTGCTGAGGAAGTGCCGCACTGTCAGAGGGTCAGTGCTGAGGGAGGGCCGCACTGTCGCAGGGTCAGTACTGAGGGAGCGCTGCACTGTCGGAGGGTCAGTGCTGAGTGAGCGCCGCACTGTCGGAGGGTCAGTGCTGAGGGAGTGCCGCACTGTCGGAGGGTCAGTGCTGAGGAAGTGCCGCACTGTCAGAGGGTCAGTGCTGAGGGAGCGCCACACTGTCGGAGGGTCAGTGCTGAGGGAGTGCCGCACTGTCGGAGGGTCAGTGCTGAGTGAGCGCCGTACTGTCGGAGGGTCAGTGCTGAGGGAGTGCCGCACTGTCGGAGGGTCAGTGCTGAGTGAGCGCCGCACTGTCGCAGGGTCAGTACTGATGGAGCGCTGCACTGTCGGAGGGTCAGTACTGAGGGAGCGCCGCACTGTCACAGAGTCAGTGCTGAGGGAGTGCCGTACTGTCGGAGGGTCAGTGCTGAGGGAGGGGGCACTGTTGGAGGGTCAGTGCAGAGGGAGCACCGCGCTGTCACAGGGTCAGTGCTGAGGGAGTTCCGCAATGTTGGAGGGTCCGTGCTGAGGGAGTGCCGTACTGTCGGAGGGTCAGTGCTGAGGGAGCGCCGCACTGTCGGAGGGTCATTGCTGAGGGAGCGCCGCACTGTCAGAGGGTCAGTGCTGAGTGAGTGCCTCACTGTCAGAGGGTCAGTGCTGAGGGTTAATTATATCTTACAACTGCAGTGTACATTACTCCAGAATATTGTTGATCTGTTTGGATCAGAAATTGGCCAGCTGTAAGAAGACAGAGGGTGGTGGTTGATGGGAAATGTTCATCCTGGAGTTCAGTTACTAGTGGTGTACCACAGGATCTGTTTTGGGGCCACTGCTGTTTGTCATTTTAATAAATGACCTGGATGAGGGCGTAGAAGGATGGGTTAGTAAATTTGCGGATGACACTAAAGTCGGTGGAGTTGTGGATAGTGTGGAAGGATGTTGCAGGTTACAGAGGGATATAGATAAGATGCAGAGCTGGGCTGAGAGGTGGCAAATGGAGTTTAATGCGGAAAAGTGTGAGGTGATTCACTTTGGAAGGAGTAACAGGAATACAGAGTACGGGGCTAATGGTAAGATTCTTGGATGTGTGGATGAGCAGAGAGATCTCGGTGTCCATGTGCATAGATCCCTGAAAGTTGCCACCCAGGTTGATAGGGTTGTTAGGAAGGCGTACAGTGTGTTAGGTTTTATTGGTAGAGGGATTGAGTTTCGGAGCCGTGAGGTCATGTTGCAGCTGTACAAATCTCTGGTGCGACCGCACTTGGAGTGTTGCGTACAGTTCTGGTCGCCACATTATAGGAAGGATGTGGAAGCATTGGAAAGGGTGCAGAGGAGATTTACCAGGATGTTGCCTGGTATGGAGGGAAGGTCTTATGAGGAAAGGCTGAGGGACTTGAGGCTGTTTTCGTTAGAGAGAAGAAGGTTAAGAGGTGACTTAATAGAGACATACAAGATGATCAGAGGATTGGATAGGGTGGACAGTGAGAGCCTTTTTCCTCGGATGGTGATGGCTAGCACGAGGAGACATAGCTTTAAATTGAGGGGTGATAGATATAGGACAGATGTCAGAGATAAGTTCTTTACTCAGAGAGTAGTAAAGGCGTGGAATGCCCTGCCTGCAACAGTAGTAGATTTGCCGACTTTAAGGGCATTTAAATGGTCGTTGGATAAACATATGGATGATAATGGAATAGTGTAGGTTAGACAGGCTTAAGATTGGTTTCACAGGTCGGCGCAACGTCGAGGGCCGAAGGGCCTGTTCTGCGCTGTACTGTTCTATGTTCTATGTTCTATTGTGTTTGTGTGTGTAAGAGTGTGTGTGTGTGTAAGAGTGTGTGTGTGTGTGTCTGTGTTCGTAAGCAGCATGGTGGCTCAGTGGTTAGCACTGCTGCCTCACAGCACCAGGGACCTGGATTCAATTCCACCCTCGGGCAACTGTCTGTGTGGAGTTTGCACATTCTCCCCGTGTCTGCGCAGGTTTCCTCTGGGTGCTTCGGTTTCCTCCCACAGTCCAAAGATGTGCAGGTTAGGTGGATTGGCCATGCTAAATTGCCCGTAATGTTCCTTGAGGTGTAGATTAGGGGGGTGGGTCTGGGTGGGATGTTCTGAGGTTCAGTGTGGACTTGTTGGGCCAAAGGGCCTGTTTCCACACTGTAGGGATTCTATGATTTTCTATGTGTATGTGATGATGGGTGAGGCACACAGGTTTGTTACAGTTTGACTGCCTCCTGTTAACTGTGTGTATGGTTCTTGGAGTGAACCGATTGGCTGTGAAGTTTTGGAAAAGTTTGTATGTTTTTGCTTTCCCCCCCTCTGGAGTTTCAAGTTGCCGTTATTCCTGCAGAATCTGATGATTACTGGGAACTGGAGCATCCAGACAGCAGTCACATCCCCTGCCACTCCTACGATAAGAAATGCATCGCCAAACACTATGCTCGGATTCGCGAGAAAACGCACAACAATGGGAGGTCAAAGAACAACCACATCCGTGATGAGCCACGAATAATGGCGAGTTTGACAATAGTGTTGTATCATTTCTACCCTGTCTCTCTCTCTCCCTCTCTGGATGTCTTATCACTCACTCACTGTGTCTTTATCTATCTGTCTCTCCACGTCTCTGTATCTGTCTGGCTGTCTCTCACCCGTTCTGTCTGTCTTTCTCTCCCTTTCTCTGTCTCTGTCCCTCTCCCTCTCCCCCTCTCTCTCCTTTTGTCTCTGTCTCTCTCTGTGTCTGTCTCTCCCTCCCTCCCCCCGTCTCTCTGTCTCTCTTTCTCTCCTTCCCTCTCTCCATCCCTCCCTTGCCCTCTGCCTCTATCTCTCTCTCCCTCCTATCTTCTCTCTCTCTCTCTCCATCTGTTTCTCTCTCTTTTCCTCTCCCTCTCTCGATCTCTCTGTGCTGTTGTCAGAGCAGACAGTGAGGAAGCATGGTGCGGTCAGTGGGAATGTTTCTTGAGTGAGTTGCTGAGTGCAGTACGGTCTGTTTGCCTGCTCTCACAGGCAGGTGGAAATGATCTTTTGGCTACTGTCTTGCAGATGAACAAGGGATTTTTGATTCATGACATGACCAATATTTATCCCTCAACAAACATTACTGACATAAAGATCTGAAGCTTATCATCTTGCTGTTTGTGTGAGCTTGCTGTTTGCAAACTACGCTACAATAGCGTCTACCTTGTTTTTGTGTCCTGTGACTCTATGACTGTGTGGCTGTGAAGTGTTTTGCAGCTGTTGATAAGCCCAGTTGTTTTGAACTCTGTGTCAATGAGGAATGGCTTCCTGTGGTGCTGGATCAGTGCAGCATTGACCTGGCCTGACATCTGAGGAACCAGGGGAATAATGAGCTGACAGCAAGTCAGTAACCACACTGCCCTATACAGCTGTTTGTGCTGAACGGCTAAAGCTATTAACGCACTCCATTACTCCACAGCAAGTTTCATTTATGCTTCTTACCCATTCCTCAGCTCTTTGTTTTGCGGCAACCATTTCCTCGTGAATTCAGTGTCCTCACTGTATGCTTCCAGCCTAAGTGCAGTGCTGCTATGGAGCTGCCACATGGCCACTCTGTCCCATTCTCCATGCTGTCTGCGAAACAACATGCTCAACATCAGAGAAAATACAAAATAAACTTTAGAAACACAGTCAGTCTGAGCTCCTGCTATAAAACATTACCTCCTCTTTTACCAGACCCAACAGAAGATCCCAGATCAAATCCAAACTATTTAACTATCGCAATCTGTTTCCTCGCTGTTGGCTCTGATGAGGGGTTAATAATTGGGTTGGATCCAACCGAATGGACTGAGTTTCTGGCTGAAACATCAATAATGTGCTTTCATTTTGCCACCTGCTGTGTAACTAATATTTTCTGTAAGTATTTCAGCATGGCGAAATTTCACCAATATTATCCCATTGAAGCCCTCCCTCTCGCACTTATTATTTCTTTCATATCACTGCATTCCGAAACAGTGTCATGCTTTTAATTGTGAACTTTATCTGTCAATTCTTCTGAATATCTCCCCTTCAATTACAACTGGTCATTTTCTGACTTGTTCCTCTCTTTCAGTTTACCCTCCATCGGTTTCAATTTCCCTGCTTTGATTCCACTCTCCCTGATTATGACTCTATCAGGTTTTATTCATATGAATTAAAATTAGGAATCCCTTATGGAACTCCTATGAAGGTTCTGCAACTGCAGACTTTAAACTTTTCTCTCGTCCACCTGCCAGTTCCATCCTATCAAAGGTCATTGTCTCATTTCCTCCAATCAACAATTTTCTTCGGGGGATTCCTGGATACAATTATTATCAGCCATGATGTGGTGTATCCCTGGGTGAAAGGAGATTAATTACTGTTGTAATGTTCCTGTTCACAGGGACCCTGTCACGGACAGCTGCAGCGAGCCCTCGAAAGGTTTGCGATGTCATTGAGTCAGACTCATGAAAACCTGTACCATATTCCCATCCCAAACTGCGACAGGAAAGGATTTTATCATCCCAAACAGGTTTGTGTTGCATTGGCAATGATCATTAAATGCATCAGCAAAGCTTCCTCTGAACTCCCAGGATGATTCCACCTGGGAAATTCTCCCCATAGAGAGAGTTGGAGGTATGGCTATTACAGCTGATGCCTTTGTACATGTCTCAGAGACCAAACAACAGGACAGGGACAGCACAGGGTTAGATACAGAGTGAAGGTCCCTTTACACTGTCCCCCATCAAACGTTCCCAGGACAGGGACAGCACGGGTTAACTACTGGGTAAAGCTCTCTCTGCACTGTGCCCATCAAATGCTCCCAGGACAGGGACAGCAGGGGTTTAGATACAGAGTAAAGCTCCCCCTACACTGTCCCCCATCAAACGCTCTCAGGACAGGGACAGCATGGGTTAAATACTGGGTAAAGTTCCCTCTGCATTGTCCCCATCAAATGCTCCCAGGACAGGGACAGCACGGGGTTAGATACGAAGTAAATATTGCTAGCCTTTCAGGTTTGGATTTTGATAAATTAGTACCGACGATGTAAGGGTTTGTTTTCTATTTTTGTTTGATTCCTGACAGGATTGCATGTGGTTACTCCCAGTCAATCTGACAGGAATGTTTCACTGAGTGACTGTTGTACAGTCATACAGCATAGAAACGGACCCTTCAGCCCAATTCATCCATGCTGACCAGGTTTCCCATACTGAACTAGTCCCGTTTGCCTGCATTTGGCCCATACCCCTCTAATCATTTCCTACTCCTGTATCTGTCCAAATGCATTTTTAAATGTTGTAATTATACCAGCATCCACCACTTTCTCATGCATGCACCACCTTCTGTGTGAAAAGTTACCCCTAGATCGCTTTTAAACCTTCTCCTTCTCACCTTAAACCTATGTCCTCTAGTTTTGGGCTCGCCTACCCTGGGGGAAGAGACGTTGGCTAGTCACTCTATTCCATGTCCCTCATGATTTTATAAACCTCTATAAGGTCACCCCCTCAGCCTCCTACACTCCAGGGGAAAAGAAGTCCCAACCTATGCAGCCTGTTGCTGTAGCTCCGTCCTGTGTAGAGGTGTAGAGAACATCTGGGTGAATTTGAAAATGATGTCATTGAGCTGCTGATTGTGGAATCCATTTTTCCGATAACTCTTTATTTCCCCTTTCCTCACCTACTCCCCCCCCTCCCCCACCCCTTCCCCCCACAGTGTCACCCTTCGCTGGATGGACAAAGGGGCAAGTGCTGGTGTGTCGAACCGAAAACAGGGGTAAAGCTGATCGGCTCTCCAGAGGTGAAGGGAGACATTGACTGTCAGCAGTTTCTCCTGGAGCAGGAGAAGGACTGAGTAGCTGCTTCTGACAGAAAAATGCTTCACTGTTCTTTCCAAAACAATCCACTGTTCTTTCTGATACTATCCCTGTAAGATGGAGAGGGAGCTACACAAGTTGAGTCAGTGTGTTCTGTGAGATGCAGGAGTATGCAGTCAGAGCTCATTTGAACCTCACCGAATCAGTGCTCAGTTACTTTGACAATCACCAGAATCCTTTTAAGCTTTTGTCTGCTCCTTATAGAAGTGTTTCCGTTGTCTAATGTCTTCCAATTTTGATATTTTTCTGATGTTCCTGTCACTTGTTCCTGTGGGTTTGCCCCCATTCTCAATCTCACACGCCAGACAAGTCCCAATCTGAGCACCCCAACAGTGGCCCTGTAGCCTGTGGTCAGACAATTAGTGAATGTCAGGTCACTGTGTAATCACCGAGGGACCACAAAGGGAAGTCCCTTTTCACCTGTGTGCCAGTCTATCCTAATGGTGCTAACTCCCCGAGCAGTCTGAACCAAACTTTTTGTCTTGTAACAACCAAACAAATTAGTTGTGTCCTTCCAGTGAACTTGGTGCTAAACAGTCTCACTGCAGCCCCTGAGAAAGGGCATTGAAATATCGGGGATGGGGGAGACATGTGCAAATCAGTATTAACTCCTACCAACTGCCAATGGGGCACTGACACTCCAAATAAAATCAGCCACATCTCACTTAGTGCCTCATTCCCTCTCAGTGAGAAGCCCAGAAACCTGTTTCTTGCAGGAGCCTGTTTGGTATCTGCTCACGGTCCATAGGATCTTGATGCAGCGTTGAAGGGGTTTGCGTTGTCCGTTGGTATTTAGGGTAGGGTGATCCAACCAGGTGACCCTTAAAGAGCCCTTCCTTCCTTCTTTCTGTTCTCCCCTTGGTCATTATTCTGCCCTTGGCCTTAGTCCTTCTAATGGCACCCAGTGGGTTACTCAGACATGTCCTCCCAATGATATTAACATCTCACTCACTCAGCCTGTGTCCACTTGCAGTTCGCTTAAACTCTGTGGATTCTCAGTGAGATTTTATAAATCTCTTCATCATTTAATGAACAATTTATACTTTGTCATAATCCAGGTTTTTCCAAATAGTTTCAAAATAAAACCAACAAATTCTGGGAGCAGCTTACAATTTACACCAAAGATTGGAGTGGAGTTAGCAGGGTCAATCTGAATTGAATTAAAAGAAGTGAGGGGTAATCTCCCCAGGCTGAAGAGGGAGTGTTGTTTGTCTGTTCCAACTACAGGAATGACCTGAAGATGTAGAAGGTGCAAAATGAGAATGTTAGTATGTTTGAAAAGGGGAGGGTGGCAGAAGGGGTATTGAGGGGGTAGTAATTGAGCCATTGGGGTAGATCACTGGAGAGAGACAGATGGCTGTTCCTGCTGCTCTGGAGAGCAGTAATTTCTGAGTAACAGGGAGAAGAGGAATTTAAAATTGTCTCCTGATGCACTGTGATGCTCTCTGTGCCTTCAGAAGACAGTGGTGCCCCCAATAATGTCACTGTATGAATAACCTAGAGACCCAAGGAATGGTTTGACGACATGGGTTCAAATCCCACCACACAAACTGGTGGAATTTTGATTAATTTAAATAAATCAGGAATTGAAAGCTAGTCTTAATAATAGTGGCCCTGAAACTATCATTGAATGTTACAAAAACCCACATGGTTCACTAATGTCCTTTAGGGAAGGAAATCTGCCATCCTCACCTGGTCTAACCTACATGTGACTCCATACCCACAGCAATGTGGTTGACTTGTAACTGCCCTCTGGGGGGCAAATAGAGATGGGCAGCCTTGTCATTGGTACCCATATCCCGTGAAAGACAAAAAGGAATAATCTCTGTGTTTGCATTATCCTTTCAGGAAGTGAGCCCCTGTCAGTGAGACCTGAGGTGGTTTGGGCTGATACTCTGCTTCAGCATCATTGAATTGGATGGCCTTGTCCTGCCTCTGAGTGTGTCTGGGGAGCTGCAGCTGATGGGTACTGGTTAGGAGCACAGCAAAACATGGCAGCTATTTGAAGGACTGTTGGCCCGCGAGAGACGATCAAACCCCCTGTGTTCTACACACACTGTGGAATATTCAATGTTGCATTAATTCTCCTGGCACCTATACATTTCAATAGTGGACGTGCTAGTTAATGAGATTGATTACCTTGTTTACATCTCCCATTATTGGAACTGCCTATATATCTGAGCAGCTGGCAGTTACTCATCGTAGCCCAGTCTGTAATGGTTGAAGCAGAGAGCAGGAGACAAGTTTGGGAATGGGAGGATGCTGGTGTGGAATATAAACAACCACTTGGGACTGTTTCTGTACCATGATAATTGTTAGCGCTAGTGGGTAATTAAACCTCCCCTGCCCCAAACTGGGAGGTCGAACCCTTCCTTTCACTTGAGTGAATGGATCTGTTCATCTTCAGCTGATTGACTGGGACAGTCCACACTGAATCTCTCCATCGGGGTTGGATTCAAAGTCCTTCAGTGTTTCTATCCCTGCAACAGGGAGAAGAACGGTTGAGCCAAAGAATAGGTTTTTCCCCATTGCATTCTTTCCCTGGAATGAGGTGGAATCTCTGCCGTGTGACACTCTGGATACGTTGGTATTTCAGACTGTACAGGGTTCAGACTGTATATTGGCTCGGACTGTAGAATAACTTTAGAATAGCTGTCTGGCATTTAGACATTGAGTGCTTTTTGTAAAAAGTCGGGTGAAAACTACCTCCCAAACAACAAAGGCTGGTAACAGGGAGCCATGAGATAAAGCAGGGGAAAGACGTCAGAAGCCAAGCCAGACTAGCTTGTGGTGGAAGATTTCAATCTGTTCAGTAACTCGATCATCTAGAAAACATTGGTGAGATTGGTGTTTGAATCGAGAGCAAGATGGAAGGGAGAAGGAGCGATGGAGCTGCAGGAGTTAATATCCTCTCAGTCCTGGTTGCCGTAGCACCTCACGGAGAAACTAAGAGCTCCCCTCAAACTGATTGCAGCTGAACTTAATTCTGGATGTCTTCAATGGTAGGCATAGAGGGCCCCTTTTGTGGTGCAGTGGTAGCATCCCTACCCCTGGACTGGGAGGCTTGGGATCAAGTCCCACCTGCTCCAGTGGTGTGTAATAACATCTCCCAACAGGTCAGTTAGGAAAAAAATAGATTAGTGGTAAACAGAGAAACAGGAAGCAGTTCTAGTCTGAGCCCTTTCCATTCTGGCCGTTACCTCGGTTTAGAAATGCGATCCCTACTCTGAGAGACTGAGTCCAGACCTGAAACTGCTACCACACAGCATGGAAGTGTGCAGCCTTGCGAATGTTCGGGTTGTCTGGGCTGATCACAGGAACATGCACCATTACTGCCTGCTGAAGCGATCAGTGAGATCCACCCTACTCGTTCACATGCTCTATTTAACATCACCTTTTACAGCAGGCAGTCCCCTCATTGGTCATCACTGCGCGAACAACAAGGTGACCCATGACCTCAGGCACGAGGAGGATTGCTACTGGGAAGATGCTCATTGGCCAGTGGGAGTAGATTCACAGCTGAGGTGTTACCTTGTTCACAATGTGCCATTTCAAAGCCAGCCCCTTTGGGGTTTATAACCATCGGTCTCCCCCCTCAATGACTTCCTGATGCTGAGACCCAGGTCAGACTGTGTCAGGAACCATCAGCTAATGCTTAGCTGGAGGAGAGGGTTAGCACTCACACTGTCTGCCTGTATGACAGTCAGAGCTGACAATGATCCTGGGTTCCAGGGAGCAGTGAGCACTTAGAATCCCTACAGCATGGAAAGAATTGATTCTGCACAGACTGTGGGAGGAACATCCTGCCATATCCCCATGACTCTGTGTTTAGCCTGGCTAACCCACCTTAACCTGCACATCTTGGAATGTGGAAGGAAACCCACGCAGACACGGGGAGAATGTGCAGACTCCACACAGACAGTCACCCGAGGGTGGAATCAAACCCGGGTCCCTGGCGCTGTGAGGCAGCCGTGCTAACCACTGAGCCACCGTGCTGCCCTACTGGGTGCCATCTTTTTGGGATCCCAGTAGAACAGGGCTCTGCTCACTCCAGGACAGAATATTTTTTATTGCAAAATATATTTTATTCATTAAAAATGTTCATGTATATTCACAAATATTAAAGCAGTTCTGTATAGTCTATGCATATCAAGATAAACAAACATTGGAATCTGACAGTGCCTGCTATTGTAAGATCCGAAGGCAGTTTTACTTGTGCAGGACTATATTTATGTTCATTTATGTTTGAGGCCCCAAATGGGTCTGATAACTGAATGGATCCTCGTTATACTTTGATCTTGGTCTTCTCACACTGCCAGCTGCCCCAAGCTTTCGTGCATCCTGCAGCACGTAGTCCTGGACTTTGGAATGTGCCAGTCTGCAATACTCAGTCGGGGTCAACTCTTTGCTCTGGAAGACCAACAAGTTTCAGGCAGACCAAAGAGCATCTTTCGCTGAATTGACGGTCCTCCAGGCACAGGTGATGTTTGTTCTTGGTGTGCGTCCTGGAGAACAGACTGTAGAGCAGAGAGTTGCGCGTCACGGAGCTGCTCGGGATGAACCTTGACAAAACCCACTACATCTCTCTCCAGAGTTTCTTTAAAAAGGCATGTTCCAGCAGGAGGTGTGTGACCATCTCTACACCCTCTGCAGCCACTTTGAGGGCAGCATGTGGTGGCACACGCTGACCGGGTGTGCATACAGGATCTCACCGGCAGAGCCCTCTCACCACCAGGCAAGCAATGTCCTGGTGCTTGTTGGAAAGTTCTGGTAATTCTGCCAAATGCAAGTCTGCTCAGGAAGTCACCTGACAGGATCCACCCTCTCCTTTTCCCTTAGAGTCTCATGGATGCTACATGCTGACAACTTCCTGATGGACTTGTGCCCAAAGGGGTTTTCCTTTACAAATTTTTCCCCGAGGGACAGGTTACACGGAACAGCCCAAGTACTTGGAGCATTCAGCAGCAGCTAGGCCAGACCCATCCTTCCTAACAGGTAAAACTTCAGTACATAGTGACACTTTGGTGTTTGTGTACTGAGGGTCTACTCACAGCTTGATGCAGCCACACACAAAGGTGGCCATCAGGAGAATTGATTTAACTGGCATCGTAACAAGATCAGACCCTGAATTGATTTCCCCTCCTTCCACCAGGCTCTGCTGTTTTAATCTCACCTCATGCTCGGTGTTATGAAAATGTGAACAGAAATTCTGTTTGTTTGATGTTGTTGAGTGGGGTCAGGCTCAATTGTGACATGTTAGTGCCGGGAGATGGTGTGAGAAACAGAGAGGAGGTTCTGGGGGCCCTGTAGCTATTTGTGGACAAACGGTGGAATCCAAACCTGATGATATGACTTTCAACGGTACAGATCCTGGGGACAGGTGACTACCAACACAGTTGACCTATATATGACATTTACTGGTGACAATCTTTAATAGCCTGTGATATTCAGAATCTTTTTAAAACACTATGTTAGAGCGTGTTTTTGCAAAATATTGGAATGTAATAAATGCAGATTCCATTGGTGCTACTGTGTCATTTCCTGCACTTTGTCCAGTCTTTCTGGGTTCCCTAGTCCGTCTCATTGTTGCTCTGTTGTTTCTGGGATCTTTCTGTGCATGAATTGATTGTTGTGTTTTCTGCATTGTGACACTTTGAATCCAGTTTAAACAGACATATTTCATTGGCTGTTCAGTGCATTTTGATGACCTAAGGTCACATCAAGGTGCTATGGAAACTGCACTCCCTGATTCAGCCCTCACCGCTCCACAGGCATCTATTTTCACTCATTCCCATGTCAGACTGAACCAGATGGTCAGCTCAGGCAGAAAACCAGCTTGAAGGACCCTGCTGTTAAGCCACTGTGCCATTGCTGTCCAGCCCCCAGCCCCCTCTGCTGTTTTGCCAGTGAATGGAGCCAGTAACAGGTGGCTTACTGTCTATGGAGCCAATGAGACCTTTAGATTGGTCATTAATGTCCAATTAAGGTCTTTATCCCACACTTGGACTAAGTCAACGATGAAGAGACTCGCTCTGTTTGACCTGTCACCCAAGGTTTCAGTGAAGTAACACGAGGGAGGATTCTCCTTATGAGACTCGGGGGGCCACTGCAGGGCACTCTATGGTGGAACCCCTTCCCCACCCCATTTCACCTTCCCCTATCTGGTCTCACAACAGTACCCCCCAACCCCCAAATCCAAATATTGTCAGAGATTTGATCAATTGTGGTTGGGCTCTACAACAACCCCTGCTCCCCCAACCTCCGCATCCCCCCCCAACCCCCCCCCCCCCCCCCCCAGCCAGGGCAGCAGCAGCCAATGCCCCAGCTGGCACCCACTGGTACTGGAGAAGGGCAGGTAGCTCCCTGATTGGGTGACCACTCTCTGAGGGGGTGGCTCCAGCACCTTGTGGGAGGGGAATCCCACTCCAGCAGCCAACATTCCATTAGCCCAGGAGGGGATTACGGTCCCATGTAATTCAGCTTCTCTACGTCCTCCCCATCAAACACTCTGCCAGCCTGGGAGAGGACCTGACTGTCCAGGATTCTTTCTTCAGCTGCTGCAGTCTGTCCTGGACATTGGGCCCATGGTGAGAGACAGGCTGTGGGCTGGGAGGTGGGAGTTTTGGTTCGTGTCCCAGTGTGGCACTCCTCACCTCAGGATATCCTCACTGTAGATGGAGAGTGGCAAAGGTCCACTCCATGAACTCCTGGGATGATGAGGTTCGTTCAATAAGCAGACATTGGACTTCTGGTGTTTAGAAGAACAAGGAAGGGTCTTATTGAAACAAATAAGATTCTAAGGGTTTGACCAGGTAGAGGCTGTGAATATGTTAAACCCGCAAACCCCTGAACCACCACCCACTGTACACCAGCTACTAACTCAGGGGAATGGACACTGCCAGAAGCGGCCAGGATGTGTTTAAGGAGACTCCGGAGAAGTATGTGAGTGAAAAGAGGCTAGAGGGGTTTGCTGGTTTGGTGAGAGCAAGGAGGAGACTTATGGGATCACAAACACCGGAGGGGCTGAATGGCCTGTCACTCTGGTAACTCTCCTATACCTCAATCAATCAGAAGTTTTAGCTTTGACACTGGCCAGAAACGTGAAGGGTACCAAGGGAGATCAGCTTGTTCTATACATCTCCATCAGGAAGGGGAGAGGTCTCAATGGAAAAGCTCAGTATCCAGGCCTATAGACTGAGGGCAGCAATAGTCATACATTCTCAGAGAATCTGTTACATTCCCAGGAAGCTTCAGAATCTAAGTGGTGGCATGAATGCAGAGTTGACACCAAGACAAAGTGGGAGATATTCAGACCGGTGACTAAAGAGTTTCATTGAAGTGGTCAGCTTTAAAGTAGGCAGAGAGGTTTGTTCAGGAAAGTCCAGAGTTTAGGGTTCAGGCTCCTGAGCACAAATGGGATGGACAAAGGGAGTGATGAATCCAGAAAATGTTACTGTTGGAGGGGAGTAGCATTCCTGCAGGATCGTTTTTAAGCTGGTGGAGGTTACAGAGGTCATGGGGGGATTTGAAGATAAGAATTTTTAATTAAGGATTTTGTGGACTAGACATCAATGTCTGTCAAAATGCTGACATTTTCAGAACAGTTGATGCTGGACCTTTTCAGTCACTCATCACATTACCCCCAATAACATCCAGGTCAGACTCTCGACGTGAGATCAGCACTTGCTGGACAAACTGTCCCTCATTTCTAATGGCCAGATTATCCTTCATTTCTGTTGCTTCTGCCTGAAGATGAAACACTCTCACATTGGTAAGTGAAAGTTGATATTCACAGATTAACAAACACCACAAGACTCACAAACTTCAAAATGTTAAAAACGCTTGGACTCATTAATCCCCATAGTCAAAGAGTTCAGATTTCCTGAGATTCTAGCAGGCGGGATAGATGGAGTTAAGACACAAATCAAGCATCAGTTCATTGAAATATATAGAACAGGTTTTAGGAGCTGAATGAGAGATAAAAGGAACTGCAGATGCTGGAGAATCCGAGATAACAAGGCGTGGGGCTGGATGAACACAGCAGGCCAAGCAGCATCATAGGAGCAGGAAAGCTTGACGTTTCGGGCCTAGACCCTTCATCAGAAATGGGGGAGGGGAAGAGGGTTCTGAAATAAATAGGGAGAGAGGGGGAGGCGGATAGAGGATGGATAGAGGAGAGGATAGGTGGAGAGGAGGCAGACAAGTCGAAGAGGCGGGGATGGAGCCAGTAAAGGTGAGTGTAGGTAGTGGGGTGAGGAGGAGACAGGTCAGTCCAGGGAGGACGGACAGGTCAAGGGGGCGGG
>JAHRHZ010000106.1:826769-839423 GCA_024137785.1 Ginglymostoma cirratum
ATAATGGTTTGGGGTGGGGTGAGGTGCAGTGTGGTTGTGGGGTGTGTCTGGGGTGCTTAGGGAGTAATGGTTTGTGGTGGGGTGGGGTGCAGTGTGTTCGTGGGGTGTGTTTGGGTGGGTGGGGGACAATGGCTTGGGGTGCTCCCTAACCCCTTCGTTCAGGGACAATGGGGAGAGTGACTTTGAGCAGGTCCCAGATGGGAAACAGTCAGCCATTTGCTGACATCCATCTCCAGGTCCGTGTTTCCGAGCAGGATGTTGGGACCTGAAGCGAGCAGGTGCCCAGCTCTCTCTCGGCTGGTGAAGGAGTAATGACCAGCACCAAAAGAACCAGAGCCACCAGCTCCAGGGCGCTGTAGCTGTGAATAAGGGACAGGGACATGGGTTGGGGGACCCTGGGTCACTCAGTGCCACCAAGAGACAGGGGAATATGGGGGCTGCTAAATGACAGGCAGAACTGGGGGCATCTTTGTGTGATGTGTTGAAGATGGACCAGTCCCCTTTCTTCTCGGGAGAAGATGAAGAGGAGACTGATGGGGGTGCTGAGTGAGAAAGGGGCAGGATTAAGGTCTCACAGACAGGCCTGTGACAACCTGGTGGTGGCTACATTTCAGGACCCAGGCTTTGCATTCTTGGATGTGAACATTCAGAATAATGACCCAGGAATGGCACAGAGGCGTTCCTGCCCTCAGGAATATCCTAATCTCGTAAATGTTAAACGTTAAGACACTTGCACTGTCATTCATTCACTTTACAGTCGTTGGGTCAAAATCCTGGAATTCCACCCCACCCAAAGGGGAATTGTGGGTCTACCCTACAGCACATGGACTGCAGTGGTTCAGGAAGGCAGCTCACCCCCACCTTCTCAAGGGGCAACTAGGGACAGGCCATAAATGCTGGTCCCAGCCAGCGACACCCAATCCACAAATGAATTTAAAAAATGTGATTGATTCTCTTTCCACCAATAGCCTCCTGTTCCTTTCCCTGGCCAGAGCATTAGAGGCGAGTTCCCTAGGTTTACATGGAGTTCCACCTGAATGACTCAAACGTTCATTTACTGTGGGGCTGGGGCTGGGGCTGGGGCCGGGGCCGGCGCTTGAGAATTTTTGTCCCTGGTCTGGGAGGTGGAATCAGAGAAACACTCAGATTTGTTTGTGTCTTATCCAAGGTTTCACTCAGACATTGGTGCAGTGGGTTCCTGGGTGCACTCTGCTTGCACTGATAGATCCAGACTGAGAGGGTAATCCATAAAACTGGGATTGTCTGTGTGTGTTCCTAGGGAGAAGAATGTGCTGTGGGGTCCTCAGGAATCAGAGGGTTCTGATTGAAAGCTGGTTCTATGCCATCAAAGTGCAGAGTTGATGTGAATTAGTCAAATCTGATACGATGTGTGTGCCAGAGATCCCTGGGAACTATTCATCCTGAAGCCATGTTTTGGGATTGCATCCTTGTCCCATGTAAGCCTTTGGTGAGAAGCTATCAGATATACACATTCCCTCGTTGTAATGAAAGGTCGGCGAAGCTGCTGAGTGTAGAAGCTCCCGTTACCAAGAAGCACAAAGCCCTCAGTATTCCATGGGAGCTTTCCCGGTCATTTCCCATCAAGCCCACGCCCCCACCCCACCCAACCCAACAACGCAGCCCGGGGAGGGGAACAATTTCCAGGAGATAGCCTGGTCCTGCTGTCTCTCCTGGACGGCCCATGGGACAGAGTTAGTCATGGACACAGGCCTGATGTTAGATGTCAGAGCATTCACTCTGTGGGTGGGACCCTAATTTCTGTCCCGGGAAATATTTCATACAGCGACCCTGTCAGCACCTGGCTGCAGTCCGAGTGAGGGGCACCCTGGCGCTGGGTAGCAAATATCGGGCGGGTGGTGAGGACAGAGCAGGCTTTTTGGGGAAGTGATAGGGAGGGGAAGAGCTGAAGGAAAGGGGGACAGTTGGGGGTTAGGAGAGGGGAGAGTTGGAGGTTGGGAGAAAACTGGAGGAGGGGGATAGTTAGGGGAAGGGGGAGAGTTGGGGGGAGAGCTGGAAGGCTCTGCAAGTGGATGAAGGGACAGATCCCAAGAATGGATAACAAACAGAATGAGAGATTCAGAATGAAGCACTTCCCCCCCCCTCCTCCATTCCTCATGCCCCCTCCCTCCCCATTGGTTCCAGATGGAGTTTGAGCAAATTCCCAACTTGCTGCCCTGAGACAGGACAGTAACATCTCCCCGGGACATATACCTGAACCCCCACACCACCCCCCAAAACCCTCCACCCAACCACCATCCCAGGAAGGGGTAGGAGTGGCAGAGGGGACAGAGTGGCCTGACCAGACACGGGGTCACAGTGTCAGCTCCCAATGTCCCAGCTCTGAATGCTCGCTGTTTGGCACAGGGATGGAGGTGTTTGTGATCAGGGGCTCAATGGGGAAACGGGGCAACAGTTCTCTCTGGGGGAGGGAGTTGGGGGGAGATGTCCGGCCTGTTGTCAGGAAAGACTTGCTCACACAAAGAGGTGGAAATCGGGAACTGTCCCTCAGTTTGACCCATTGAGGCTAGAGGCCAGTGAGCATTGAGGAACAAGAAGGTGATGCAAAGATGTTGAGGCTCAGATCAACCAGCGTTGAGTCGAGGGGCTGAATGGCGTCCTGTTCTGAGCTCAGGAAATAAATTGTAAATATGTAAGTTACTCTTTCTCCAGCTTTCTGTGATGTGGGCTTTGTGATCAATCAGATTTCAGTCACTCAGAGAGAATAGGTGTGAGCCTGACCCACACACTCTAACCTTACACACACAGCCAGCATCACTCACCTTCAGCTTCAAACACACCAAGGACATTCTCAGCAGCGGACATAACCTTTGATGATAAAGGCACATTCCAGAACATTCCTGGCTATTCCAAACACTTCCAACTCGATGAAACAACTCAGACAGGTTTAATTACAGACATCATCAGGCAGACATCAACAGGGAGGGATTTACACCGTACCCCAGTGAGAGTCAGTGTGTGTGGGACCATACCCCAGTGAGAGTCAGTGTGTGTGGGACCATACCCCAGTGAGAGTCAGTGTGTGTGTGGGGCTGTATCCCAGTAAGAGTCAGTGTGTGTGGGAATGTACCCCAGTGAGAGTCAGTATGTGTGGGACTGTACCCCAGTGAGAGTCAGTGTGTGTGGGAATGTACCCCAGTGAGAGTCAGTGTGTGTGAGACCCTGGTGTACACCAGTGAGAGTCAGTGTGTGTGGGACTGTACCCCAGTGAGAGTCAGTGTGTGTGGGACTGTACCCCAGTGAGAGTCAGTGTGCGTGGGACTGTACCCCAGTGAGAGTCAGTGTGCGTGGGGCTGTACCCCAGTGAGAGTCAGTGTGCGTGGGGCTGTATCCCAGTGAGAGTCAGTGTGCGTGGGACTGTATCCCAGTAAGAGTCAGTGTGTGTGGGAATGTACCCCAGTGAGAGTCAGTGTGTGTGGGAATGTACCCCAGTGAGAGTCAGTGTGTGTGAGACCCTGGTGTACACCAGTGAGAGTCAGTGTGTGTGGGACTGTACCCCAGTGAGAGTCAGTGTGCGTGGGGCTGTATCCCATTGAGAGTTAGTGTGCGTGGGAATGTACCCCAGTGAGAGTCAGTGTGCGTGGGACTGTACCCCAGTGAGAGTCAGTGTGCGTGGGGCTGTACCCCAGTGAGAGTCAGTGTGCGTGGGGCTGTATCCCAGTGAGAGTCGGTGTGCGTGGGGCTGTACCCCAGTGAGAGTCAGTGTGAGTGGGGCTGTACCCCAGTGAGAGTCAGTGTGCGTGGGACTGTATCCCAGTGAGAGTCGGTGTGCGTGGGACTGTACCCCAGTGAGAGTCGGTGTGCGTGGGACTGTACCTCAGTGAGAGTCGGTGTGCGTGGGGCTGTATCCCATTAAGAGTCAGTGTGCGTGGGAACGTACCCCAGTGAGAGTCAGTTTGCATGGGGCTGTACCCCAGTGAGAGTCAGTGTGCGTGGGGCTGTACCCCAGTGAGAGTCAGTGTGCATGGGGCTGTACCCCAGTGAGAGTCAGTGTGCGTGGGACTGTATCCCAGTGAGAGTCAGTGAGTGTTGGACTGTACCCCAGTGAGAGTCAGTGTGCGTGGGACTGTACCCCAGTGAGAGTCAGTGTGTGTGTGGGACCGTACCCCAGCGAGAGTCAGTGTGTGTGGGAATGTATCCCAGCGAGAGTCAGTGTGTGTGGGACCGTACCCCAGCGAGAGTCAGTGTGTGTGGGACCGTACCCCAGCGAGAGTCAGTGTGTGGGACTGTATCCCAGTGAAATTACAGAATTAATAAATCTGGAACAATCATTGGGAAGTTTGACTGAGAAGAAATTGTTGTTGATGTGATGCTCAGTGTAGCTACTTGGCTGATCCTGATAGTTTCTTCTTCCCCGAAAGAAATTCTCTGAAACATTCAGGATGTGCGCTCTGTGTGAAGTGTGGTGTGTTTTTGGATGAAAGCACCTTCCTGTGTGTCCATCCATCAAGATGTGGAGTCTGTCTCCCTCTCCTGGCACGTGTGTGTGTGTCAGCAACACATTGCCTCATTCATTGTGGCCTGTCTGAAAGTACAATGCACTGCTAGATATCTGTCAGTCCCTGGGCATGTTCCATTTCAGTTGAATCATTTCTGTCTTTGTAAAACATCCGCCCACATTTCCTCCAACACCCTGAATAGCTATTGCTCCAGGAAAGTCTATTAATATATATTTGTCATTTCAATGACCTCCAGTCTCAACGAGATTTTTTGGAGATGGACAGTTCCAATGTCCATTCCCTTTGTGTGAGGGTCCACGTCCTGCTTTTTCTTGAGGAGGGGCCTGACTTGAATGTGAAGCAGCTGCCACTTTGTTCCGGCCTCTTCCTTCCAGAGGAGATTGTTTCTCTCAGTCGAACCTATCAAAGCTTTTCTCTTAAATATTCAATCCAATCATCACTGAATCAATTTCAAAGGGATTTCGAGTGTGTTAATACTCCCAGACTTGAGGTGCTGATGTGGTGCAATTGTAGTGTCCCTGTCTCTGAGCCAGCGTGTATCATAACATCTCTGAATAGGTTGATTAGAAAATTATCTTAACAGCCTGATTTCAATTTTAACCTATTCTCTTGCAGGAACAGACAGAATCATTTTACAAAACTGACTCTAACATTGACCCCAAAAGCCCCTGCTTTAGCCAAAGTTGATGTTTTGTGATGTTCACACGATTTATTGCGAGATGAGACCAACAGGAAGGACAGGCAGAAGCAGTGACAAATGAAGGAAGGGGGCAAATCTTATTAGGGGCTGAGTGACGTGGGTGAGAGTGAAATTTGTGGCAGAATTGGACAAGACTCAGTGATGTCTATATCAAAGGCAGCGGTCTCTCATTCCAGAGATAGTTGGAACTGCAGATGCTGGAGAATCTGAGATCTACATCTTGTTATCTCGGTCTCTCATTCCATTTGTTTTTGCTGAGCAATGAAGTGAGTTTTCCACCTGCAGCTGGAAGTTGCCAAGTGAAAGGGGCATTGTTGCTTGTTAAACAGCTTATTAATGTTGCAACTCACCTCCTTAATATTCAGCTTCCTACCTTACAGAATGTGCTGAATAAGCTCGATACTGAGTGGGCACCTGGTGGATTCAGACTTGCTTCAAAGGACCTCCATGTTGGGCACTGGGCACCAAAATCTCAGGGCAAGGTCCATGGGCACTGGCCACACTCACCCCATGTCCACAAGCATTGGCACGTGACATGTGGCAGCTCCATGAACTCCCATTGGCATGTAGAGTCACAGAGCACTGAAACAGGCCCTTCGGCCCAACTCATCCATGCCTGCCAGGTTTCCTAAACTGAACTAACCCAGTTTGCCTGTGTTTGGCCCATATCCCTCTAAACCTTTCCTATTTATATACCTATCCAAATGTCTTTCAAATGCTGTAACTGTATCTGTATTTACCACTTTCTCTAGCAGTTCATTCCACACACTAACCACACTGTGTGTGAAAAAAATTGTCCCTCAGGTCCCTTTTAAATCTTTCTCCTCTCACCCTAAACCTATGTCCTCTAGTTTTGAACTCCCCTCCCCTGGGGAAAAGATCTTTGCTATTCAATGCTGCCCCTTGGGCTACACTGGGTAACTCTCACTGTAACACTGCAGCAATGACGCAGTGTGCTCAGGGACACACACCTGGCTCACAACTAGCCCCTGAGAATCTATCTCCCGGTGCCTTAAAAAATATGCTGAGACTCTGCTTTCAGAGCCTTTGCAGGAAAAGTGTTCCAAAAACGCACAATGCTCTGGGAGACAAAAAGTGGTGAAATCTGTTTGAAATGGGGGATCCCTCATTCCAGATTGTCCCACAAGATGAAAGCCCCTCTCCATGTCCCTCTGAGACCCTTCAGCACCTGCCATGTTTCAGTCAAGTCGCTTCTTTCTCTTCTAAACTGCAGCAATACAAGCCCAGTCTTTCCAACGTTTCCTCACGAGCTAACCATTCCTGGGATTAGTCTGAGGAACCTTCTTGGAACTGGTTCCAACACAGATAGACCTTTCATCCAATAAGGAGAGCAGCCTCTGCACAGAGTCACAGTGTGGGCAGGACTCTGGGTTTTGCTGACACATAGCACCATGTCTCCTGTACCTAGACAATAGCCAGGGATTCATGGTCCCACTGTGGAGTTAGCAAGTGGGAGAGAATGGGACATGTTGGAGTTACTAAAAGGGACAGCGTGGTTTTCTTGCTACAAGGCAAAGGCTGTATCAACTCGGAATTATTTTTTTAAAATGCTTTTCAGTGTTTGATCTCAGCTAGACATATTTTATTTTGTAAATACAATATCAAAAACAATAGACAGCAGCATTAACTAGGTTACAGACTGTTTAGAATATCCTAAGTCTTTAGAAAGAAGGGGCTGGATTGTACACTCACTTCAGGCGTGACCCACAAACTGGGTGAGGCCAGAGGGACGGTCAACAATGAGACATCATTGCACCATATTCTTGGAACTACAGAGGGTTAGCGAGTGTGGGAAGTGGATACCACCTGCAATTCTCAAAGAACTAACTAGAGAACCACAGCCCAATCACCGCAGCCTTTGTTGCCTGCTGCGTTTTTCAGGGCCAGCTGTGAAACGGTTTGGGAATATTTGGACACAAGAGGCAGCACTGTGGGAGGTGGGGGCACCTATATTCAGGTTCTCCCTCACCCCCACAAAAAACATACAGTCCAGCCCAGTATTATACCAATGACATGATCTGGAGAAATGAGACACAATCTGTATCTCTCAGAATAAAACAGCTTGAATTCTGGAAATAGGAACTATCTGTGTTTTTAGATATACTGACAGGGACATTGCTGAGGGTAATGCAGTGGATCGTGTTTATAGACTTTTTGATGGCATTTGACTGAAAGCCTGGGTTCAGACTAGTTTACAAGATTGAAGCCTGTGGGATGACAGGGATAGAGCCAATACTGGCTCAGAGAGATAGCAATGGTGAAGGGGTGTTTTTCAGGTTAGACTGAGATAAACAGCGCTGTCTCTAAGGGGTCAGTGTCAGGACCACAGTTGTCTTCGAGTTTTCACAGCACAGAAAGAGGCCCTTCAGCCCATTGTGTCTGTGCTGGTCATCACACATCCAACTAATAGTTGCATTTTTCCAGCACTTGACCTGTAGCCTTTGTGCTACAGTATTTCAAACACTTATCTTAAATATCTTGAGCTTTCCTGTCTCTACCACTCTTTCAGGCGATGAGTTTCAGATACCTTGATTTAATTAATTTAGTCAACCTGAGGAAACAGGACACAAACTCTGAAACGTAGGTAAAGTTAAGGAGGATGGTAATAGGATTCAGGAGGACAGGGACAGAGTTGGTGTAGGGCAGACAAGAGGCTGATGTAATTTAACCCAAAGAAATATAAAGTGATGCACGGTTGAAGGGAGCTAGTAGAGGGAATACACAGGAAATGTTAATTTTTTTAAAATGAGGGTGAAGGAAATGAAAAAGTTCACAAAGTTACACTAAATGTTTTTAAAGTGACCCTGAGCAGGGCCAGAGTACTTTATCCGATTCTGTAAACTCCCTTTTAGAACCCTGTGGAAAGGATTTACTCAAAGGGGATTGATTGGGAATGAGGAAGTGAACGTGGAGAGACTGGTGAAGCTGGGATTAGAAGATTTAGAGGAGATTTGATATCACGGTGCTTGATGGTTTGTTTGAGTGAATGAGGCAGCACTATTTTCACTGGGAGGAGGGTCATTAACCAGAGGGACTCCCACAGTGATTGGTAAAAGAACCAGCGGTGACATGACGACATTTTTTTAATGCAGAGGCAGATCATGATGAGCACTGCCTCAAAACATCATTCAGGGAACTCACTAAATATCCGAAAGAGGACATTCATGAAGCTGTCAAGGAGTGGGCTGAGAGCCAGCACAATAATGATGGGCTGAATGGCTTCCTCCCTGCTGTAGCACCCTGTGATGATTCTATCACAAATCTGTACAGTGCGCTGCAGATATTCACCATTCTCCTTCGCCAGCACCTTCCAAACCCACAACCACTTCCATCTCAAAGGACAAGGGCAGCAGTTACATGGGAACACCACCCCCTGTGAGTTCCCCTCCAAACCACTCACCATCCTGACCTGGAAATGTATCGCTGTTCCTTCACTGTCACAGGGTCAAAATCCTGGAATTCCTTCCCTAAGGGGCATTGTGGGTCTACCCCCAGCACATGCACTACAGTGGTTCAGGAATGCAGCTCACCCACACCTTCTCAAGGGGGCAGCTAGGGACGGGCAATAAATGCTGGGCCCAGCCACATCCAAATCCATAGAACTAAAAGGAAGAGCAAACGGGGGTTTTGATGTCTGTTGGAGGGGGTGAAGGCAAACTAAAGAAGAATGAATTCCCTGAATGAGGTGGTTTGGTAAGAGAGAGGTTGAAGCTAGAGGAATGGGAGGAGAGTTTTGGCGATTAGTTGACACAGCAGGTCGATCGCTAATAGATGCGATGGAGAGGTGATGATATTACTAACATTATGGTGACGTGATAACGCTGCTGGATGTGGAACAGTTTTCATGAGAAATATGTTACATTTGACAATGCTACAAGGCAGGGAACAGATGCTGGGTAGGATTGTGATTTCATATAAATATGGCTTTTGTAAAAAGCTGCACACATTCCATGCACTGACAGAACAGCAATAGGATATCATTCCAGCACAGCCTCGTGTTCATGGAGGGTTACTGACAAATCTCTCAGTGTTTAGCTGTAGCTGTGAAACAAGATACAACAGGTGGCATTGTGGAAGTGCCCAGTTAACCAGCTAGTGGGATTTCACTGCAGTGCATCAAGCTCCAGCTCTGAGTGACACACACTGACCACCATGAACAGGGTCCCAGCATGAACTCTGCAAGCTTGAGTTTTGGAACTCTCCACAGTTTCTCTGCTCGATCACATTCTGTACGGTTCCAGGACCACTTTAGACACAAGGTTAATGATGAAGTGAGCAGAATGCTCCTGCTCAAACTCTGCAAATAGGTGACAGACATTTTCTGATGAGTCACCTTGCTTCTTCGCCACAAAAGCAAAAAGCCTGAAAGTAAACCAGAAAAACAAATCTGAGGAACATCAGGCATTCAAAATAAAAATTACCTCAAAGCCATCTTTACAGAAACACTGCACATTGTTCCAGAACCAGAAATAGTCTGTATTCTACTAAAAGAAAAAAAATTAAAAAAAAAAAAAAAAAAAAAAATCACAGAAATGTAATGAAATCTAACAGTTACAGACTTCCCAGGAGATGGATCATGTCTGGGAGTTTGATTTCCACTCTGTTTTCTTACAGTTCCCTGTTATTAACCATTTACTCCCTGACAAACTTCAAACTCTGTTACAACTAATTTAAACCTTTAACCTCCCACACTCAGTCACTCTGTGAAAACAGCGTCCAATCCCAATTTCCAAGGGAATAGGTGCTGGAGGTGGGGTGCAGGGAGGTCATGACTGGCTGTTAGAATTAATTGGACAGGCCTTTGCTCCAAATGAGTGTGTCCCCTGACCCCAACAGTGATTGTCCTCCGGTCAAAATGTGCAACAAGGTGTAACGTGAGATTTAAGCAGGCAGACAGCCCAAAGATCATGAGGCAGGATTTCTTTATTTCACTGACATTAAACCTGTACAAACATGAAGGGGAATGGAGTTTAGGGTAGCACGGTGGCTCACTGGTCAGCAGTACTGTCTCACAGTACCAGGGTCCCGGTTCAATTCCACCCTGAGGTGACCGCAAATTGCGCAAAACCATTCTCCCTGGGTCTGCGTGGGTTTCCTCTGGATCTTCCAGTTCCCTCCCACAGTCCAAAGGTGTGCAGGTTAAGTAGACTGCCATGCTAAATTACCCCATATTGCCTATGGATGTGCATGCTGGGTGGGCTGGCCATGGGGAATACAGGGATAGGGCAGGGGGAGTAGGTCGGGGTGCGATGCTGTTTGCAGGGTCAGTGTAGAATCAATGGGCCAATTGGCCTGCTGCACACTGTAGGGATTCTATGATTCCATGATTGATTGAGCCTAGACAAGGAAAGCAGAGCGTTTACGTTGAACGGCCTGTAGTTCATGTTGCTTGGGGATGTCCTTTGTATGTCCCCATGTGGCTGATGGGAATATTAGGAACAGGAATAGGCTATTTAGCACAAAGAGGCTGCCCCACACCCTATACAATCATTAAACACTTCACTGCCTTTTTCCCTGCCCATCCTCAATTTTGCCACATGCCATGGGGAAAATCAGAAACAGCGTCAGTTTCCCAGCTGACCCAGGGGAGGTCAGCATCTCCTCAAAAGTTTGGGCAGCTGCCCCTTGACCCCAACTGAAAGTAATCGACATTGCTCTGTCCAATTGGAACGATGATCCCTGTTTGAGTCAGTCAGCTACGCAATTGACTTGTTTGATTTGTGGAATGGGTCATACTATCTCCCAGACCAAGGCACAATTCACCTGGAACTGGGCCCCTAAACCAGAGCTTCTCCACTCTAGCAAACTCAACAGAGTCTCAATCTGGACCGAGTTGACCCACACCCATCTCCCAGAGAGAGGTTAGCTTCAAATCAAAAACCATCCTCCCACCAATGGGCCTAATTATCTGTGACCATTCAATAAGCAAACTCTTACCTGGAAGGTTCATTATCCTTACGCCATCTGGAAAACACCAAACAATGGGAAAATGAAAATCTCTTTCAGATTCTGCATTCAGTCATTAACCCTGTTACCGTTTTAACTGTTTCACCTGCAGTTACTTTAACTGTTGCTGTATAGACAAGTGCACAGCAAGATCCCACAAGAGCAACACACTGAACACTCAATCAATCCTATTGAATGGAGACTAAGGAACAATGATGCAGAAAATCTCACTTCTGATGTTGATGATCAACACCCAGCCCCACCCACCCCAGTGAGGGGACGCAGGAGGTTAATGTCATTAATAGCTCCACTGGAAGCAGCAGATCAAAGACCACAGAAGCCACATAGACATTACCCCTGAAACTGCCAATTTCCCCATTATGTTGATTCAGCTGCTTTGATACAGTCTCGCCGTTTGGCTCGAGGTTGGACTGGTTAACAATGCAGGATTAACCCATCAGGACTAGAGCCTCAAGCAGTTTACCACACAGTCAGCTTCACCAAGCGGTCACTCAAAACATTAAAACCAATCTCTGCAAACATTATCTCAGTAAGGGATGGATCAAGCAACAGTCCAGTCTCCTGATGGGAACATAGTTGATGAGACTGTGCTCAGGAGGAGTAGAGGTTAGGGGTGAATCTCTGCTTCCTGTGTCTCTCCATCACCCAGGCAGCGGCGGAGGAGGTGGGGGGGGTGTGGTTCCTGTTGAAGAATCATTGATCACTGTGATTGGTGAATAAGTTCTCACTGGATCAGGATCCTGATCTTTTGAAATCTGGACAATTTCAGAGCTTCCTGTGCATTTTAGGAGAGACTGACCTCACTGCTGGAGATAGTGATGACAAAACATTTTCCACAACTGCCAATCAATTCTGGGAAAGTAACTAATCTGTGGGATCACAGTGATGGCCAGGTGTTCATGTCAGGGGGTTGGGGTTTGAAACTACTGGGAGAGTGCTGCACTGTCAGAGGCATCATCTTCCCAAGGCAATGTTCAACCAGTGCCCCTTCCCCACTTGGGACCAAATAGAGTCATGGAGCTGTACAGCAGGAAAACCCATCCTTCAGGCCAACTCTTCAATGCTAACCAGATATTCCTAAATTAATCTAGTCCCATTTGCCAGAGTTTGGCCCATATCCCTCTAAACCCTTCCCTATTGATGTACTCATCCAGATGCCTTTTAAATGTTGTAATTGTACCAGACCCCACCACTTTCTCTGGCAGCTCGTTCCATACACACACCACCCTCTGAGAAACAGTTGCCCCTCAGGACATTTTTAAAGCTTTCCCCTCTCACTTTAAACCTATGCCCTCTAGCTTTGGACTGTACTATGTTGGGAAAAGACCTTGTCTATTTACCCTATCCATGCCCCTCCTGATTTTATAAATCTCTGTAAGATTGCCCCTCAGCCGCCGACACTCCAGGGATGGAGTGGGACGGATGGGATTTTTCCGAGGATTCTCTGGGAAGCTAGGGAGGAGATGG
>JAHRHZ010000106.1:839433-851709 GCA_024137785.1 Ginglymostoma cirratum
GGCAGAGGAAAGGGAACAGGGGAAACTGGATTAATATCACTCCTCACTGCATGTGGTCAGCACTTGCTCACTCAACATGTTTATGTTAAAGCCACAGAGACCTAGGGATCCACAGCACAGAAAAAGACCCTTCAGCCCATCAAGTCTATGCCAGTCAAAATCAGGCACCAGATTGTTCTAATCCCACTTCCCAGCAGGTGGCCTATGCCCTTTCATCCCATGGCTTTTTTCAGCGGCCTACAATCTGAACACCTCAGTACCAATACCTGTCTGGAACCAACATCTGACCAGAACCACCATCTGCATTAATACCAACATTTTTCTGAAGTTTTTTCCCCAAGAACTTGTATTGAAGAATCTGAACTAGGTATCTTGTACCTAAGTGGTACTGTAAGTGGCAACTTATAAACTTTTCACTGTGCTCATTTGAGTACGTGACAATATTCAATTCAATCTGTCCAGCACTAATACCTGTCCAGCACTAAGAATTCCCGCTGTTAGAGGATGTGGCAGCTACTCAGTGAGAAGTTCCACTCTTCTCACACAACCCATGGTGAGCATTAGGACCCAGTTGACACTTCGCACATTCCAGCATGATTGTGTTGGGAACATTCTGCTGGTTGTATTGAGTTCCTCTCAATGCAGACCTACTGATTTGTGATTCACTGAGGTGTATGGCACAAGAGGGCCCCATGTACCTCATTGTAGCTGTGCAGGTTCCAAACAGGCCCTAACTCACCTGCTCTTGCCCCACAACCTGCAAATCCTCCCCCTCTAAGGTTTCTGTAATTCTCTTTCAAAAGTTCTTATTGAATCAATTTCCACTGATCTTTTAGGCAGCACATTCCAGATCACAATAATGTGCTGAGTAAGATTCTCACCATTTCCCCCTCTGGTGCTTCAGTCAATTGTAAGAAGTGGGTGAGGTGTCTCCCCCACCCCTATCCTGGCAGTCCCTGCTTCAATTAAACTTTGTTATTAAGATCAATAATGAAAGGGAGTCAGTTGAGAGTCAGAGATGACCAGGTGTGGAGCTGGAGGAACACAGCAGGCCAAACAGCATCACAGGAGCAGGAAAGCTGACGTTTCAGGCCTCGACCCTTCTTCAGAAAATCAGGTTTCTTTAAGTGAACAACAGCCCAGCATCTATAAGAAAAATAAGGAGCTATGATATTGAACACACACACAAACACATGTAGAAAGAAGGGGAGAGAATGGAAAACACAACGGAAGTTTAAATTTTTTAGATGTATTAAGTTGCAAGAGTGAAATTAGAGTCTGAACTGTTTAGTTATTGTTATGTTTCCTCAGGAGTGGTGAAGGGTTGGGGTAGCCCTGGTTTCTCAGTGAATGGTATTTTAAATAAAAGTGAAATGATGCAGATGTTGGAAATCTGAGATAAACAGAGAATACCGGCTGTGTTCAGTTGCTCTCGGATGCTGCAAGTTCTGAAGAAGAGTCATACTGGACTCGAAATGTTAAACTCTGTTCCTGTCTCCACAGCTGCTGCTAGTAGTCCTTTTCCACAAGCACTGGTTTCTGAGATTGACAGAGAGAGAGAGAAGGGTTTTGAATATCCTCACTGCCACCAGTCCATGTTACCTTCTCTGTGTTTTTGCTCATGGTTTGATAAACCATTCCTTTGCAGAGATAACAAGCATGGGGCTGGATGAACACAGCAGGCCAAGCAGCATCATAGGAGCAGGAAAGCTTGACGTTTCGGGCCTAGACCCTTCATTAGAAAAAAATTCCTTTGCAGACTCTGGTGTCTGTGACATTGTTTTATTCCATCTGAATAGTTGTAGGCAACATTTCATCTCTCAGAATGTGACTTTATTGTGCAAATACAGGGCTTAGGAATTTATAGACACCTCATTTAGTTACAGTGCCTCCTGATGAAATTGGTAATTACAAAGCAGCCGATTTTGTTTATTGCCTGTAGGTTTCCTGGGCTCATCAGGTGATCACAGTGGACAACAATGTCCTTTAAACATCACCTTTAATTTATAAATGTCTTAGGTACGAAAGTCAAATGATGAAAGTTGGATATTGATAGTTCATTTTCACTGTGTTCGTAACACCACAAACAAGCAATATATTTCTCCTTTGTGGTAACAGCTCAGACTGAAAAAACAGTCCGAAAACTTGGGACAACAGCACACGCTCATTCTGCATTCACTGCCTTTATCCTAAACCCGCATTCAGAACCTATTCTGCATTTGGCTAATGGACTTGTTCATTAGACTGTTTCATATTCCCAAAACCCCTCAATCCTCAATACAATAAACCTGGTATAAATCAAGTAACTGCAAATGCTGAAAAGCTGAAACAAAACCAGAAATTGCCGTAGAAACTCAACAGGCCTGGCAGCACATGTAGAAAAAGAAACCAAGATAGTGTTTCAAGGCCAGTGATCCTTCTTCAGAACGATTCTTAAGCAGGGTCACTGGATACCATAGGTCCATAGAAATGATACAGTGCAGAAGGAGACCATTCAGCCCACGTTGTCATGCTGACCCAAAGGCACCCAGATGCCCTTTCTAATTCCATCTTCCTTCACACAGTCCATAGCCCTGCAGTCTTTATCACTTAAGGTGCAGATCCAGGTACTTTTTTTGAGGAGTTTAGGGTCTCTGCCTTTACCACCAACTCAAGCAGCGAATTCCAGGTATCCACCACCCTCTGCATAAAAATGATTTTCCTCATGTCCCCTCTAATCCTTCTGCCACTTAGCTTGAATCTATAACCCCTGGTTTTTGAACTCTGGGCCAAAGGAAACAGGTCCCTCCTGTCTACTCTATCTCTATCCCTCACAATTTTGGACACTTCAATCACGTCACCCCTCAGCCTTCTCTGTTCCAAGAAAAACAACCCCAACCTCTCCAACCTCTCCTCGTAGTCACATTCTCCAGCCCTGGCAATATACTAGTCAATCTTCTCTGCACTTTCTCCACAGTAATTACATCCTTCCTGTAATGTGGTGACCAGAACTGCACACAATACTCCAGTTGTGGCCTCACTCATGTCTCATTCAGTTTCATCAATATATCCCTACTTCTGTATTCTATACCTGTGCCAATGAAAGACAGCATTTTTTATAGAGATAACACAGTGTAGAACTGGATGAACACAGCAGGGCAAGCTTCCCGTTTATTGTGTATTCCCTTTTACTGTCTGACCTCCCTAAATGCATTACCTCACACTTATCAGAGTTAAACTCCATTTGCCACTTTCAACTCGAAACATTAATTGTTTTCTCTTCACAGAGAGTGCCAGACCTGGTGAGTTTCTCCAGCAATATCTGTTTTTGTTTCAATAACCTAGTTTCAGATATTTTTACAAATTTTGTTTCTAAGAGATGGGTAGCGGTAATCTGAGGTTTGTCTGCCACCGGGTATCTGGGCTTGAATCCTGCATCTCAATCTCATTCATGTTTGCACCAGCCCCATTTAACCAAGCGAAGTCTGAGGTTTGGCTCTATTACTTGAATGTTTCGGTGGGTAATGAGGTGTGTAACTCACTGACATAAGTCTGGTGTTCCCTGCTGGGGCTATGTGCCCCTGTCTTCACTTTGGCAACGGGTTTTCCCTGAACCTGATCCACTTTCCCTTGAACTCTGCTGCCATCAAGTGGATGTTCAGCTTCTGCGATACTCCTCTGCAGCTTTTCCACGAAATGAGGCTTCATCTTCACTTTCCCTTGGCCTTCCCTGTCTTGATAGCTAGCTCGCATCATTCAATATTTCTGGATGTCCTCTCACTTTCCAACACTTTAGGGTGGCACGGTGGCTCAGTGGTTAGCACTGCTGCCTCACAGCACCAGGGACCTGGATTCAATCCCACCCTCGGGCGACCATCTGTGTGGAGTTTGCACATTCTCCCCGTGTCT
The DNA here is from genome assembly GCA_024137785.1 of Ginglymostoma cirratum. NCBI lineage: Eukaryota > Metazoa > Chordata > Chondrichthyes > Orectolobiformes > Ginglymostomatidae > Ginglymostoma > Ginglymostoma cirratum. The sequence continues at coordinate 843,322 of JAHRHZ010000106.1, forward strand.
GTGTGGATGTCCTCCGGGTACTCCGGTTTCCTCCCACAGTCCAAAGATGTGCAGGTTAGGTGGATTGGCTGTGGGAAATTGCCCGTAGTGTCTAGGGTGGGAAATGCAGGGATAGGGTAGGAGGTGGGTCTGGGTGGGATGCTCTTCAGAGGGTCAGTGTGGACTCGATGGGCTGAATCGCCTGCTTCCACACTGTAAGGATTCTATGATTCTGCCTTGACTTCAGCCCTGGTTAAATTCAGTCACACTTGCTCAATTACCTGAAACTTTATGGGTTTTACCGTCCCCTCGAGGACTTTGGAGCTTCTCTCAGGCCCTTGACTCTTCTCTACTTCCCACTGGTTTAATTAAAGTGACCCTTCTTTAGCCATTCTGTCCATCATGGTTTGCTGTTCCTTGTAGGGTTTCTGAATCTTTTTTTAAATTCAATCACGATATGGGTGTCTCTGGCTAGGCCAGCATTTATTGCACAAATCTAACTGTGCAGACGGCAAGAAATAATTAACCACATTGTTGTGGATCTGGAAGCACATCATAGAATCCCTACTGTGTGGAAGCAGGCCCTTCGGCCCAACAAGTCCACACCGACCCTCAGAGCATCCCACTCAGACCCATCCCCACATAACCCACCTAATCTATACATCCCTGAACACTCTGGCCAATTTAGCATGGCCAATCCACCTAGCCTGCACATCTTTGGACTGTGGGAGGAAAGCGGAGCACTTGGAGGAAACCCACGCAGACACGGGGAGAATGTGCAAACTCCACACAGACAGTTGCCTGAGGCTGGAATCAAACCCAGGGCCCTGGTGCCATGAGGCAGCATTGCTAACCCCTGAGCCACCGTGCACCCCACATGTAGGACTAGATGAGGTAAGGACAGCACATTTTGTTCCTGAAGTGCATTAGTGAACCAGATAGGCTTTTACACCAATTGACAGTGGTTACATGGTCACCATGGGATAAGTTGTGTTTTTAAATTCCATATTATCATTGATTTCAAGCTTCGCCATCTGCCAAGCTGGGATTTGAACCTATGGCCCTGTGCCTCTGGATTACTAGTTCAGAGACATTATCACTACACCACACCAACCCATGGCTCCCTGCTGTCCTGCTACTTGTTGCTGTGGCCTCTCCAACCTCTCGGGCTCTTCTCTCCTGTTTGAGGGGGATATGCTGTTACCAGTTAAATCATTCCCTGATAAACCAGCTGAAAATGACCACTGTTGAAACTCTGAGTAAACTCTAACCATGATCCTATTTGTCACCACCACTGGAATTTAATCTATTTCCAAGTGGGGAATTTTTATTTTGGAGAATGCTGGTTTCTCTGTCTGCTTAGAACAGTCAGTCGTCTCTATTCCTTTTGGAGTAAACAGCTGACAAAGATTCTGGTCTGCAGTCAGGCCCTGGCCACCCTTAATGTGAGTGAGACAGACCTTGCAGCTTGAATTGCTGCAGGAAGCAGGAGCTGACCAAGTTCCTCTCCATGTCCTGGATTCCCTCACTTGGAGCCATTTCCCATCTGACTTCCATCCCATTCCTTTTAACAGTCAGGAACAGCTCTGTTTTCCCTGGCTGACCTCCCTTTTCTCTCCAGCTTGTCTCTGGGGTACTTACTTCACCCCTGTCCCTCTCTGGTCTGTGACTGTTTCCAGATTGTAGATTCCTGAGGTTATGGGGCTGTGTGTTAACTTGTAGCCGTCAGCCAGAGCTGCTAACTATCTGTGACATGATGCCCCCTGTTCCTCAACGTGGGTCCAAATTGCAAAGGTAGTGTTTGAACTCCTGGAGGAGAATTACATCATTAAAGATTTTGTATTTGCTTTTCACATTAACTGTTATTACCCACCAAGCAAAAGTGAGCTACTTAAACCTTTTATTCTAGCTATGTTTGGTCACGCTGTTTCATGAGAATTTTTGCCAACATTCCTCAGGCACTAATTGGTGCACACTGCCTCATACTGTCCTCAGGTAAGAGAGAGTAAACGTTCCCTGGCAGCTTGCCCTGTAACAGCAGCCCAACGATGGACTGGCCATTCTAACTGCTGTACTCCTCTTTCAAAATAGTTAAGGAAGGTGACCACCTCTTCCTCACCAAACTTTGCAATGAAGTGTAACCCGAAATACTGAGACCATTAAGCCTGAGTGTGGTTCCTTTATCAGGGCTACGTTCGCTGTCTTTTACAAACACACAAGTTGAAAGCAGAAGTAGGCCATTCCGTCCCTCAAGCCTGTTCAATTATTCAAGGAAATCATGACTTAACTGGTTCTATTTCAAATTTCACGTTCCCATCCACCCTGATAGGCCTTGATACCCTGCGTAACAGGAATCTATCTACTTCTGCCTTAAAAATATTCACTAACATCACCTCCACCAGAGGCAGAATTCCAAAGTCACACAATCCTCTGGGAGAAAGACATTTCCCTTCATTGCTGTCTTAAAAGAGCAACTCCCTAACTTTAAACAGTGCCCACTGTTTCTGGGCTCACCCACAAGAAGAAACAGCCTGCCCACATTCACCTTGTGGAGAACATTCAGGATCTTATAGATTTCGATCAGGTCACCAGTCACTTTTCCAAACTCCTGTGGAAGCACAGCCCAGTCTGTCTGAACGTTCCACATGAGATAACTCACTCAATCCAGTGATCACTCTAGTAAACCTTCTTTGAACCACGTCCAGTGCACTTAGACCCTTCCTTCAGGAAGGAAACCCAAACTGAGCACAGTATGAGAGAACCAATGCCCTGGTCAAATTTTTATGTTCAATTCTTTTAACGTAAAGGATAGCATCCCATTAGCCTTCTTGATTTCACGCTGTATCTGAACACTAACATTTGTAAATCATATTCTATAAATATTTTAGATCCCTCTGCACTGTGGAGTTCTGCAGTCCTTCTCTAGTTAATTAAGCTCTGCTTTCTTGTTCTTCTTACTGAAGGGAACTATGTCACACTTTCCCACATTATACTCCATCTACAAGATTTTTGGCTCCATACTCAACCCTGCCCATATCTGTCTGCAACCTCCTTGTGTCTTTTTCACAGAGTTACACAGTCATACAGAACAGAAACAGACCCTTCGATCCAACCAGTCCATGTCAAACATAATCCCAAACTAAACTAGTCCCACCGGCCTGCTCTTGGCCGTATCCCTCCAAACCCTTTCCTATTCATGTACTTATCGAAGTTTCTTTTAAACATTGTAACTGTATCCACGTCCACCACTTCGTCAGGAAGTTAATTCCACACACAGACCACTCTCTGTGTAAAAAAAATTGCCTCGTCTTTTTTTAAATCTCTCTGCTCTCACCTTAAAAATGTGTCCCCTAGTCTTGAAATCTCCCATTCTAGGGAAAAGACAACTACCATTAACTCTATCTATATGCCTCGTGATTTTATAAACTTCAATCAGGTCACCTCTCAACCTCCAATGCTCCAGTGAAAAAAGTTCCAGCCTATCCAGTGTTTTGTTATAACTAAAACCTTCCGTTCCCAGCAACATCCTGGTAAATCTCTTCTGAACCCTCTCCAGCATACCTTATCTTGGTGTTTTCTGAAAATTAAACCACTATGCCTTCACTCCGCTCATCTAAGTGATGTAAATTGTAAAAAGTTGAGGCACAAGCACGGAGACCTGCAGGACTCCACTTATCACATCCTACCATTTATTATTGCGGAGGGGTGTATGTGATCTGGGGATGGGAATCTGGGATCCAAGGACAGGAACCTGTGATCTGGGATGGGAATCTGACATCCTGGGGTGGGAATATGTGATCAGAGGATGGGAATCTATGATCCAGGCTTAGGAGCCTGTGATCCAGGGATGGGATTCTCTGATCTGGCTCTGTTGTGGTCGGAACTAGTGGGGTGTAAAACAATTCTGAGGTGGGGTCACTCGACCAGAAATGTTAACTCAGATTTCTCTCCACAGGTGCTGCCAGACCTGTTGAGCTTTTCCAGCAATTTCTGTCTCGTTTCGGGGTTAAAGAATATTTTGTTTTGCCTCTTTCTGTGACCAGTCATAGCAGGGGGTTTTAAATGGTGAGTCAGTGAAACAGAGAGAACCACAGAATTTAAACTGAAGGGAGAGCAGACGCATTGTGGGGAGGTTTCTGGATCAACAACAGGGACTAAATTAAAAATAAAATTCCCCAGTGTCCAGGGGGCAAAAACTTAAAATCCCGGGCAGACAGTTCAGGGTCAGGCCAGGAGCTATTTCTTCACACTGAGGGGAGTGTAAATCTGGAACCCCCTTCCACCCCAAAATACTGTGATTCTTGGGAATGATTCCGGTCATTAAAGACTGAGGTGAATAGATTGTTTTTGTGGGGGCTCGGGGGGGTGGCGATGGGAAGACTGAGTTTAGATGCAGATCAGCACCAATCATATTCAAAGGTGGAACAGACTCGAGGGGTCAAGTCACCCCCTCCTGAATCTTATGTACATATGTGAGACAGAGGGAGAGGGGGTAGACAGGGTGGGGGCTTGTGAGTAGGGAGAGAGGGAGATTGGTGGAAGAAAGTGAGATAGAAAAAGAGACAGAGAGAGAGCAAAGGGCTGAGGGAGGGAAAATGCGTCAAGGATGATCTGAGACACAGAAACACGGGAGAGAGAGTGATATATAGATGGAGAAGTGACAGAGACAGAGGCAGAGAGGAAACAGAGAAAGATGGAAGAGAGAGATAGAGAGGGATAGAAACAGAGAGAAGGGAAAGAAGGCGAGAGACAGAGAGAGGAGAGAAAAGTTGACCCTTTTACATCCTTTAAAAATCTTGAAGACTTCTATCAGGTCACCCCCTCAGCCTTTCCTGTTCTGACAGCCTCGCTCAGCCTCTGGTGTAAAAGCAGGTGTTGGTGCATGTGCTGTCGGAGCTGCCTCAGTTAACTGCTCAGGAGAGGCAGCAAGGCTCCCTGTGGGAATACTGAGCTCTCCCTATGGGAATACAGAGCTCTCCCCATGGGAATACAGTGCTCTCCCTGTGGGAATACAGTGTTCTTCCTGTGGGAATACTGAGCTCTCCCCGTGGGAATACAGAGCTCTCCCTGTGGGAATACTGAGCTCTCTCTGTGGGAACACTGAGCTGTCCCTGTAGGAATACTGAGTTGTCCCTGTGGGAATACTGAGCTCACCCTGTGTAAATACAGAGCTCTCCGAGTGAAAATACAGAGCTCTCCCCATGGGAATACAGTGCTCTCCCTGTGGGAATACTGAGCTCTCTCTGTGAAAATACAGTGTTCTTCCTGTGGGAATACTGAGCTCTCCCCGTGGGAATACAGAGCTCTCCCTGTGGGAATACTGAGCTCTCTCTGTGGGAATACAGAGCTCTCCCTGTGGGAATACTGAGCTCTCCCCGTGGGAATACAGAGCTCTCCCTGTGGGAATACTGAGCTCTCTCTGTGGGAATACTGAGCTCTCTCTGTGGGAATACAGAACTCCCTGTGGGAATACTGAGCTCTCCCTGTGGGAATACAGAGCTCTCCCTGTGGGAATACTGAGCTCACCCGGTGGGAATACTGAGCTTGCCCTGTGGGAACACAGAGCTCCCGTAGGATATTTACTGCTACAGATTCAGACAGAACAGTTCCCCCACACGGTGACAGTAAATGACATCCTGCTCTCACACCCTGCCACATGGTGAGCTCACTTGATCAGCACAAATGATTAAAAATCTTGGTTTTGTTTTTAATTTTGGAAAGATGAGGGTGGGGAGGATCCTGACATTCACACCGTCTCCCCCCGCCCCAGCCCAGGGGCTTTTTCTGTAGCTGACTCGTCCTTAAGAATGTCCCTGTATCCCTGGCCTGGCACTGCCTCTCCTGTGTCACACTGCAGTTTGGAAACTCCCTAGTCAGATAGTTTTGCGTATATTCTGTTTCGAGTGACTACAGGAAGCTCCGGATTTCAGCCCTGTCTTTGTCTGTCTGTGTCTGTAGGGTTCAGCTCCACTCTCCCCCAACCTCTCAGTCCCCCTGTTACTGTCTGTGTCCCTCACAAGGCCCAGCAATGTACTGCGAGCCCCCTGCCAGCAAGCTGGCACTGAGGCCTGGACACGATGCAGTCAGTTAGAAGCTTACTCACCGACTTTGCTGAGTAGGCCAGCCTGTAGTTGGGTACAGTCACTACTTACAGCATTATTTCTCTTTGAAGTGGTGAGGGAGGCTGTGGGTTGCATGAAAACTGTGTTACAAACAGCATTATCTGGGTCAGGCACTTGTTGCAGGAAGAGAAGGTCCGAGATATTGACAGTGGGGTTTATTAACAGGTCACAGTTTGACATTCGCAGAATGTGTGTGTCACTGGCGAGGCTCTAGCCGCCCTCTTTGAGAAGATACTTCAGTTCCACAGAACCTCAGTCAGACCCTTTCAGGGGTGACTGGGGTCAGTTGTAGGCACGACTCTACAGGAGGGAAAGGGTGCAGCTCAGATTCACCTGAAGGATCCTGACCCTGAAAGGGTTAATCTAGCCTGACTACTGACAGAGGCTCAGTTATATTCCCTGAAGGGCAGATGGATCTGAGTTGGTTTTATTGGGAAGCATTTAAATGGATTAAATGAATTAATCTGATTGACAGAGATAGTTTCCTCTGGTGGGGCATGGGGCCATGGGGAGGTGGGGTGTGAGTGAGGAGGGACGAGGGGGGATGAGGAGCGGGAGGGAGGAGGGTTTGTAGGGGAAGATGTGCTGTGAATGTGGGGGTGTGGTGGAGAAGGAGATGTAGGGAGGAGGAGGGGTGTGGCGAGGCGTAGTGTGGGGAGGAGGGGTTGTTGGGAGGCGTAGTGTGGGGGACGTGAGGCTGTGGAGGAGGGGATGTGGGGAGGAGGGGGTGTGGGGAGGAGGGAATGTGGGGAGGAGCGGTGTGGGGGTGGAGGGGTTGTGAGGGAGGAGGTGTGTGGGGATGGAGTGGTTGTGGGGGAGGAGGGGGTGTGTGGGGGGAAGGGGTCTGGGTGTGGAGGGGGTGTGGGGGAGGAGTGGTGTGAGGGTGGAGGAGGTGTGGAGGAGGAGAGGCTGCAGAGGAGTGGGTGTGGGGGAGGGTGTGTGGGGGGGAGGGCTGTGGGGAGGAGGGGTTGCAGGGGAGGAGTCATGTGGGGAAGGAGAGGGCATGGAGGAGGATATGCGGGGAGGAGTGGTGAGAGGAAGGAGGGGTTTTGTGGAAGGAGGGTCTGTGGGGAGGAAGGATGTGGGGGAGGAGGGCTGTAGAGGAGGGGGTGCAGGGGAGGAGAGCTCTGGGGAAGAAGGCGTGCGGAGGAGGAGGGGCTGTGGGGGAAGTGGGGGTGTGGGGAAGAAGGGCTGTGGAGGAGGGAGTGCAAGGGAGGAACGGTGTTGAGGGGGAGGGGTGCTGGTCATAAGGGCTTATGGGGGAGGAAGGGTGCAGTGAAGGAGAGGTTGTGGGGGAGGAGGTGTGTGGGGGAGGATTGGTGTGAAGGTGGAGGGGGGTGGTGACGAGGTGTGTGGGGTTGGAGGGGGTCTGGGGGAGGAGGTGTGTGGGGGTGGAGGGGGTCTGGGGAGGAGGTGTGTGGGGGTGGAGGGGGGGTGTGGGGGACGAGGTGTGTGGGGGTGGAGAGGGTCTGGGGGAGGAGGTATGTTGGGGTGGAGGAGGTATGTTGGGGTGGAGGGGGTATGCGGGCGGAAGGGTGTGGGGTTAGGAGTGGTGTGGGGAAGGAGGGGGTGCGAGGGAGGAACTGTGTGGGGGCATAATGAGGGAGTGGCATGGGGGTAGGAGAGGGTGTGGGGGAGGAGGGGGTGTGGGGGTGGAAGGGTGTGGGGATGGGCATTGTTGAGGAGGAGGTGTGCGGGGGTGGGGGTATGCGGGGGTGGAGGGGTTGTGGGGGTGGAGGGGTTGTGGGGATAGGAGTGGTGTGGGGAAGGAAGGGTGTGGGGGTAGGAGTGGTGTGGGGGTAGGGGTGGTGTTGGGAGGAGGGGGTGTGGGGAGGAGGGCTGTGGAGGAGGGAGTGCAAGGGAGGAAGGGTGTTGAGTGGGAGGGGTGCCGGGGGGTTGAGGGGGCAGGGCTTGCAGGGAGGAAGGGTGCAGTGAAGGAGGCATTGTGGGGGAGGTGTGTGGGGGTGGAGGGGGTGTGGGGGAGGAGTGGTGTGGGGGAGGAGGGGGTGTGGGGTTGGAGGCGTTGCGGGGAGACGGTGTGTGGGGGTGGAGGGGGTGTGGGGAGAGGGTGTGTGGGGGTTGGAGGGGGTGTGAGGGGCATGGGGGAGGGGGTGTGTGGGGGTGGAGGGGTTGTAGGGGAGGAGGGGTTGTAGGGGAGGAGAGGTTGTGGGGGAGGAGGGGGTGTGGGGGAGGAGAGGTTGTGGGGGAGGAGGGGGTGTGGGGAGGAGGGCTGTGGAGGAGGGAGTGCAAGGGAGGAAGGGTGTTGAGTGGGAGGGGTGCCGGGGGG
>JAHRHZ010000106.1:875959-906920 GCA_024137785.1 Ginglymostoma cirratum
GAGTCAGTGTGTGTGGGGCCGTACCCTAGTGAGAGTCAGTGTGTGTGTAACTCTGTACCCCAGTGAGAGTCAGTGTGTGTGGGGCCGTACCCCAGGGAGAGTCAGTGTGGATGGGACCATATCCCACTGAGAGTCAGTGTGTGTGGGACTGTACTCCAGTGAGATTCAGTGTGTGTGGGAGCATTAGGGTACCCCAGTGAGAGTCAGTGTGTGTGTAAATCTGTAACTGAGTGAGAGTTAGTGTGTGCGAGACTGTACCCCCGTGAGAGCCAGTGTGTGTGGGATTGAACCCCAGTGAGAGTCAGAGTGTGTGGGACTCCACCGCAGTGAGAGTCAGAGTGTGTGGGACTGTACCCCAGTGAGAGTCAGTGTGTGTGGTACTGTCCCCCAGTGAGAAGTCAGTATGTGTGGGACTGTACCCAAGTGAGAGTTAGTGTGTGAGGGTCTGTTCCCCAGTGAGAGTCAGTGTGTGTGTAACTCTGTACCCCAGTGGGAGTCAGTGTGGATGGGACCATATCCCACTGAGAGTCAGTGTGTGTGGGACTGTACCCCAGTGAGAGTCAGTGTGTGTGGCACTGTACCAGAGTGACTGTCAACGTGTGTGGGACTGTACCCCAGTGGGAGTTAGTGTGTGTGGGACCGTATCCTAGTGAGAGTCAGTGTGTGTGTAACTCTGTACCCCAGTGAGAGTCAGTGTATGTGAGACTATACCCCAGGGAGAGTCAGTGTGGATGGGACAATATCACACTGAGAGTCAGTATGTGTGGGACTGTTCCCCAGTGAGAGTCAGCGTGTGTGGGACTGTACCCCAGTGAGAGTCAGTGTTTGTGGGACTGTACCCCAGTGAAAGTCAGTGTGTGTGAGACCCTGGTGTACCCCAGTGAGAGTCAGTGTGTGTGGGACAGTACCCCTGTGAGAGTCTGTGTGTGTGAGACTTTACCCCAGTGAGAGTCAGTGTGTGTGGGACCCTATCCCACTGAGAGCCAGTGTGTGTGGGACAGTACCCCAGTGAGAGTCAGTGTGTGTGGGACCCCGTACACCAGTGAGAGTCAGTGTGTGTGGGACTGTACCCCCGTGAGAGTCAGTGTGTGTGGGACTGTATCCCAGTGCGAGTCAGTGTGTGTGGGACCCCGAAACCCAGTCAGAGTCAGTGTGTGTGGGGCTGTACCCCAGTGAGAGTCAGTATGTGTGGGATTGTACCCCACTGAGAGTCAATGTGTGTGGGACTGTATCCCAGTGAGAATCATTGTGTCTGGGACTGTACATAGAACATAGAACATAGAACATTACAGCACAGTACAGGCCCTTCAGCCTTCGATGTTGCACCAACCTGTGAAACCAATCTGATGCCCATCTAACCTACACTATTCCATTATCATCCATATATTTATCCAACGACCATTTAAATGCCCTTAAAGTTGGCGAGTCTACAACTGCTGCAGGCAAGGCATTCCATGCCCCTCCTACTCTCTGAGTAAAGAATCTACCTCTGACATCTGTCCTATTGAGCGTCAGTGTGTGTTTGGGACTATACCCCAGTGAGAGTCAGTGTGTGTGGGACTGTACCCCAGTGAGAGTCAGTGTGTGCGGGACTGTACCCCAGTGAGAGTCAGTGTGTGTGGGACCGTATCCCAGTGAGAGTCAGTGTGTGTGGGACCGTATCCCAGTGAGAGTCAGTGTGTGTGGGACCATACCCCAGTGAGAGTCAGTGTGTGTGGGACCGTACCCCAGTGAGAGTCAGTGTGTGTGGGGCCGTACCCCAGTGAGGGTCAGTTTGTATGTGTGTGAGGGACCATGTGGCAGTGGAGATGACATATCTTGGAGGGAGAAGAAGGAAAATGGCTGCAAAAGAAGAATTGCATCTTCTGTTCTTTTTAATGACTAAGTAATATACACAAGTTCATTGACTTTATTATGCAGCCTGTCACTTTCTCTCACCTTCATTTATCCAGCTTTATTGCTCACAGGTGTCATTGGTTCAGTCTCTCTGAAAATTTATCTAGGTCTTGAATCTCACCACATCCTGCTTTTTGCTACCATGTGCATCACCAGAACTGACTTCAATGTGCCTGAAGTTTTACAAGTGCAACCTTGACTGTGTTAGCTTCAGCTTGGGTGTGGAAACAATCATTGTTAAAGATTTACTGATCACAACATCTCCAGAAATGAATTCTTGTTTCTGTTTTTAATCCCTCCCAAACACCACAGCCCCCTCCTTTCTCTGCCTCAGATGCCCATCCAGTGAACAGGGGTCTGATGGCAGTTCCTCTAACCAATGGCAGTGGATTCTTAATCTTTCAGAGAAAGAAATTTCCATACGCCCCACTCACTCTCCCTGTTAACATGTCCAACTGTAAATACTTTGTTCGCACTCTCCCAACATTCCAAGAGCACTCAGTTTACACTGAATCTCACATTGCTCATTCTACCCCCTCTTTAAATACCCCAGCTCACAGTAAAGCTTCCTCTACACTATCCCTCATCCAACACTCCCAAGGCAGGGACAGCAAGGGTTAGACACAAACTAAAATTCCCTTTGTTACACTGCAAACCCACAAAATAGGATCAGTGAGCTATCTTTTGTTTGGCTCTATTTAAGCATTGAAAGAAAATTGTCACCTACCTGAGACATCATGCCCAGACTGAGGAGCGTTTGAAGCACAGAACCTATAGCAAGACATAGAAAAAGAGAGATGTTGGTTAATGCAAAATCTTCAGCACCATTCACGACTTCTCAGATACTGAAGCAGTCTGTGTTCAAATGCAACAACATCTGGGTAATATCCAGGCTTGGGCTGACAAGTGACAAGTAACATTCATGTCACACAAATACCAGGTGATGACCATCAAAAATAGGAGACAATCTATCCACTGCCCCTGACATTCAATGGTGTTACCATCACTGTCTACTATCAACGTACTATCCACATCCTGGGGGTTGTCATTGACCAGAAACTCAACTGGACTCACCACATGAACGCACTGGCTACAAGAGTAGGCCAGGAGCTAGGAATACTGCAGCGAGTAACTCACCTCCTGAGTCGCCAAAGCCTGTCCACCATCTACAAGGCACAAGTCAGGAGTGTGATGGAATACTCCCCACTTGCCTGGACGGGTGCAAACCCCAACAACACTCAAGAAGTTTGAGACCATCCAGGACAAAGCAGCCCAGTTGATTGGCATCACATCCACAAACATTCACTCCCTCCACCACCGACGCTCAGTAGCAGCAGTGTGTACCATCTACAAGATGCACTGCAGAAATTCACCAAAGATCCTCAGACAACACCTTCCAAACCCACGACCACTTCCATCTAGAAGGACAGGGGCAGCAGATACATGGGAACACCATCCCCTGCAATTTCCCATCTGAGCCACTCACCATCCTGACTTGGAAATATATCACTGTTCCTTCACTGTCGCTGGGTCAAAACCCTGGAATTCCCTCCCTTATGGTATTGTGGGTCAACCTACAGCAGGAGGACTTCAGTGGTTCAAGAAGGCAGCTCACCCCCACCTCCTCAAGGACAACTAGGGATGGGCAAGAAATTCTGGCCAGCCAGCGATGCCCACATCCCACAAATGAATACTAAAAAAAATTGGATGGCCATCTGTGGTCAGACACATTCTTCTGCTTTTATTTGTCTTCCATCTCAATACACTCTGCCCAGTTACCCAGAAATAACCCAACTAATAAATTCAAATGGAATTTACTTTGGCCCAAAAACAGTGTTTAGTGCATTTTGAACATAGTGAGAAGCTGGTCACACACATGTTAAGTTTTATGTTCATGTGTGTGTAGGATATCAACACCTAACCCAAGATGGTTTTAAGATGATTAAAGAATGCGATAAGGTTGATAGAAACAAATGCCTTTGGCAGTGATGGTGGGAGGGGAAGGGGGTCCGAACCAGGGAGTAAGGCCTTAAAATTTGATTCGGGGGGTGGGGGTGGGGGGGGTGCCATTGTAAGGAAGCACAAATGGGGTGGAAATGTGGACACCCAGCTCCCCCCTTGAGGAATCATTGAGGATGAATTGAACTTGTTCAAATGGAAGCTGTCATTGGACAGCGCGAATTAATCAGCATTACACAACCACAAGGCAGGTTTGAGTGAAAAGCCCAGCCTGGCCCGGCTGTCTGTCCTCAGCACTGGGCCTCTCATTGCTTTTATGGCCATGTGATCAAATGCAAAGATTTCAAATATTCCTTTGGTTGGTGTGTAAGTGAATCAAAGCCTTGAAGGGAAATGTGCAGCGGGTGCCTGCGCAGACACAGGTGCTCTTTACCACATCCTATCCAGCTGCTTTATCTGATCCAGAGCAGATAAATGCAGATACTGCTGCTGCACTGCAGGGCTCACAGACCGGTCTGAAACTCTGTCAAGCAATCACCTTGGAGAGATCTGATAGTGCCCTTCATGTACAAAAGTGAGGTTACTGGGAGGGGAGGTGTCTCGGAGGTGTTAGACAAGCCTCGCATTTCTCTCCATGAATTAGTGCTGATTTTGATCTGATAGTTTATCTTTTACAAACTGAGTTGTTTGAGTGAGTACAAATGAGCCATTTTCTTGTAATGCCTTGGGGACAAGGCTTGGAGCAGATTCACTTCCTCTTCTCGAGGCAGGTCACCAGTTTGATAAAGGCTTTTTTTTGATAGAAAGACGTGCATTGCTTCAGCCCTGCCAACGTGCTGAACAGTCAAGCAAGTACTTCTGAAATGTAATGTCAGTTCTCTGTGCACACAACTAGATCCCAAAGACAACAATATGATGGTGACCAGATGGTTTGCCTTTTTACTACCTGTTACATTAGAATGTAAAGGAGGAGTGCAAGGAGAATCTGTTTCCACCTCCACAGCGGTTGGCAACCAGGCAACACTAAATCTGAAGTGATTGACAAAAGACCAGGGGCCTCATGAGGCAGGTCAGGATATCTCATTGGCCAGATGAAAAGTGGGTCTCACGCCACGGAAACCCTTTTATCAGTGGCAGAAACGTGTATTTATTTGTTGCTAGGCTGGAGGCATTGCTGGTTAGGGTCAGTATTTATTACCCATTACCATCTGTGTCAGACATAGGTGAGGGTTAACATCTCTCTGTATCTGGAATCACACGTAGACCAGATCGAGTAAGGATGGCAGATTTCCTTCCCTAAAGGGCATTAGTGAACCAGGTGGGTTTTTTAAAATAACAATTGACAATGACTGGTCGCTTTTGGGCCTGCTTTCCTTTCCCTCTATCCTAGAAACTAACTGAATTCAATTTCACCAACTGCTGGGTCCCCACAGCATTGGCCTGAGCCTCTGGGCAGTGACATTATCACAACACCATCAGACAGGAATCTACATCTCTGAGTGTCTGGCCCAATCACAACACCGAGAGCTCAGAGAAACACCACAGAAGACCTTCACAACCTCCCCACACCCCCCTCCAGCTGCCCCCACATCACCCCGAAACCCACTGGGAGGCTCTCCACACAGCAAGGAGCTGGGACACCATCAGTTACATCCCTCAGCAACTGTAAAATGCCCATTGATTGTCCATTTAATTTGAAACATGGCCTCCCATCTTTGGACAGAATGCTGCCGAGCTACAGTCACTGTGGGAGCATCCAGGAACAATGTAATTCCTTTAGTCACCTCCTGCCACTATTTCTCTGACTTTCCCACCTGACAGCCAAGTTGCAGATTTTGTAAAACTCAGCCTGTTTCTTCATGCAGTGAGTCGTTGTGATCGGGTTCCTGCCTGATCACAGATTCAGTCACCACATTCTAAAGAGGATTGGATTGATATTTGAAATAGATGTTTGCAGAGCTATCGGAACAGAGCAGAGTGAGCCGATTGGACCAGCGCTTTTCAGGAGTCAGCACAAATAGAGTGGACCGAACAGCCACTGTCAGTGCTGCAGTTATCACTTATTTCAAAACTCCAGACCCAGGCAGTTTGGGTTTCTGAGTGTCATTCTGAGAAAGCGTTAAACAAATCACAGTTCTGTTATTAGAATTGGTTGAACAGTTTTGTGATTACTTTACCAGAAGCCATCTTGTGTTCACTTGGGGCCAAGTCACAGTGGAGCAGTCAGCAAAAGGCAGAATGCTGGAAAATGGGTGATTGGTAACTGGGAGCAAACTGCCACAGGTAATAATAACTGGTAATGATCTAAATTCTATCTAAATTCCCTGTTTCCCCTGACATGTTTCAGTGAAGGTTTAACCTAGAGGCAGGGACTGTCCCTCTATTTCTGAGAAATTACTACTACGTAAAACATCTGAAAATACGACTGAATCATTCAGCATTCACTGATAAACAAGTCCCTTGTTACTTTATCAGATAACATGAGATGGAATTGCAGCTTAGAGGGAAGGAAATTAACCAGAAGAGAGGTTAAAGTTAGGGATCCCTCCTGGTCCATGGCCAGCTGCAAGAAGTCACTGAGGAAACCTCTGAGTGAGTGAGACAAAGATAGAAAAAGCAAGCACATTTTCATTGATGTAGCACCTTTTACATCCTAAGGTTGTCTCAAAATGCCTCACAATCAATGAAATAACTCTGATGTGTTGAAACATAACAAGATAATTTACATAGAGCAAGCTCCCGCCAACAGCTATTAAATCAAAGTTTAATATGTTGTTCAATGCTGATGGTTGACAGGTATTGGTCCTGGGACATGGGCCTGTGCGCATGATCTTTGTGCCTTTTGGCCTTTTGCATCCACTGAAGATGCCAGAGATGGTCCCAGTTTAAAAGCTCACCCATCACTGACAGTGTAGCACCCCATTAGCACTGCACTGCTTTACCTTGGTCCTCTCTGAGGGAGCTGGGAATGTCACCCACTGACAGACACTGTGAAATTTAACCTGACAACGAAGTCCTCCTGAAATCTAAGATAACAAGCATGGGGCTGGATGAACACAGCAGGTCAAGCAGCATCATAGGAGCAGGAAAACTTGACGTTTCGGGCCTAAACCCTTCATCAGAAATGGGGGAGGGCAAGAGGGTTCTGAAATAAATAGGGAGAGAGGGGGAGGCTGCTCAGATTCCTTTCATCGGCTTCCTCCTGTTCTCCACCATACAGAATGTACCTGGAATTATCTCAGATAATCCTGCAGAGCAATCACTCTTCACATATGAGTCCCAATAGTGAGTAGCATCTGGATAGCCAACTGTAGGGGCATCACAGCTGAGTCTAATCCAATCATCTGACCAGCACAAGTCACTAGATTGGTATCAGGCTCGACAATCCCATTATCATTCTCCTCTCCTTGTCCTCGGCTCACTGTGAGAACAATTACAAGGTTAAAGCTGTGAATGATACAGTGACACACGACACAAATGGCAGCAGCAGAGAGTGGCAGCAGGTAGCTTTGGGAATTCAACGAGAGGATGCATTTAAAATAAGGAAAATGTTGGATGATTAAACCTCCTTTGCAATAAAGGATGGAGGCAGGTACTGAAACTGAGAGGCTCATAAGCCATAGGCAGACAGTTTGTACTAAACTATTAATAACAAATCCAAGAGACCTCTTATTCAACTTAGCACGCGTCTGACAGTTTAAACCCCAGAGATGCTGGTGATTTCATCAAACAAGTAGCTTTGAGACTCAAAACTCCAGTCACAAATTCTGTAACTGCTTGCTTCCAGACTTAGCAAATGTCAATGTTGGGTCTGCACTATTTCCCAGTTTGTCATTCTGAATCCTTGCCCACAGCTGTCCTTGGTTTTTATTTGGGACTCAGGAACACAGAAATTTAGGAACAGGAGCAGGCCATTCAGCCCCTCAAGCCTGCTCCATTATTCAATATGGTCACGGCTGATCTGGTTGTGGTATCAGCTCCACTTTTCCGATTGCCCCTCCTCCCATGACCTGAAAGTCCTGTCTATCTAAATTCTCTCTAACTCAGTCTTCAGTACATTGAATAAGCCGGCCTTGACTGCTGTCTGGTGAAGAGAATTCTACAGATCACCAACCATTGGAAAGAAAAACAATTCTTCATCTCCATTTTAAAAGGAAGAGCGCTAATTGAACTGCCTGTCCTAGTTCCACCCTCTCACGCAAGAAGAAACATCCTCTCAGTGACCACCACACCCAGTTTCCTCAGTATCTTACACACTTCAATAAAATCACCTCTCATTCTTCGAAACTCCAATGGGTTTGGACCCAACCTGTTCAACCATTCTTCACAAAATAATTCCCTCATGTTAGGAATGAGTTGCATGAAGTTTTTAAAATTGCTTCTGAAACAAATAATATTCATTTCCAAATAGGGAGCCCAAACTGTACACGATATTCCAGATGTAGTCTCACCAGTGCCCTCTTCAAATGTAGCAAAACTTGCCTCCTTATATGTTCCTTTCCCCTTGCAATAGACTACAACATTCCATTCGCCTTCCAAATAATATGCTGTACCTGATCCTAACCTTTTGTGATTCATGTACAAGGGGCACCCAGATCCCTCTGCACCTCAGAGTTCTATAATCTCTCTCTATTGAAGTAATGCATTGCTTTTCTATTCTACCTGTCGAAATAAGCAAGTTCCCATTTTCCCAAATGCCAACTTTTGCCCATTGACTTCTCCTATCTGTATGCATTTATAGACTGTTTACCTGTTCTTGACAATTTGCTCTCCTACGTCATCCTGGTGTGATCAATAACTGTATAAACCACACATTCAGCCCCTACCATCCAGGCTGTGATCTAATTATAAAGAGCTGAGGTCCCAGCACAGATCTCTGTGGCACTCTACTGGTTACAACTTGCCAACCCAAAAAAAATCCATTTATCCATACTCCCTGCTTTCAGTTAGTGAGCCAATCCTTTGTCTGTTCTAATATGGCCCCTACCCTGTGATTTCTTAGTTATAGATAAATACAGCATGAAAACAGGCCCTTCAGCCCTAACTGGTCCATGCTGGCCATGGTGCCCACTCAGCTAGTTCCAATTGCCCACATTTGGTCCATATCCCTCTAAACCCTTCCCATCCATGTATCTATCCAAATGATTTTACAATGTTGCTATTGTACCTGACTCAACCACTTTCTCTGGCAATCCATTCCACATATGCACCACTCTGTGTGTGAAGAAGTTGCCCCTCAGGTCCTTCCTAAATCTAGCCCCTCTCACCTTAAACCTATGCCGTCTGGTTTTCCATTCCCCAAACCTGGGGAAAAGACTATATGGATTCATCCTACCTATGCCCCTCATGATATTATACACCTCAATAAGATCACCCCCCATTCTGCTACGTTCCAAGGAATAAAGTCCTATCCTGGCCAACCTCTCCCTATAACTCAGGCCTATTAATCCTGGCAACATCCTCGTAAATCTTCTTTGCATGCTTTCCAGTTTAACTACATCTTTCCTATAACAGGGTGACCAAAACTGTACATAATACTCCAAGTGTGGCCTTGCCAACAACTTATATAACTGAAACATAACGTCCCCACTCCTATACTCAATGCTTCAGCTGATGAAGGCCAGCATGGTAAATGCCTTCTTCACCACCCTGTCTACCTGTGACGCTGCTTTTAACGAACTATATACTTGTACTTCTCAGCCCCTCTGTTCTACAACACTTCTCAGGACTTTACTATTTACTGTATAAGTCCTACCTTGGTTTGACTTTCCAAAGTACAACACCTCACACTTATCTGTATTGAATTACATTTGTCAATCCTCGGCCCACTCCCCATCTGAGCAAGGTCCCTCTGTAATTTTTGATAACCTTCCTCGCTATCGACGATACCTCATAATGTTGGTTTGTGTAGTAACCTTTGATGCGATTTGTGTAAATTCAGGCACATTCCCAACTTATCCATGGTTTCCAAGTGAAATATTGGATGTTACTGTAGGATTGGGAGAGTGCAGAAAGTTGTAGCTGAAGGAAGACATCAGCACATTATGGTTTGTGACAGAATCAGACCGGGAATCTCTCCCAAAATTTCAGGTTCACTGAAAGCTTTTTCTGGTTAGAATGTAAGTGTGACAGTTGCATTGGAAAAGAAAGTGAGAGAGAAAATGATTGCAATTGAGAAGTAAAAGAGGTGAAAGAAAGAGATAGCGATGAAACAATGAGAGCTGGAGTCACAGAATATGAGGAGAGGGATAGAGAGATATAAAAAATAAGAATAAAGTGATGAAACGGTCAAACAGGAGAAAAGAGACAAAAACAGTAAATCTAAAGGATGATAAAAATAGAAAATAGATGCAGTGTATAGAAACCGAATGAGAATGAGTCAATGAGTATGAAAATCAGACATTGAGGTCGAAACAGAAAATGTAAGCGCGAGAGAGAAATAGAAAATGAGAACGAGTTATAGAAAACAAGAGTGTGAGAGGGGCAGAGGTTGAAAGAGTTAACATTGAGACATAGGACATGGTGATAAAGAGATAGTCCTCCACAGGCAAGAATGAGGATTGATAAGAGTATGGTAACGAAATAGGGACTGAGAGAAAACCTGAAATGAACAGGTTAAGAGACAAATGGAACGAAAAATACAAACGGGTGTGACAGAAAAGAAAGAGAACAAGAGACAGAGTAAGAAGGAGAGAGAGTGCTAGAGAGAGAGAGAGTTCAGACAAAGGGAAAACAATATAAAGGGACACACAGACAGTGGGAAGTGGAAAGGTGAGCTATGGAGTAATTAGCTGCAAAATGGAGATAAAGTGGAAAGCACAAGGTGGAGAGAAACAGATTGAGAAAGAGGAAAATGTGGTGGGGCAGGGAGAGGAGGAATGGGGAAGGGAGAAGGGGAGTGGAGTGGGGGGAGGGGGAATGTGGGAGAGGGGGAGTGGGTCAGGAGGAGAGGGAATTGGGAAGGGAGAGGAGGAATGGGGAAAGGAGAAGAGGAGTGAGGCAAGGAGGGGGGAAATGGAGAAGGGAGATGGGGAATGGGGAAGGAAGAGGAGGAATGGGGAAGGCAGAGGGGGAATGGGGAAGGGAGAGAGGGGTATTGGGCCAGGGGAGGGGGGATATGGAAGGGGGAAGGGGAATGCGGAAGGGAGATGGGAAATGGGAAAGGTGAGGGGGAATAGGAAGGTAGAGGGGGAATAGGGAGGGGGAGGGGGAATGCTGAAGGGAGGGGTAAGTGAGGAAGGTTGGTTGGTGATAGTCCTTGCCAGTGAGCTCACTCATGTCATTAAGTCGTGAAGAATGTCCATGTTAATAATGACCTGTCCCATTGAGTAAAGAGAGGAAGGGGGCCTTTGTTGTGTTTCTGATGCTAATGAGAACTCTGACCCAAGTGCTCCATTCCACAGTGGTTTCCGATCCTCACGTATGAATAGTGTATTTCTCTGGCTCCACAAATGGTACATAAAGCCTCAGTCCTGTGGTCCTGGGACCCTACAGTGCATTTGGATGTTGGAGGAGGAGAGCGGGCAGACAGAGGGCTCTAGGCATTATCACAGCAGCCAATGCTGAGTGTAGAATTCAGCATGGGAGCAGTACAGGGGATAGTGAGGCTGGAGGTTTCAGAGATAGTTAATGAGTTAGGTGAGGGAACTAAATGTAATATCTAAACATTTGCAGATGATGTAAAACTGGGTGGGAGGGTTAGCTGTGAGGAGGCTGTAGAGATGTCGCAGTGTGATTTGGCTGATTGAGGGGGTAAATGCATAGATGTCGTATAATGTGGATACAAGTGAGATTATTCAATTTGGTAGCAAAAATAGGAAGGCAGATTATTATCTGAAAGACCGTAAATGGAGAAACGGGAATGTTCAATGAGAACTGGGTGTCCTCCTGCACCAGTCACTAAAAGTAAGTGCGCAGCTGCAGTAAGGAAGGCAAACTGTATTTTGACCTTCATAGTGAGAGGATTCGAGCCCAGGAACAAGGATGGAATGCTATAATTATACAGGGCCTTGGTGAGGCCGCACCTGGAATACTGTGTGCAGTTTTCATCTCCTTATCTGAGGAAGGATCTTGCTATAGAGGGTGTTCAACAAAGATTTACCAAATTGGTTCCTGGGATGGCAGGACTGACGTATAAGGAGATATTGAGTTGGTTACGATTGTATTCACTGGGGTTTAAAATAGTGAGGGGGATTGCAAAGAAACCTACAAAATTCTAACAGGACTAGAGGGGTTGGATGCAGGAAGGAAGTTCCCGATAATGGGGCAGTCCAGAACCGGGGTTCATAGTTTAAGGATAAGGGTCTTAGGACTGAGATAAGGAGGAATTTCTTCACCCAGAGAGTGGGGAGCCTCTGGAATTCACTACCACAGAAAGTGGTTGAGGTCAAAACATTGAATGTTTTCAAGAAAGAGGTATATATAGCTCTGGTGGCTAAAGGGATCAAGGGAGTTGGGGCGGGATTAGGGTATATTGGATATTAGGGCGGAATCAGCCATGGTCATATTGAGTGGCAGAACAGGCTCGAGGAGTCAAATAGCCCACACCTGCTCCCATCTTCTATGTTTCTACATCAGGGAGTAAATAGACCATGGAGAGAAAGGAAAACAAGGGTGAGAGCTTTAACATTGAAGGCTGACCAACAGGAGCTCAATGGAGACAAACAGCTACAGAGGGAGAGGGACTCGATGTCAGTTGGGTAAAGTTCTAAACGCTCTGTGTTTACAGAGTGTGGAAGATGGGACATTGTCAGCTGGGCTTAGGGGTAATAGCATGGATGAAGGTTTCAGCAACAGAGAAGCTGAGGTAGGGCGAAGGGCAGGGACAAGAGTGAGCTTGGAAGATGTTATGGAGGGTGAGTATAGCGTCTTGATGAGGAATGTGGATATGTGAGGTCAAAAACCCAGCTCAAGACCAGAGAAAATGCTGAGGATGTACATGCCCTGGTTCTGTCTTGGACAGTGACCAAGGAGGCAGATGACTCAAAGATGAAGGAATGGATTCTTATGCAGAAAACAAAGACAAGACTTCATTTATTCTGATGGTGAATTGAAGAAGGATCCAGGAATGTCATCTCCTTTGCTCAGTTTTTAAACATTCCTTCCTGGGGAAACAGTGAAGAACTTCCTTCATTTTAATATTCAGCGTTGATGAGTTGTCTCTTCAACACTACAAGTCCCAAACAAGGAGATAACAAGCTGTGGGGCTGGATGAACACAGCAGGTCAAGCAGCATCATAGGAGCAGGAAAACTTGACGTTTCGGGCCTAAACCCTTCATCAGAAATGACCTGCTGTGTTCATCCAGCCCCATAGCTTGTTATCTCGGATTCTCCAGCATCTGCAGTACCTTTTATCTCAAATACCAAACAAGGATTCAGTTCACAAACATCATGCTGAGATTTTAGTTATTGATCTTTTAACTTTCCTTCCACACTCCCACTCTATACAGACACCTTCTTGGAACTGAGATTGTGTTGTTCTGAGATTTGGGGTAGGGTGACTGAAGGCAGGGGCTTGGGGTCAGTGTTTGACTGGGAGGCAGGGTATTAGAGTTAGGGGTGACTAGGCTAGGGGTTGGAGTCAAGGATGACTGGGGTCAGGAGTGACAGGGGCAAGGGGTGCCTGGGAGCAAGGGTGCAACATTTCTCTCTGTTTCAAATGATGCCATCAACTATTATAAAAGATTTTAAAATTAAACAATGAAAGAACTCTACAGGCCTATAAAAGACTTCATCCGGGATACGCATAAATTGACCTCTGTACATACTTAAGTTTTCACTGAACATAAAATAATGTATGATGCCTTAACACGTAGGCGGATGGTTGTGGTTGTTGGAGGTCAGTCATCTTAACTTCAGGATATCTCTGCGGGAGTTCCTCAGGGTAGTGTCCTAGGCCCAACCATCTTCAGCTGCTTCATCAATGACCTTCCCTTTTGTATTGAGTTTGAAGTGAGATGTTCGTTATGGATTGTACACTGGTCAGCACTGTTTGCAACTCCCCAGATACTGCAGCAGCAGTCTGTGCCCATTTGCAGCAAGACCTGGACAATGGTGCAGGCTTGGACTGATAAGTGACAAGTAATGCTCATGGCACACAAGTGCCAGGCAATGTCCATCTCTAACAAGAGAGAATCTAACAATCTCCTCATGAAAGTGAATGGCAATGCCATCACAGAATCTCCATCATCAACATCCTGGGATTACCATTGACCGGGAACGAAACTGGCCTAGCCATAAAAACACGGTCGCTTCAAGAGGAGGTCAGAAACTGAGATATGGATTTTTGTTACTAAGGCAGGTAAATTGCCCACTTGGTAGACCCAGCATGGTTGAAAGGTCCCCATTATACCTAATGGCAGCTGATAACCCAACCACCCTGATGCCCTTCATACCTATATGTTACGGGAGTGCAGCCGAAACAACAGCCAGATCAGCGAGGATCTTATTGAATGGTGGAGAAGACTCAAAGGGGAAAATGCCTGGTCCTACTTCTATGTTCCTATACATCAATGCTACCTTTGTAGACACTCATTCCCTATGGGCAGACCTCATGAGCCATATGAAGATGAAAAATATACTGCTAATAAGCTAACTTTGCTCTCATGCACACACACTTCATTGTGAAAAAGACTCCCATTCATATAACCCATCAAAACTATTACCTTGCTTCAAGTGGTTAGTTTTTTAAATCTAATTCTATTCAGTAGCAATATTACCTAATTATTTAATTTCCTCTCTAAGCTATTGATAAAATTGTGAACTCAGAAATCCCTACTGAGAGAATTGAATGTTTTGAAACTCAACCAAGCATTCATAATGACTTAAGAACAGCCCTTTTTTGGAAGAAGTGTTCTTGTTCTCACTTACAGCAGATGGCCTGTTAATTAAAGAAGCTTAGGAGGTTTTTTTTAACCTTCACTGAGAGCTTAAGAACAATCTGGTTTCAAGGTTAAAGAGCAGGAGATTTATGAAATTTAAATCCAACATTTTACCCTTCACATGTAATGATGTCTACTCCATCAATTTGTGACTCCAACAGTCCCACATTGAATACCTTAAAATGGAGAAAGTATGAATGCAGCCATTCCCATTCCTGGCAAAATGGGATCTGTCAGAATTAGGAACTGAATCTCTGCATTTCAGTCACACCTGCCATTTCCTAGGTTTGCTGAGTCTTCCCGATTCCACAGAAAATCCAATCCAGAGATTCTGTGTTGAATAACTCACTCCCTGACTCCCCAAAGCCTGTCCACCATCTACAAGGCACAAGTCAAGAGTGTGATGGAATACTCCCCACTTGCCTTAATGGGTACAGTCCCAACAACACTTAACAAGCTTGAAACCATCCAGCATGAAGCACCTCCCACTTGATTAGCACCAAATCCACAAGCATTCACTCCCTCCACACCGACACTCAGTAGCAGCAGTGTGTACTATCAACAAGATGCACTGCAGAAATTCACCAAAGATCCTCAGACAGCACCTTCCAAACCCACAACCACTTCCATCTAGAAGGACAAGGGGCAGCAGATACATGGGAACACCATCACCTCTAAGTTCCCCTCCATGTCACTGACCATCCTGACTTGGAAATATATCACCGTTCCTTCACTGTCGCTAAATCAGAATCCTGGAATTCCCTCCCTAAGGGCATTCTGGGTCTATCTACAGCACATGGACTGCAGCGATTCCAGAAGGCAGCTTACCCCCACCTTCTCAAGGGCAATTAGGGACAGGCTATAAATGATGCCCATGTCCGATGAATGGATATTAAACAAAACTTTTCGAGGGAGTAATGTTTGTAATTATGAATTAATCTCCTGTTGGTGTAAACACTGAACATCAAGAATACGTTTAATATTCAGCTGAGTGTCACACTTTGTCCCTATTTTGTTTAATACTTGATATCATTATTTGTTAAATGGTAATAAAAATCATACCTCCGCACGAATTTCAATATCTCCCTGTTAATAATTCCTCTATCTATCTTGACAAGCACATTTTCAATGTAAACATGTAACGCTGTAACTGAAACCTCCCACAAATGGTAGTAATCTAATAAGCACTAAACCCTGTCAAAACCATCCTACTCCATTGCTTACACTACTACTGTCTGAACACTGTGCTCAAAGATATTTTACCATTTTGTAAATCGGGTTATTCATCCAGAAATATGAGAAACCGGTTAACATTCAGAGGAACAAGTCGATGTGCACTTACCTACAGATGCAGTCATGATAGTTTCAGTAAAAGCTGCAGAGTTCTCTTTAGACACCTGCTATACACAAAGGCAGTATCAGTTCAGTTTCTTTAAAAAATGATTCCAGTGAAATCCTTTGACTTCTAGAATCTCAAGAACCTTGATTTTCCTTTCTCCCTCTGGCTAAATCTCTCTCACTTTTTAAATCACTAACTTTTTGTGATTTTCTCCAACTCTGAAACTCTGCTTCTGCAACTAGCCTGGGACTGTTGGCTTGCTTGTGTGCTCTGTCACACTACTTGAGTGAACTGTTGGATGCAGTAATGCTCTGACAAGTTACATGCTAATGAAATGAGACAGGGCTAGCGACGGAGGTGGGCTCTTTAGGGACTTCCCTGTCAGCTGATGAAACAGCGAGATCATTTCTAAAGATAACACTTGACTGATGAAACCAATTAGAAAAGAAACTGAGGTTCATGGACATTAGGGACCGTCCAATGTTCCCGAGACTTGGCCACACGCCATTTCTGGTAAATGTCACAGCATTGGGGATTTATTACCACAAAGAGGGAGTTTTACACTGGCTTAAACATTAGCTTTGTTTTGGAAAGTATTCACTGAATCCACAATTCCCCTCTTGTCTATACAGTACCCTAGCTCCACCAACTTCCATTTCGACTGATCAGTATATTAAGAACAAAGGCACTGGTAAAGAAACCTGCTCAGACTCCCACGCGTGACTTTCAATGAGTGCAGCTAACTCAAACTGTACATCTTACAATGTGTTGCCAAGGCTGACATTTATTTCCCATCCTTAATTTGTTTTTTGAATATATATAGTTAGTCATAGGATATGGGCATCACTGGTTGGGCCAGTATTAGTGTCCATCCTTAATTGTTCCTTGAGAACGTGGTGGTGAGCTGCGTTTCTGGACTGTTGCAGTCCTGGGATGTAGGGTCACTAGCACAATGCTTTTAGGTTCAGAATTCCAGGACTTTGATCCAGCGACAACAAACAGTCGTATTGTTCCAAGTCAAATGCCCGTGAGATGCTGCTGATTGGTCCTCTTGACCCACTGCCTGGTCACAGTGCGTTCAGGAGATTGATCAATGATGTTGCTTCCCAGTGAAATGGAGATTGAGGACTCACAACATTTTGATCCCAACTAATGAATTCCATTTGGAGGTGCAAGCACGTTTACAATGTGAGAAACACAGCTGCCAATTTCCCACAGCAAGCTCCTACCAACAAAGACTGCAATGTGATACACACTGTACTGATTGTCAGCTGGACCTCATAGAATGTGAGTTCCCTGATTGGGGCTGTAACCTGGTCCAATCAAGGAGCGCTGGCTGACAGTTAAGAACAGGAGAGTCAGACATCCTATTCAGTCTGAAAGCTGGCTCTGAGGGAGCTGGATCAATGTAAAGGACTCTGCATGTAAATAAAGGGTAACTTGGTGACAGGATACCGGCCTCTGTGGGGTTATTTCACAAACAGCTTTGGTTGACGGATAAATGTTGAGCGGAACACAATAGATATTTGGTCTTGACATAACGAACATGGCCTCAGTTCACTGTCTCATCTGGGTCCACTTTTGCCATTTATATAAATGATTTAGATGAGAATATAGGAAGCATGGCTAGTAAGTTTGCAAATGACACCAAGATTGGTGGTACAGTGGGCTGTGAAGAAGGTTATTTGAGTTTACAAATAGATCTCGATCAATTGGGTCAATGGGCTGAGGAGTGGCAGATGGAGTTTAATTTGGATAAATGCGAGGTATTGCATTTTGGTAAAACAAATAAGAGCAGGACTTATCCGGTTAAAGGTAAGGCCTTCGGTGGTGTTGTAGAACAGAGACCCAGAGGTTCAAATACATATTTCTTTGAAGTTTGCATCACTTATTGATAGGGCGTTTAAGAAGTTGTTTAGCCCGCTTGCCCTCATTGCTCAGACCTTTGAGTAGGAGTTGAGGCATTATGTTGAGGTTGGACAGGACATTGATGAGGCCTCTTCTAGAATACAGTGTCTAATTCTGGTTACGCTGTCATAGGAAGGATATTATTAAACTGGAGAGGGTTCAGAAAAGATTGACCAGGATGTTGCCAGGGTTTGAGATATAAGGAGAGCCTGGATAGGCTGGGACTTTTTTTTACTGGAGGGTAGGAGACGTGACATTATGGAGGTTTTTAAAATAATGTTGGGTATAGGTAAGGTGAATGGTAGGTGTCTTTTCCCCATGGTGGAGGATTTCAAGGCTAGGGGGCATATTTGTAAGGTGAGAGGGGAAAGATCTAAAAAGACATGGGGGCAGATTTTTTACATAGAGGGTGGATTGTGTGTTGAACGAACTTCCTGCACAAATGGCGTGTGCGGGTACAGTTATATCGTTTAAAAGACATTACATGAAGAAAAATTGTTTGGAGGGATATGGGCCAAGTGCAAGCAGGTGGGACTCATTTAGTTTGGGATTATGGTCAGCATGGACTGGTTGGACCGAAGGGTCTGTTTCTACGCTGTATGACTCTATAGTAGCTCCTCCAGCAGTGCAGCATTCCTTCAGTACTGCACTGGGAATCTAGCCTTGATCTTCTGAGCCTTGAACCCACAATGGACTGAATCCAAAGCACAGGTGTTACCCACTGAACCACAGTTGAGAAACCTGGAGTCTGATTTTGATAAGTCATTTAATTTCCTTCCACAGCCTGTGTGGTTTCTGGATCACCTTATACTAGTTTCGTTAAGTTTGCTGAATCACAGAATCATTACAATGTAGAAAAATTCCATTTGGTCCACCATGCCTGTACCAGCTCTGTTATCTAGTCCATGTCTATTACCTAACGCCAATCTCCTGCTTCCTCCCCACACCTCTGTACACTACGTCTATCCAAAAAACAGTCCACTAGCCTCTTGAATGCCTCGATTGAACCTGCTTCCACCCCATTACCAGGCAATACTTTCCAAATTGGTGTGAAAGAGTTTAGCAAATGTCAATAGCAATATCTGACCTACATTAGGTCAGACGGCATCATTACAGCCACAGTTGTTTGGAACCTGATGTGTGAAGCACTCTGATGCCTGAAACACAGGGAAATCCCAGAGGTGATTCAGTATTTTTAAAAAAAAACTTGGAAATGGACATTGTGCATGAAACTGGAGTCACAATGAAATCACCCAGATGGAACACAGCCCCTCATCCAAACCAACTCTCCAACTCATGTCACTTGTTGATTTGTATGAAGTGATTCTTTAGGAAGCATTCTGTCTGTAACACCCTGAGCCATTCTTTACTGCCCCCAAACAGCTTCTCGTTCTTCCACAATACCTCGCAGTACAACCACAGGAGAGCCGCTGGCTGCTTTCGAACCTCCATTCCTCAGAGGCACAGCCCAGACATATCCTTCCAGCGGAACAACAATTTCCTTCTTTCCTTTCACTTTAATCAACTCCATTCTCCTCGACATTGACAGTGCCGAATGAGCAGATCTGGGTCATATTTTGTGGAACAACACCACTCAGTCTACAAGTAAGGTCCCAAGCTTATGGTTAAATTGTCATTTTATTTCTCCAATCCCACTCCCAATCCAAATCCTTTGATCTCTGCTCCTGCAATGTTCCATTGAAAGTAGAAACATAGAAACTAGGAGCAAGAGGAGGCCATTCAGCCCTTCAAGCCTGTTCTACCACTCAACATAATGATGACTGATCATCCAACTCACTACTCTATTCCCACTTTCTCCCCATACCCTTTGATCCCTTTAGCTCCTGACTCCTGTATCTGACTCCTCTTAATAACATTGAACGTTTTGGGCTCAGCCACCTTCAGTGGCAGATAATTCTACAGGCTCCTGGGTGAAGGCATTTCTCCTCATCGCAGTTCTACTTGGCCCAACTGTATCCTTAGACTGTGGCTCCTGGTTTTGGACTCCCCGGTCATCAGGACCATCCTTCCTGTGTTTACCCCGTCTAATACTTTTAGCTGAATTGAAGCTCAATACAAACTTGAACAACAATACCTCGATTATAGACACTTTCCTGCCTTCTAGACCCAATAGTGAGTTCACAGTTTCAGTTCATAACTGCTTAGAATGGAAATGCAATATTATAGTAATGTGCTTGCCAAGGTCATGTGAGCTCCACCATGAGGCACACTCACTGCAGGCAGTCATCTTACAGCAAGTTCAGAAAGGACTGTTTGTATGTGAGCTCATAACATGGTATCAGAAGTGGAGCTGAGATTGAGTGTTGAAGAGTTCTACAGCTACCAAAATGGGGACATAGGAATGCTCACAGTTGAGTAAAGCCACTAATAGCCACAGAAAAGGAAAAGGAACAAAGAAGCGAGCCACCTGCTGAAACACCAGGTAGGACACAACAGCTGCGAGATTTCCTCTCCTAGTGCTGGCTGAAACAAAATGTGATGAAACAGAACTGACATTTTCTCCTCCATGATGGCAAAACTATGAAATTGTGACAGGTTTAATTAATAAGCCAGAGCAGCTGCAAATAACTATATCCTATTACTAAAAACTGATAGAACTGTGGATGCTGTAAATCAGAAACAAAAACAGAAATTGCTGGAAAAGCTCAGCAGGCTGCGAAGCATCTGTGAAGAGAAAACGAGAGTTAAATTTTCGGATCTTGTCACTTTTCCTCAGAACCAAGGAAGGTTCTCTGAGGAAGAGTCACTCGATCCGAAATGTTAACTCTGATTTCTCTTCACAGATGCTTCGCCGCCTGCTGAGCTTTTCCAGCAACTTCTGTTTCTGTTACATTTTATCACTGTTGTGAGAGACTGCTTCAAAATGTATTCCACTCCAAATCTCTCCAAAACCAGGAAAAAGCAGGCTCAAAACGCTGAAAACCTTGAAGATATGTTTGAATTCCTAATGAATATAGCTCATGCAGAGTGCATTTTCAATCTAAGGCAGATGATGACAAAGAGATTTATTAATCAACCTGTGAGTCTATTCACTCAGCTGACTGGATGCTGCAAATGTGCACAGCTGAAAGACAATTTAATCAAGGAGAGGAATGTATTAGGCATAAGAGTTTATTAGGCATAAGGCAGTGAGACCACATCTACTGAAAGCTGAGAAACTTAGTTTCAGGAAAGTGACCAAAATGCTGATTCGACATTCCTCATATCCACTTTCCCGCCTTTTGCCCGTAACCCTTGATTCCCAACTGCTCAATAATCTATCTATCTTAGCATTAAACATTACAAGGACTCTGCCCTCACAGCTCTCTGTGGCAAGGAGTTAGAAAGATTGTCAACCCTCTGAGAGAAGAAATTCCTCTGCAACTCAGACTTAAATTGTTACCCCTTTATTTTGAGACTGTGCCCTCTGGTCCTGGACTCTCTCAAGATGGGGAAACCGTCCTCTCAGCATTGACATTATCAAGACCCTTAAGAATCCTGTATGTTTCAATGAGGTCACCTCTCATTCTTCTAAACTCTGTGAGTAGAGTCCCAACCCGTTTACCCTTTGCCCATAAGACAGTGCCCCCGCACCAGGAATCAACCTAGATAATTCTCCAAACTGACTTCAATGAAATAATATATTTCCATAAATAGGGGGACCAAACCTGTTCATGTACTCCACATGTAGTCTCACCAAGACCTTGTACAGTTGCAGTAAGACTTCCAAACTCTTATACTCCAACTCCCTTGAAATAAGGGCCAACATTCCATTCACAGTAATTTGCTGTAAAAACTGCATTAAGTCTGAAGAAGCAAATTTGTCTTTCCTTCAGCAGCTGCCATCAGAGGTGACTGTTAACACATTAGGGACCTTTTATAACCGGGAATTAGTTACCCTGCACCTCCTGCAAACAAAGGAAAGTATTTGGAGAAGGAAGATTGAGGAACAGCACTCTAATCAGCAAAAGGTTCATCTCAGCAAACCCACGGACAGGGTCCACTAACTGTCTTCCCAGTCAGTCCCTCTACCCAGAACAGCCATGTATAATTTCCCGTGTGAGTCTGTGTGTCTGTCTGTCTGTGTGTAATGGGGAGTTTATAAAGGGTGAGAGTTTTAATTAGTCGCATCACATACCAACCGGTCAGAATTATTTAACTGGAGCTAGAGTCTATTCCAGTGATCCTTGTTAAGTACAGAAACCTGCTCCATGTTTTCTGTTAACCTATGTCTTAAAATAAAATAAATTGGAGAATCTTTGTAAACTTTCTAAAAAGTTTACCTTTTGTGAAGACTCTGGGAATAGTGGGGCTAGATTTCCTGCATGCTGCTCCAGTGAGGGGCAGCTCGATATTGATACCCAACAGTAACATTGAATACAACAAACCAGCATTTTTCTCAAATTAAGTGAAATACACAACAAGATGTAACTCTGCAAGTGCTGCAGAAATGAACAATGAAAGGACACTCCTGTAGTCATGATAATGCCTCACACATGGTGTTCTGCAGGGATCCATATATAAATGACTTAGATGCAAATGTAGATGGGTGGGTTAGTAAGTTTGCAGACGATACAAAGATCGGTGGAGTTGTGGATAATGTAGAAAGTTGTCAAAGGATACAACGGATATAGATCAGTGGCAGAAATGGCAAATGGAGTTTAATCCATGTAAGTGTGAGGTACTGCACTATGGGAGATCAAATGTTAAGGAAAAGTATACAGTTAATGGCAGGACCCTGAACAGCATTGGTGTACAGAGGGATCTTGGGTTCAAGTCCATAGGTCCCTGAAAGTGACCACGCAAGTAGATAGGGTGGTAAAGAGGGCATATGGCATACTTGCCTTTATTGGTCAGGGAATTGAGTACAAGAATCAGTATGTCATATCGCAGCCTTATAAGGACTTTGGTTAGGCCACACTTTGAGTATTGTGTTCAGTTCTGGTGGCCACATTACAGGAAAGATGTGGAAACTTTGGAAAGGGTGCCAGATAAGTTTACCACGATGGGGCCTGGATTAGAGGGTATGAGCTGTAAGGAGTGGCTAGAAAAACTCAGCTCTCTGCAGCAATGATTTCCACAGATTCATTACCCTCTGACTGAAGAAATTCCTCCTCATCTCAGTTCTCTCAAGAGTGGCAGAGGGAAAGCTTGAGTGAAAGGAGACTTGACAAAAGTCTATTAAGTTATGAGAAGCATAGATAGCGTTGACGGTCAGAATCTGTTTCCCAGAGTTGAAAAGTTTAAAGCCATGGGGCATGCATTTAAGGTGAGAAAGGGAAAGTTCGAAGGAGACATGAGGGGCAAGTTTTTCACACAGAAAATGTTTGGAGTTTGGAACATGCTGCCAGGGGTGGTGGTGAAGGCAGATACAATAGAGGTGTTGGAAGGACTTTCAGATAAGCACATGAACATGCAAGGAATACAGCAATCTGGACCAAGGGCAGGTGGAAGAGATTAGTTTAATTTGGCCATTTCCGTGCTGTACTGTTCTATGTTCTAAATACACTCAATGACTTGGCCTCCACAGCTCTCTGCAGCAATGATTTCCATAGATTCATTACCCTCTGACTGTAGAAATTCCTCCTCATCTCAGTTCTAAAGGGTCATCGCTTCACTCTGAGGCTGTGCCCCTGGGTCCTCGTCGCTCCTACTCGTGGAAACATCTTCTCCACATCCACAACACTCTGGGGTGGAAGCCATCTGGTCCAGGTGATTTATCCATCTTCAGACTTTTCAGCTTCCCAACAACCTTCTCCTCGATAATGGCCACACACTCATCTCTGTCCACTGACTCTCTTAAAGTTCTGTTATGCTGCTAGTGTCTTCCACTGTGAAAACGGATGCAAAATACCTATTCAGTTCCTTTGCCACTTCTTATTTTCCAGTGTTCCAATGTCCATTCTTGCCTCTCTCTTACCTTTTATATACCTAAAAAAAACTCTTGCAATCGTCTTTGAGATTACAAGCTAGCTTAACCTCATAACCCATCTTCTCCTCCCCCGCCAAACCACTTATTGTTTTTCTAGTTATCCTCTGTCAGTTTTTAAAGGCTTCCCAATCCTCTTGCTTCCCATTAATCTTCACTATATTGTGTGCTTTCTTTCTCATGCTGTCCCTGACTTCCCTTGTCAGCTCTGGTTGCCTCATCCTCCCGTTAGTGTGTTTCTTCTTTCTTGGCATGAGTTTCTCCTGTGCCTCCCAAATTATCCCCAGAAACTCCTGCCATTGCTGTTCCACCATCTTCCCTGCTCGGCTCCCCTTCCAATCAACTTTTGTCAGCTCCTCCGTCTATCTTTGCAGTTACTTTCACTCAATTATATACTGTTACATCTGAACCCAGCTCCTCCCTCTCAAACTGCAGGATGAAGTCTATCATATTATTTCAGAGATAGTAGGAACTGCAGATGCTGGAGAATCTGAGATAACAAGGTATAGAACTGCATGGACATGGCAGGCCAAGCAGCATCAGAGGAGCAGGAAAGCTGACGTTTCGGGCCTAGACCCTTCTTCAGAAATTTCTGAAAACGTCAGCCTTCCTGCTCCTCTGATGCTGCTTGGCCTGCTGTGTTCATCCAGCTCTACACCTTGTCATCTCTATCATATTATGGTCACTGATCCCTAGGGGTCCCTTCATTTTAAAATCCCTAATCAAGTCTGCCACATTACACATCACCAAATCCAGAATTGCCTGTTCCCCAGTGGGCTCTACCACAAACTGCTCCAAACAAAAATCTCGTAGACATCTCACTAATTCCATTTCTTGAGATCCACTACCTACCTGATTTTCTCAGTCCACCCGCATATTGAAGTCCCAATGATTACTGTAATAGTGCCTTTTCTATCTCCTGATTTATTTTCTTCCCCACATTCTGATTACTGCTAGGAGGCCTGTACACACAACCCATCATGGTCCTTTTCTCCCTTTGCAGTTCCTCTATCCGCATAGATTCTACATCTTCTGACTCTACATCACTTCTTGCTGTTGATTCACTTTAATTTGTTACTAACTAGGCAACTCAGCCCCCTCTGCCCATTGCCCTGTACTTTTGATAGGATATGTATCCTTGGATTTAGGCCCCAGCCCTGATCCCCTTGCAGCGATGTATCTGTGATACCCACAACATTGTACCTGCCAATTCCAATCTGTGCTACAAGCTCATACACAGCGTACATTTACGTACGACACCCTCAGTCCTGAGTTGACTGTCCCTCTTCACGTCTCCTTATCTGCTGTGCCTGAAGTTAGATTCCTAAGCCTTTCCTTACTCTCTGCCCTATTACTTGGTCCAGAAACTTTAATAACCTCTGCTGAGCCCTCCATCCTTTAGCTTTTACCATAATTTTCCATGCGACTGAACCCCCCCACCTCCCCTACACTGTTTAATTTAAAGCCCTAACCACAGCCCTAGTAATGCGATTCACCAGGACTCTGGTCCCAGCATGATTCAGGTACAGCCCGTCCCATTGGAACAGCTCCCTCCTTCCCCAGTACTGGGGCCAACGTCTCATGAATTTAAACCAGTTTCTCCCACACCAATCTTTGAGCCACATGTTTACCTCTTTAATCTTGTTGACCCTACGCCAATTTGCTCGTGGTTCAGGTAGTTATCTGGAGATTATTACCTTTTTAGTTCTTCTTTTTAATTTCACCCCTAGCTCAGCAGAACCTCTTTCCTCTTTCTCCCAATATCGTTGGTACCTACATAGACCACGACAACTGGATTTTTCCCCTCACAGTTCCTGTGCAGCCCAGACGAGAGATCCTGAACCTGGGCACCAGGCAGACAACTCAGCCTTCAGGATTCTCGATCCTGGCCACAAATTACAGTCTCTATTCCCCTGGCTATACTATCCCCAATAACTGCCACATTCTTCTCCCCCCTCTCCCGAATGGCTCCCTGTACCACAGTGCTATGGTCAGTTTGTTCATCCTCCCTACAGCCCCCACTCCCATCCACACAGGGAGCAAGAATCTCAAAGCTATTTGACATGCTCCAGCTCCTTCAGCCCTGCCTCCTGGATCCCTCTACCTGTCTCACTCGTAGTCACACCCTCCTATCCCTGACCACTGACCAAATTATAGGAAGTTAACTGAATTAGTGTGACTGCCTCCTGAAACTCAGCATCCAGGTAACTCTCCCCCTCCCTGATGCATCACAATGTTTAAAGTTTAGATTCCAGCTCATCAAACCTGAGCCTCAGTTCCTCAAGCAACCAACAGAGCTGGGTTCACTGCTTTTTATCATTTATATAAATGATTTGGATGTGAACATGGGAGCTGTAGTCACTAAATTTGCAGATGACACCAAAATTAATGGTGCAGTGGACAGTGAAGGAGGTCACCTCAGAAAATAATGGGATCTTGATCGCATGGGCCAATGGGCCAAGGAGTAGTAGATGGAGTTAATTTAGATAAATGTGAGGTGCTGCATTTTGGAAAGGCAAATCAGGGCAGGACTTACAGACTTTATGGTAAGGCCCTGGGGAGTGTTGCTGAACAAGGAGACCTTAGAGTGCAGGTTCATAGTTCCTTGAAAGTGGAATCACAGGTGGACAGGATAGTGAAAAAGGTGTTGGTACACTAGCTTTTATTGGTCAGTGCATTGAGTACGGGAGTTGGGAGGTCATGTTGCAGCTGTACAGGACATTGGTTAGGCCACTATTGAAATACTATGTTCTACTCTGGTCTCCCTGCCATCGGAAAGATGTTGTTAAACTTGAAAGGATGTAGGAGAGAGTGATAAGGATTTGGAGACAGTAAGGACTACAGATGCTGGAAGCCAGAGTCAATCAATGTGGAGTTGGAAAAGCACAGCAGGTCAGACAGCATCTGAGGAGCAGGAAAGTCAATGTTTTGGGCCGAAATCCTTCATCACGACTAGGGAGGGGGAGGGGAGCCCAGAAATAAATAGAAGGAGTGCACTGCGGCTGGGGGCATGAGTAGGTGGGATGGAGATAGGTGGATGCAGGTACAGTGTTATTGTGGTTAGTCATTGGGAAGGATGGAGCAGATAGGTAAGTTAAAAGATGGACAGATTGGCAGTGGAGGGATTTTGAAGCTGGTGAAGTCAATATTCAGGCCATAGGGCTGTAAGGTCCCAAGGCACAATATCTGGTGTTGTTCCTCCAGTTTACTTTTGGCCTCACTCTGACAGTGGAGGAGGCCAAGGATGGACACGTCACCAGGGAATGGGAGAGGAAGTTAAAATGGATGGCAGCTGGAAGGTCAGGTTGGTTGGTGTGTGCAGAGTGCAGATGCTCCATAAACCAGTCCCCGAGTCTGCGCTTGGTGTCCCCAATATAGAGGGGACCACATCAGGAGCAACGGCTACAGTAGATGAGATTGGATGAAGTGCAGGTGAATCTCTGCCTGATCTGGAAAGATTGTTTGGGGCTTTGGACGGAGGTGAGAGGGGAGGTGTAGGGGCAGGTGTAGCACCTCTTGCTGTCGCAGGGAAAGATACCAGGTGTGGTGGAGGGGTTGGTGGGGAATATGGAGCTGACAAGGGAGTCGCGGAGTGAATGGTCCCTGCAGAAAGCAGACGGGGGTGAGAAAGGAAATATCTTTTTGGTGGTGGGGTCTGATTGTAGATGGCAGAAATGTCGGACGATGATACGTTGGACTCTGAGGTTGGTGGGGTGGTATGAGAGGTCTAAAGGGACTCCATCCTTATTGTTGGGGGAGAGGTTTTGAGGGCAGAAGTGCAGGAAATGAGGAAGATGCGGTTGAGGGCATCCTTAATAACAGAGATGGGGAAACTACAGTCTCTAAAGTAGGAGGATATCTGGGAAGTCCTAGAGTAGAACGCCTCATCCTGGGAGCAGCTGAGGTGGAGGCAGAGGATATGAGTATGGGATAGAAATTTTGCCAGGAGGGTGGGTGAGAGGAGGTGTAATCAAGGTAAATGTGAGATTCAGTCGGTGTGAAATGGATGTCAGTGGTGAGTCGGTTATCGGAGTTGGAGACGGAAACATCCAGGAAGGGGAGGGGTGTGTCAGAGATGGTCCAGGTGAATTTGAGGGCACAGTGGAAGGTGTTGGCAAAGTTGATGAACTGTTTGAGCTCCTCACGGGAGCACAAGGCAGCACCGATACAGATTTACAAGGATGTTGCCAGCGTTGCAGGGTTCGAGCTACAGGGAGAAGCTGAATAGGCTGGGGCTATTTTCCCTGGAGCATCAGAGGCTGAGGGGTGACCTTATAGAGGTTTATAAAATCATGAGGGGCATGGATAGGGTGAATAGCCAAGGTCTTTTCCCCAGGATAGGGGAGTCCAAAACTAGAGGGGCACAGGTTTAAGGTGAGAGGGGGAAGATATAACTGGGATCTGAGGGGTAGCTTTCTCATGCAGAGGGTCGTGTGTTTATGGAACGAGCTGCCAGAGGATGTGGTGGAAGTTTAACTGAAAGAAGCTTATAGGATTGTGGACGGCATGGATAGAGTGGAAAGTAGAAGACTTTTTCCTAGGGTAGAGGGAACAATTATTCGGGGACACAGGTTCAAGCTGCGAGAGGGGATGTTTAAAAAAGATGTTTGAGGCAGGTTTTTCACACAAAGGGTGGTGAGTGCCTGGAACGTGCTGCCAGAGGAGGTGGTGGAAGCAAACACAATAGCAGCTTTCATGCAGCACCTGGACAAATACATGAATAGGAAGGGAATAGAGGGACTTGGATCCTGTAAGTGAAGCCAGTTTTAGTATGGAAGGCCAAAATGTGTCAGCACAGGCTTGGAGGGCTGAAGAGCCTGTTCCTGTGCTGTGTTGTTTGTTCTTGGTTCTTGGTGGAGGCTGGTACAATTACAACATTTAAAAGACTCCTGGATGGGTATATGAAGAGGAAGGGTTTAGAGGGATATGGACCAAATGCTGGCAAATGGGACCAGATTTATTTAGGTTTCCTGGGTGGCATAGACAAGTTGGACAGAAGGGTCTGTTTCTGTGCTGTACAGCTCCATGAATCTATGATTTAGCACAGATCACTCTGGTCACTCTGAACCACAGTGGGGTCAACCCAGCTCCTACATCATGCAGTTACAGCACATTGCCTGGCCCTGCATCCTCGATTTTAATGACTTACTTCTTAATTTGAGTTTTAAAAATTTTGTAATGGTCTTTTAGCTTGTAGCCTGCAAATATTTCCCTCATTTATCCTGAAAGTGACCTTTTGTGGATAGTCAAATTTGTAGCTATCACCACCCAATGAATTTATGCTTTACCTGGGATGTCACTTTATTGTGCTGGGCTCCTGATCCTAGGTTTCATTTATCCTGTTAAATAAAACTTTCCAAACTATGAATCAACCTCTGCTGTCACTGTAGACTATAATTCTGACCACTGGGAGGTGCAGCAATGATTCCCACTGAGTCTGTCAAATTCTGAACGCACACACCAGGCAATGTGGCTTTCCAGATGTCGTGAAAGGTGACAACAGCTCTCAGGTCACCAGTGAGGAACTCAGTCACTTCATAAAGGATTGAGAACTTCAATACCACACATTGTCCCTACACTGTCTCCAGGCCAATGGATAGCCTGAGACAGCAGGAAAAGTCACCAAAGGAATCATAAGGAAATCGAGCACATCACACACAGATGTATGCATGGTACTCCCCCAGGTGCTGAAACACACCAATTAAAGGCTGGGAAAGGAGTCCAGTACAGAGTCTAATGTCAAGGCACACCCATACTACACAGAATTTCACAGAATCCCTACAGTGTGGAAACAGGCCCTTCGGCCCAACAAGTCCACACCGAACCTCAGAGCATCCCACCCAGACCCACCCCCCACAACAACCCACCTAACCTACACCGCCCTGAAAACTTCCAATAGCCAAAAAAAGCCAGAATTAGTAACAGGCATCCCAACAACAAGACCTCAACAACAGGCACCTCACCAACAGGCACCTCAACAACAGGCACCTCAACAACAGGCACCTCAACAACAGGGATCTCATCAACAGGGATCTCAACAACAGGCACCTCAACAACAGGCACCTCACCAACAGGCACCTCAACAACAGGCACCTCACCAACAGGGATCTCACCAACAGGCACCGCACCAACAGGCACCTCAACAACAGGCACCTCAACAACTGGCACCACAACAATAGGGATCTCACCAACGGCACCTCAACAACAGGCACCTCACCAACAGGACCTCAACAACAGGCACCTCAACAACAGGCACCTCACCAACAGGCCCCTCACCAACAGGGATCTCACCAACAGGCACCTCAACAACAGGGATCTCACCAACAGGCACCACAACAACAGGCACTTCGACAACAGGCACCTCAACAACAGGCACCTCAACAACAGGGATCTCACCAACAGGCACCACAACAACAGGCACCACAACAACAGGCATCTCACCAACAGGCACCACAACAACAGGACCTCACCAACAGGCACCTCACCAACAGGACCTCAACAACAGGCACCTCACCAACAGGCACCTTACCAACAGGAATCTCACCATAAGCACCATAACAACAGGGATCTCACTAACAGGCACCACAACAACAGGCACCTCACCAACAGGCACCACAACAACAGGGATCGCACCAACAGGCACCTCACCAACAGGACCTCAACAACAGGGATCTCACCAACAGGCATCTCAACAACAGGCACCTCGACAACAGGCACCTCAACAACAGTCACCAAAACAACAGGGACCTCAACAACAGGCATCTCAACAACAGGCACCTGAACAACAGGCACCACACCAACAGGCACCTCACCAACAGGCACCTCAACAACAGGGATCTCACCAACAGGCGCCTCAACAACAGGCACCACAACAACAGGGACCTCAACAACAGGCATCTCAACAACAGGCACCTCAACAACAGGCACCACACCAACAGGCACCTCACCAACAGGCACCTCAACAACAGGGATCTCACCAACAGGCTCCTCACCAACAGGCATCTCACCAACAGGCACCACAACAACAGGGATCTCACCAACAGGCACCT
>JAHRHZ010000106.1:906930-922637 GCA_024137785.1 Ginglymostoma cirratum
TGCCTTCACAACAGGTACATCATGAACATGCTAGTCAACGACATGTAACTCAACCACACGTACCACAAGAACAGGTTCCTCAACAACACATAACTCAGCAGCAGGCTCTTCAATAAAATGCAGATCAACGACAGTCTCCTCAACAACAGATATTGTTGCATCAACAAGTGACAGGCTCATGAGGAGGATAAACCCTAGTACGGGCTGGATGGGCCGAATGACCTGATTCTGTGTAATCCGACGAAATCCTATTTGATAACCACCAACTCTTTTTATTTTCAGCTGGCAGTAATGAGCTTCCCATTACTCTGTCATCTACATTTCCTTTAACAGCATCTTTTGCTTCTTGCCTTGCATCATTAACATCTCCTTTTGCCCCGAACTATCTGTCCATTGATCTTTACATCTCAGCAGTTTTCCACCCAATTGTAGATCTTCCCTTTTGTTCTTTACTTCCGCCGGCTCAGTATTTGTTATATTTCCAAAATTTTCCAGGTTCTGTTGAAAGGATAAAGACCTTTAATGTCAGTTGGTTTTGATGATGTCCAACCTCCTGAGGACTTTTCTGAACTTTTAACTCGATTCTTTAATCTGATTCACAATTAAATCATTGAAATCTTCAAGAGTAGATAATCAGAACAACTGGATAACTACACAACCATATAACTGGTTAGATAACTACATAACCGGGTCACCAGCACAATCAGTTAACCATCACAACTAGATAACCACAATGAGACAACCCGCACAACGAGGTTAGGAATATACGAAGCAATGAGAAGAGGCATTTTGACATTCAGGAAAAGAAATCAGTGGAAATGATTGGACTGATATTTCAAAAGTGAATTTCGATCTTTCTCTGAAGGAGCTTTGCACAGATATGATGTGGAGGTGCCGGTGTTGGACTGGGGTGGACAAAGTCAGAAGTCACACAACACCAGGTATAGCCCGAGATAACAAGCATGGGGCTGGATGAACACAGCAGGTCAAGCAGCATCATAGGAGCAGGAAAACTTGACGTTTCGGGCCTAAACCCTTCATCCATAGCCCAACAGGCTTATTTGAAATCACGATGTTTCGGAGCGCTGCCCCTTCGTCAGGAGTCCCAGGTTCAAGTCCTGACTATCCCAGATGTGTGTCACAGCATGTCTGAACAGTTTGATTAGAAAATATCAATTAATTAGTAAAATTATAATTAATTAATTGATATTAATTAATTATAATTAGGATAAAATAAAGTTGAGTTGGTTAAAATGAATACAGAAAACTATTCCAATGCTGAAAATTGATAGATCTTTCAGTCCCAAAGTATTAAAAATACAGAAAGAAGTGGGTGGATGGAGACCAATTCACAAAGAGGTGAGAGGGGTGAATGATCTTCCCGCTGTCTGCCTGCAGAGTGTGAATTGGGAGTGGACCATTTCAAACTGCACATGGAACAACACTCAGCTCGTCAACAGCCACAGGAGCAAAGACTGATTTTTTTTCTGAGACTTAGTGGAAACAGGAGTGAGGATAAGCAAACTTTCAACTCTCAACTTCTCTCACACGGCACTGATTGGCTGCTTTACATCTTTAGCAGATGCAGGAAGTAGCTGACCTGTTTTTTTGAGACACCTGTCTGTCTGAGGCAGGCTGCTCCCTTGTGAACTTGAATGTTCTTCCCACCTCAAGAGATTTAATCTCCTCAGAACAAAGTGTGTGTTCTGCACTGTGAATCAAATCTGCTGGCTACAGTGTAAGCAACTATATGACTGAACAACAGCCATTCAGAGAAACACTTCCTCTGAAAAACAGGAATAAATTGATTAAGACTGATATTGTAAATCTAATCTATGTCTCTGGTTCTGTCTGGATTGGTGCATCAGTGACTGACTGCATCACTGCACATGGCAAAAAAAAATACAAACAATATCAGGATTAATCCAGTCAGTGAGTGTGGGACTGGTGAACTGCACTTAGACAGATTTCAGAGAATTGCAAGTAATCTGAGCTAATGGGTTGGAGATTAAGAGAAGACACCAGCTTCTCATTGCAAACTACTCATTGGAATACCAAAGAATTGTAACATACAAGATTCTAAGGGGGCTTGAAGAGTAGATGCAGAGAGGACTTTCTTTCACTGTAGGACAGTCTAGAAGCAGAGAGCATTATCTCGGAATAAGGGGTTGCCCATTTAAGACAGAGACAAGAATGACATTTTTTCTCTCAGAGGGTAGTAAATCTGTGGAAGTAGTTACCACAGAGGGCTCTAGAGTCTGGGTCATTAAGAATATTCAAGGTTGAGATAGATAGATGTTGAATCAGTAAGGGTAAATCAAAGATTACGGGGGAAAGGCAGAAAAGTGGAGTTGATGATGATCAGATCAGCTGTAATCTCATTGAATGGCAGAGGAGACTTGATGGGCTGAATGGTCTACATCTACTCCAATGTCATATGGTTTTATTATGATCCTGCTGCAAAATGTACACCCCTCTATCAAACACACCCAGGACAGGGACAGCACAGCGTTAGATACAGAGTAAAGCTCTCTCTACATTTTACTATCAAATAGTTCCTACAACGGAGTATGTGCAGTTGTTTGGTATAAAGTCTAAAATTTTATTTTATATAAACTAATTTAGTTTGTAGTTTGTTGCTGGTATTAAACCAAAATCTATAGTTTAAATTCTTTAGTGGCCAGCCTTAAGCACGGTTTATTAAGGTTTCCAGTTAAACAGCAGTTTAACCAAGAACCAGCTGAAGCTGGATGCTGCTGAAGTCAGATGGGCTTTTTGTCTTAGCAGCAAATAAAACTAGCCAGCTTAGTGCACCTTAGCACTTAACGGTGACTAACAATACGGTGCCAAAGTTAAGTGATTATGGGGAGGAGGGACCTGTTGCTTTTGTTTACCTGAAACATTTTCAGCCTCAGGAATTATTTTGTTACTCTGTTCCAGGAGAAGATGCTAGTTATTTGGTAAATGAGTTGGATTTATTCTATTTCTAAGGTTCAAAATAGTTTAACATCTGGTGATCAAGTTAATAAACATAACTATGATGTAAACTTGATCATTTATATTTATTTTTAATATCTCTAATTGGATGTTTGGGTTGTTGGTTTTGAAGTAGTGACATGTGGGTTTTCTATGTAAATGAAGTTACTCATTCATTTATAATTATTTCTTTAACTTTTGAGGCCTGGCTTTGCAGTGAATTGATCTTGTGCACCAGTAATAGATTTGCACAACCTTGCAAAGAAAAGAAAGGAGCCGTAAGGTTAGAAACTTTGGGAACCTGTGTTTTTAAGCTTAAGAGAACCAGCTCATCTTGGAGACAGTTTTTTTTAACTTTTATTTTGCGTTTGGAGAAGGACTGTGAAGTCCTTGGATGAAGATGGTGTTCAAGTTTATGCACCAGAAAGAAGCTTTCTGAGTTCCAGTTTAAACATTCGAGTCACAAGTGTAAAGTCACACCTACTGAGGTGTTACAAACAGATACTCTGATGTAGGTATTTACTAGTGGTGTTTTTGGGTAGTATACAAGGTGTTTTTTTGGGTATTATATCAAGGGTGTGTTTTGGGTGTTATGCAAAAGCTGTTGTTTTAATTTTCAAATTTTCAAATTATAAAGGAGTATTTTAGGTGTAATGTAATACATTTGCCAATGTTTAGAACAATCTTTAGAATTTTGTAACTCACATTTCAGTGAGAAAACACTGAAATTGGCTGGACAGGTGATGTAGTGCAGCTGCAGAACATGGGAAGACCTGAATGTCAATTTGATTGAGAGCTAACATGTTTAGAGCAGCTTTGACTCAGGGTTTATCAGCTGGAGGCGAATGAGTAGCAGAGGAGTGGTGTTCCCATGTACCTGCTGCCCTGGTCCATCTAGATGGAACAGGTCATGAGTTTGGAAGGTGCTGCCTAAGGATCTGTGATGAATTGCTGCAGCGCATCTTCTGGATAGTACACTCTGCTGCTCCTGAGTGTTGATGGTGGAGAGAGTGAATGTTTGTGGATGTAGTGCCAATCCCCTGTATTGGAACAGCTTGGCTAGGGCCCTGGTACATTCTGGAGCACATGTCTTCAGTATTACTGCCAGAATGTTGTCAGTGCCCATAGCCTTCCCAGTTTTGGCGAAGGTACACAGTTGGCATAGTTCCCATCAACCATTCTAATGTCTGGTGTTTGAAAACCAGCAAGAACAGCTTATTCCTGCAAGATTAAATTGTGAGGCACAAATAAAGCTGAATATATTTTTGTTGAAAGCCAGGATCTGGAGGGTGGGTTTGATTGTAAAGAGCCCCTCTCTGCCCACACCCTAACATCCTCACCCTCCCACCTCAGCCACAAAGAAGATTTCAATCAGCTAATCAACACACAGAGAACGCTAGCTCCATGTGAGATGTGCAGACACAAGAGATGAAACCTTTCATACTCTGCTCCAGTTTGACTTTAGACTTGTTGTGGTTACTGAGTTTGAGAATAACAAAATGCTGCAGGCATTACATTAAAAGCAACAGTGTCTATGGGCCTCTGGCAAACAGATTCAGCATGAAACTCTTGGAGAGAAATTCAAGCGACAGGGTTTGTCTAACCCCATGCTGTCCCTGTTCTGGGAGTGTTTGATGGAGGACAATATGGAGGGAGCTTCTCTCTGTATTTAGCCCTGTGCTGTCTCCATCCTGGGAGTGTTTGGTGGGTACAGTGAGGTCTTATCCTGGGGAT
The DNA here is from genome assembly GCA_024137785.1 of Ginglymostoma cirratum. Classification (NCBI taxonomy): domain Eukaryota; kingdom Metazoa; phylum Chordata; class Chondrichthyes; order Orectolobiformes; family Ginglymostomatidae; genus Ginglymostoma; species Ginglymostoma cirratum. Next base: position 911,641 of record JAHRHZ010000106.1, read on the forward strand.
TTTGTTGATATAGTGAGTGGTGTAAACAGGGTAAATTTGGGCTTTTCCCAGCAAGAACTCCCTTAGGTTTGAAGAGCTGAGACACGTAACAAATCACGCAAGTTTGAAAAACACATAGAACAGATGGAATTATTGACGTTGTCATGCATTTCCCCTGAAACAAAAATCACATCAGTGATCAGTTCCCTTTTCTCGATTAAAATTTAGGCACTTTGTGAAAAGACAGAAAGAGTGACTTCCTCTTTTCATTCGCCCCCTGGGCCACGTAGATTCAAATTCACTTCAAAATAAAGGCAGACAAAGCAGTGAGCCAATATTGTGCAGAATCCTATTTTTATATGGAGTTTTGATGATATCGGTCAGTAACCACAAAGGCTCGATGATACAGCTGGGACGCCACACATTTCACGTTGAGATCTCCTGCCGTTTCGGCTCTTCCCAGACTATCACAGAGAGAGGTTCACATGGACATTCGATAAGAAAACAATTCAGTGATCTCATGTACGGCAAACACTACACTGAGTGAGAGATAATAGGTACTGCAGGTGCTGGAGAATCTGAGATAACAAGGTGTGGAGCTGGATGAACACAGCAGGCCAAGCAGCATCATAGGAGCAGGAAAGCTTGATGCTTCGGGCCTAGACCCTTCATCAGAAATGGGGGAGGGGAAGAGGGTTCTGAAATAAATAGGGAGAGAGGGGGAGGTGGATAGAAGATGGATAGGCATCCTTAGAAGAGGCTTCGCAGTGGGGTTAAAATTGTATCAGAGATAATAGGTACTGCAGGTGCTGGAGAATCCGAGATAACAAGGTGTGGGGCTGGATGAACACAGTAGGCCAAGCAGCATCTTAGGAGCAGGAAAGCTTGACGTTTCGGGCCTAGACCCTTCGGTGAATGCTTTTCTGCTTTGGTAACAGTTACTCAGGGAGGAATGCTGGGTAGGATTAGATAATGAAACTGAATTGATGGATCCCACACTCCCCTGAACAAAGAGCTGGAGTTATGCAGGGGGCAGATCACAGATTCACAGAATGGTGATGGTGTTGAAGAAACCCATTCAGCCTCATGTCTGCACTGGCTCTCTGACCAAAATTATGACTTCTTACCACTCTCTAGCCATTTTCCTTTCTATTCAAATAATTATTTCATGCCCTCTTGAATGCCTCAATTAAACCTGCCTCCATCACACTTCCAGGGAGTGTGCTCCTATCCTGAACTACTCACTATGAGTAATCTATCTCATCTCACACTTATTTTGCAATTCACTTTAAATTTGTTCCATCTCGTTCTTGATTATTTTATGATGAGAACAGTTTCTTCTTCTCTATTGTTATTCATTCCTATCCACTGGTCTGTGGCTAGTGGCCAGTTATTGATGGCCTGCTGCCAAACAACAACAACATGATTGGTAACACAACATGTAACTGACCAGCTTGGAGCTGTGAACAAGACAGAGAGAAGCCACCAGATCCTCACAAGCTTAGGAGCTGTCTGTCTGTTCTCTGCAGGAAAGCTACTTCAATCTTGGAGAAAACCAGTTTAATTTCATGTGTTGTGTGTGTCACTGGCGAGGTCAGCATTTATTACTCATCTGTAATTGCGCTGAGGCCACATTGCTGTGGGTCTGAAGTCACATGCAGGTCAGATCAGATATGGATGGCAATTTCCTTCCCAAATTAGTGATTTATCTTTCCTTCAGTAGCTGCTGTAAACTGTGACTCTAAATTAACAAGTTGGAGATTTCGTCCAAGTGTGCACCAGTGACCTTGTGCCTCTGACAAACCAGTGATAGCATCTGGAGAAGGAAGACTGAGAAACAGAACCTGATCAGCACAGGAACTATTGCAGCAGATCCTGTGGATGGAGACCATGAAACTGCCTTTCCAGCTTTCCTCCTATCTATGGCATCCATGCTTTATTCACATGTGTACAAGTGTGTGTATGTATACAGAGGGGGTGTTCATAAAGGAGTTAGAGATGATAAATAGTCATGTCACATGACAGTTTTCCTATAGCCAGAGTTTATTTACTGATTCTTGTGATTCTTGTTTGTTACAGGAACTTGGCCTGTGCTTTCTGCCAACTGTCTGAAACAGAGAAGTTGGGAATTCTGCATAGTTTTAAAAATCTTTAATTTTTGTGACAAGCCTGGGAATAGTGGGGTTTGATTTACAGCATGCCACCCCAGTGACAGTAATGACAGAATGCATCCAGACATCATTCCTTCATAATTACTAATAGGACCTTGCTCCTCCTTATCTCTGAAACATCCTTCAGCCTTCCACAATCTGAATTTTTTAGTTTTGAGTCTAAGCGTATACAATATTCCATCAATAAAAGCCTCACCTTCGCCCAAGCTCAGATATTCCCTCCATCTTTCCATGTCTGTCCTCTCCTTCCTCCATTAAGACACTCCCTGAAAGTTCCCTCTTTGACCAAGCCAATCACCATCAAAACAATGGTCAATATTTCCCTGGGAGTTTCATTCATGGGTGCCAAGCTATTGCACCTTCAATATACTGATGCTGCACAGAGTGCGACCAAACATACTGAGATAACAGGGTGTAGAGCTGGATGAACACAGCAGGCCAAGCAGCATCAGAGGAGCAGGAAAGCTGACGTTTCGGGTCTGGATGCTTCATTTCTGAAGAAGGGTCTAGGCCTGAAACGTCAGCTTTCCTGCTCCTCTGATGCTGCTTGGCCTGCTGTGTTGATCCAGCCCTACACCTTGTTATCTCGGATTGTCCAGCATCGGCAGTTCCTACTATCTCCTGGCCTGAATTTCAAAGGCAGCAGCAAAATATTGGTGCCCTTTAATGAAATTCGTAGGAAGACACTCACAAAGACTGAGCAGTCTCTGAGCCAGGATTTCCCTTCTCCATGTGTCAGTTTTACTCTGTCACCACCTCCAGGGAATCAGCTTAGTTGCTGGATGGGCTGGTTCGTGACGCGAGAGATGACAACAGCGTGGGTTCAGTCCCCATCACCAGCTGAGATCATCATGAGGGACTTTCCTTCTCAACCTCTCCCCTTGCCTGAGACACGGTGACCCTCAAGTTAAACCACCACCAGTCAACTCTCTCTCTCTCTCTAGTCATGATGTGGAGGTGCTGGTGTTGGACTGGGGTGGGCAAGGTCAGAAGTCACACGATACCAGGTTATAGTCCAACAGGTTTATTTGAAATGACAAGCTCTCAGAGTGCTGCCCCTTCCCTCTGTAATTACCACAGTCAGAACCCCTTTCTTGAGGATGGTCACAGTTCCAGCGTCTCCGAGATCTCCCACCGCGCTCACTTCCTCCCAGAAAAGGGTAACAAGATTCATGTCAAAACTGGCCCTCTGACATACTTCTGAATTTCAGCAGTTGTTCCACCTGCACTAGATGCCTTGTTGTTTCTCAGCTGATGGGTGCCTTTTTCAATCTCACAGTGAGTTGGAGGCACCCTGAGATGATGATGGGTAGCGAGTTGCAGGATGGTGTTGGGAGAACTTGCACGAAGGCTGTGTTTGGTCTGAAGGAGCCCTCACAGTGTTCTCTCCAGTAAGTGCTGACTGCCTCCCAATCTCTAATAAGTGGCTCTCTGTTCTTGGCTGTCCCTGGAGTCACTGCGTACTTGGACTGGACATGGCTTCAACTGCACTGAAGACAACGTGCACACCCTGGTTATCAGTAAGTTGCTGACTCTCTCCATACACCGTCTGTTCTCCAGGTCATGGCTGCTTTGTCGCACCTTGGCCTCCAGATGCCTGGAGGTTTATTTCCTGTCACTGGAGTTTTGGTGGGGCTGCCAGTTCAGGAATGCCTTGCATTTGTGGTCTAGGAGATCCCAGATCACCTGATCCTTCTTGTATGAGGGGTCTCAGTGTTTCCTGGTTGAGAAGCTAAGTGAATCCACACAGCTGCTGACAATAGAGGCTTCTCAGGTAGACCAGGTGCTAGTCATGTATATACTAACCTGGCATTTACTGGGTTATCTGCAATGAAATGAGAAAACAGATACAGCCTGGTGATGCTGATGATGACCTAATAAGGAGAAAGGTCACCAGTTCTAATGTGTTTTAACATTTTGTTGAAGGAATGCGTGGGTATTTAGAAAGAGTGCTGTAACTCAACGGTAATGAACTGAACTTCCACAGTAACTCTATAATGCTGAAGTTTTGATTAAAGCAGACAGTGAAGTGGATAAGACCACAAGACCATAATACATAGGAGCAGAAATTAGGCCATTCAGTCCTTTGAGTCTGCTCTCCCATTCAATCATGGCTGATAAGTTCCTCAACCCCATTCTCCCCCTTTCTCCCCATAACCCTTGATCCCCTTGATAATCAAGAACCTATTTATCTCAGTCTTAAATGTACTCAATGATCTGGCCTCCACAGCCTTCTATGGCAGTGAATTCCATAGATTCACCACACTCTGGCTGAAGAAGTTTCTCCTTATCTCCGTTCTAAAAGGTCTTCCCTTTACTCTAAGGATGTGCCCTCAGGTCCTAGTCTCTCCTACCAATGGAAGCATCTTCCCAACATCCACTCTGTCCAGGCCATTCAGTATTCTGTGAGTTTCAATTAGATCCCCCCTCATCCTTCTAAACTCCAATGAGTATAGTCCCATGTGTTAAGCTTTTCATTCCTGGCACCATTCTCGTGAACCTCCTCTGAACCTGCTCCAGGGCCAGCACATCCTTCCTGAGATATGGGGCCCAAATCTGCACACGATACTCCAAATGTGGCCTGACCAGAGCCTTATAAAACCTCAGTAGCACATCGCTGCTTTTATATTCAGCTCCACTCAAAATAAATGCCAACATTGCATTTGCCTTCCTGACTACTGGCTCAACCTGCAAGTTTACCTTGAGAGAATCCTGGATTAGAACTCTCAAGTCTCCTTGCATTTCAGACTTCTGAATTTTGTCCCCATTTAGAAAATAGTCCATGCTTTTATTTTTCTTACCAAAGTGCATGACCTCACACTTTCCCACGTTGTACTCCATCTGCCACTTCTTTGCCCACTCTTCTAACCTGTCCAAATCCTTCTGCAGCCTCCCCAACTCCTCAATACTACCTGTCCCTCCACCTATCTTTGTATCATCTGCAAACTTAGCCAGGATGCCCACTGTTCCTTCATCTCGATCATTAATGTACAAAGTGAAAAGTTGTGGCCCCAGCGCTGACCCTTGTGGACCACCACTTGTCACCGGCTACCATCCTGAGAAAGACCCTTTTATCCCCACTCTCTGCTTTCTGCCAGGCAGCCAATCTTCTATCCATGCTAGCACCTTGCCTCTAACACCTTGGGCCCTTATCTTACTCAGCAGCCTCCTGTGCGGCATTTTGTCAAAGGCCTTCTTGAAGTCCAGATAGATAACATCCATTGGCCCTCCCCTGGTATACCCTGCTCGACACTTCCTCAAAGAATTCTAGCAGATTTGTCAGGCATGACCTCCCCTTTATGAAACCATGCTGGCTTTGCCCTACTTTACCGTACATTTCCAAACATTCAGAAATCTCATCCTTCACGATGGACTCCAAAATCTTACCGATGACCGAGGTTAGGCTAATTGGCCTGTAATTTTCTGTCTTTTGCCTTACTCCCTTTTTAAACAGGGGTGTCACATTAGAGATTTTCCAGTCCTCTGGGACCCTCCCTGACTCTAGCGATTCCTGAAAGATCACCGCTAATGCTTCCATTATCTCTTCACCTATCTCCTTTAGAACTCTGGGGTGTAGTCCATCTGGTCCAGGTGATTTATCCACATTCAGGCCAATCAGTTTTACTAGCACCTTTTCCTTGGTGATGGCCATACTCAGCTCAGCCAGCTGACTCAATTGAATTTTTGGGATATTACTCGTGTCTTCCACAGTGAAGACTGATGCGAAGTAATTATTCAGTTCCTCAGCCATTTCTTTGTTCCCCACTATTATCTCTCCACCGTCATTTTCCAGTGGTCCAATGTCCACTTTCACCTCTGTTTTTCCCTTTATATATGTAAAGAAACTCTTACAGTCTTCACGTATATTACTGGCCTAGCTTACCCTCGTATTTAATCTTCTCCCTCCTTATTTCTTTTCTCGTTGCCCACTGTTGGTCTTTGTAAGCTTCCCAGTCCTCTGGTTTCCCACTGCCCTTCGCTACATTATATGCTTTCCCTTTTGCTCTTATGCTATCCCTGCCTTCCTTAGTCAGCCATGGTTGCCTCATCCTCCCTGTACCATGCTTCTTTTCCCTAGGGTTGAATTTTTGCTGCATCTCCTGAATTACTCCCAGAACCTCCTGCCATTACTGTTCCACTGTCGTTCCTGCTAGGGCCCTCTTCCAGTCAATTCTGCCCAGCTCCTCCCTCATACCTCGGTAGTCACCTTTATTCAGCTGTAATACCATTACCTCTGAATATATCTTATCCCTCTCAAATTGCAGAGTAAATAATGTGATAATATGGACTATTTATCAGGTCAATTTGAGATTGTCATGGGATTGTGCTGTGTAAATATCATATAATTGACTGGGTGACATAAAGGGTGAGCAAGCGAAAGGTGAGGTCAGAGTTTGTTACGTCCAAATGATGAGCATCATTCCAGGGAAACACACGCCAGCCGTAATAAGTTCATTGGTCAAACCGGTGTGGAGAGCATGACTTGTGATATTTGTGATATTTGCCAGGGGTCAAACGAATCATTTACTGGAGACTGGACAGTGTTAGAGTCTGAATGCACAGTTTCTTTGCAAGGAACCACAGTAAAAAGAACTATTGCCTCACAGCACAGTTCGCTAGCTGAGGAACAGGAGTCATGTGACCAGTAGCTGGACGTTGAGACAGAGCAGGCTGATCAGTTTCTGGCCTTATCCTCAGACAAGTTCACATAAAAAGGTTCACTGGTGATTGTAAACAATGTATGGATGAGTTTTGTGTAGTATAGTTTATTTTAATAAAGAACACTGGCTACATAACAAGATCTAACAGAGGTTTATAACAGCTCAGTAATGTGCACAAATATTACATTTACAGACTCAGGTCCAGGCGAACGTTAAGGTATTTAGTTACGGACAGTAAGAATGCTTCCATCAGTGTCTCATGCTTCAAGTGACACAAATATCAATGGAGTCTGAGACCTTTCTATCTTCAGGTCACATGCTATGATAGTGTGATGATATCTTGAGCATGTTCCTGAAATGCGCACTGACATACTAACATTGTGGTGTGAAGTAGTGTCCCAACCCCTGGAATGGGAGGCCCAGGTTCAGGTCTCATCTGCTCCTGAGGTGTGTAATAACACCTCTGAACAGGTTGATTAGAAAAATAGGTTAAATCATTTTTTAAAAATAAAGTTTGAGATAAAGAGTTCATGATACAAAATAAGCAGTTTCTGCCTTTTCAGTGCTCTCTCAAAGTATCTTTTTTAAGACAAAGATGTTTATGGGCTGAGGATGTTACTTACCCATCCCTCATTGCCCAGAGAGTCGGCTTCATTGCTGTGGGCCTGGAGTCACTTGTAGGCCACACCAGGTAAGGATAGCAGTTTCAGTCCCTAAAGGGCACTAGTAAACAGGATGGGTTTTACAACAATTGACAATGTTTATTTGGTTGCTATTACAGCGAGCTTTTAATCCCATACAAAAAACCAAGAGAACAAAGAACAATACAGCATAGGAACAGGCCCTTCGGCCCTCCAAGCCTGCACCAGAACATTTTGTCCTTCTGTACTAAAACTGTCCTCACTTACAGGATCCATATCCCTCTATTCCCTTCCTATTCATGTATTTGTCCAGGTGCTGCATGAAAGCTGCTACTGTGTCTGCTCCCACCGTCTCCTCTGGCAGCACGTTCCAGGCACTCACCACCCTTTGTGTGAAAAACCTGCCTTGCACCTTGTTTTAAACTTCCCTCCCTCCACACTTGAACCTGTGTCCCCTAGTAATTGACCTGATTCCCCCTGGGAAAAAGCCTAATACTTTCCACTCTATCCATCCCATTCACAATCTTATAAACGTCCATCAGGTCCCTGCCTCAACCTCCTGCATTCCAGTGAAAACAAACCCAATCTATCCAACCTTTCTTCACAGCTAAAATCCCCCATACCAGGCAACGTCCTGGTAAACATTTTCTGCACCCTCTCCAAAGCATCCACATCCTTCTGGTCGTGCGGTAACCAGAACTGTAGCCAATATTCCAAATGTGACCTAACTAAAGTTCTATAAAGCAGCAGCATAACTTGTCTATCCGTATACTCACTGCCCCTTCCAGTGGAGGCAAACATGCCATAGGCCTTTTATACTACCTTATCTACCTGCACTGCCACCTTCAGTGATCTGTGGACCTGTACAGCCAGGTGCCTCTGCACATCAATACTCCTAAGGGTTCTGCTATTCACTGTATAATTTCTACCTGTACTTGACTTTCCAAAATGCATCACCTCACATTTGTCTGGATTAAACTCCATCCGCCATTCTTCTGCCCATCCCTCCAACTGATCTGTATCCTGCTGTAACCTCTGACAGTCCTCACAATCTGCAACTCCACCAATCTTTGTATTGTCCGCAGACTTACTAATTAGATCAGCTACGTTTTCCTCCAAATCATTTATGTAAACCACGAACAGCAGAGGTCAGAGCACTGATCCCTCTGGAACACCACTAGTCACAGCCCTCCATTCCGAAAAGTATCCTTCCACTGCTACCCTCTGTCTCCTATGACTAAACCAGTTTCGTATCCATCCTGCCAGCTCACCCCGATACCATGTGGCATCACCTTTTGTACCAGTCTGCCATGAGGGACCTTGTCAAAGGCTTTACTGAAGTCCATATAGACAATATCAACCACTTTTCCCTCAATCATCTTCGTCATCTCTTCAAAAAACTCGATCAAGTTAGTGAGGCACGGCCTCCCCTGCAAAAAACCATGCTGTTTATCACTAACCGGTCCATTTACATCTAAATGTGTGTAGATCTTGGCCCTGAGAATCTTTTCCAACAATTTCCCTAACACCAACATGAGGCTCACAGGCCTGTAATTTCCTGAATTATCTCTGCTAACCTTCTTAAACAATTCACTTTAATTAAACTAAAATTTCACATCAGCAATTCACCTGACATTATTGGTCTGGTCACCTGGATTGGTTAATTCCATGACATTATCACCATGCAGATGCTCCCCTCTGTGAAGAAAGACTCAAGTGGTCTCTACATGGATGGGAGCTATACTCAGGCATGAACAGATTCGAGCTTCATACATGACACAGAGTGGAGCTGGAGTAACATAGTAGGCCAGGCAGCATCAGAGGAGCAGAAAAGCTGACATTTCGGGTCAGGACCCTTCTTCAGAGAAAAAGGACCCGACCCGAAACTTCACCTTTCCTGCTCCTCTGATGCTGCCTGGCCTATTGTGTTCCTCCAGCTCCACACTGTGTTATCTCTGACTCCAGCATCAACAGTTCTTACTATCTCTGAACTTCATACTTGGAGTTTTTGGCAGAATAGTGCTAGACATGGGGAGCACATAGGTCCAAGAACATTGTGCCACATTCATTCCAGCAACGATCGAAACTGAAGCTTCACTTTAATAATGGGGAGAAGCTAATGATTCCAGGATAGATTCAGTAAGAGCCAGGAGGTCAGTGAGTACAGAAACTGCAGAGATGCCAGAAGGTGGATTATCATAACCTTCATCAATCACAGAAGCTTTTACTCAGCAGTGCACATCTCCTCAAAGTGACTGCAGAAGTCAAGTGGAGTAAAATTTGGTTTGAGGAGAGTGCTGGAGTCTGGATACAGCTCATACAGTCTTACTGTCAGGGAATGCATCCAAGGAACATGTACTTTAGAGATAATAGGTACTGCAGATGCTGGACAATCCGAGATAACAAGGTGTGGAGCTGGATGAACACAGCAGGCCAAGCAGCATCAGAGGAGCAGGAAAGCTTGACGTTTCGGGCCTAGACCCTTCATCAGAAATGGGGGAGAGGAAGGGGGTTCTGAAATAAATAGGGAGAGAGGGGAAGCTGGATAGAAGATGGATAGAGGAGAGGATAGGTGGAGAGGAGACAGACAGGTAAAAGAGGCGGGGATGGAGCCAGTAAAGGTGAGTGTAGGTGGGGAGGTAGGGAGGAGATAGGTCAGTCCAGGGAGGACGGATAGGTCAAGGGGGCGGGATGAGGTTAGTAGGTAGGAAATGGGGGTGCGGCTTGAGGTGGGAAGGGGGATGGGTGAGAGGAAGCACAGGTTAGGGAGGCGGGGACGAGCTGGCTTGGTTTTGGGATGCGGTAGGGGGAGGGGAGATTACATGGAACAATCCCTCTTCCGTACCTACACTGGCCCTAAACCCCACCTCTTCCTCCGTTACATTGATGGCTGTATCGGCCCTGCCTTGTGCTCCCACTAGGAGCTCGAAACAGTTCATCCACTTTACCAACACCTTCCACCCCAACTTTTAAGTTCACCTGGACCATCTCTAACACCTCTCTCACCTTCCTGGACCTCTCTGTCTCCATCTCCGGCAATCACCTAGAAACCGATATCCATTTCAAGCCCACCGACTCCCACAGCTACCTGGAATACACCTCCTCCCACCCACCTTCCTGCAAAAATGCCATCCCCTATTCCCAATTCCTTCGCCTCCGCCGCATCTGCTCCCAGGATGAGGCATTCCACTCCAATACATCTCAGATGTCCTCGTTTTTCAAGGACCGCAACTTCCCCCGCCTCAGTAGTCGAGAACGCCCTTGACCACGTCTCCTGCATTTCCCGCAATAAAAAGAACCAAAAAAGAATCCCCCTCGTCCTCACGTACGACCCCACCAACCTCCGGATCCAACCCATCATCCTCCGACACTCCCGCCATCTACAATCCGACCCCACCACCAAAGACATTTTTCCCTCCCCACCCTTGTCTGCTTTCCAGAGGGACCTCTCTGTCCGGGACTCCCTTGTCCGCTCCACAGTCCCCTCCAGCCCCACCACACCCGGCACTTTTCCCTGCAATCGCAGGAAGTGCTACACCTGCCCC
>JAHRHZ010000106.1:923037-957858 GCA_024137785.1 Ginglymostoma cirratum
GGGAGGACGGACAGGTCAAGGGGGCGGGATGAGGTTAGTAGGTAGGAAATGGGGGTGCGGCTTGAGGTGGGAAGGGGGATGGGTGAGAGGAAGCACAGGTTAGGGAGGCGGGGACGAGCTGGCTTGGTTTTGGGATGCGGTAGGGGGAGGGGAGATTACATGGAACAATCCCTCTTCCGTACCTACACTGGCCCTAAACCCCACCTCTTCCTCCGTTACATTGATGGCTGTATCGGCCCTGCCTTGTGCTCCCACTAGGAGCTCGAAACAGTTCATCCACTTTACCAACACCTTCCACCCCAACTTTTAAGTTCACCTGGACCATCTCTAACACCTCTCTCACCTTCCTGGACCTCTCTGTCTCCATCTCCGGCAATCACCTAGAAACCGATATCCATTTCAATCCCACCGACTCCCACAGCTACCTGGAATACACCTCCTCCCACCCACCTTCCTGCAAAAATGCCATCCCCTATTCCCAATTCCTTCGCCTCCGCCGCATCTGCTCCCAGGATGAGGCATTCCACTCCAATACATCTCAGATGTCCTCGTTTTTCAAGGACCGCAACTTCCCCCGCCTCAGTAGTCGAGAACGCCCTTGACCATGTCTCCTGCATTTCCCGCAATAAAAAGAAGCAAAAAAGAATCCCCCTCGTCCTCACGTACGACCCCACCAACCTCCGGATCCAGCCCATCATCCTCCGACACTCCCGCCATCTACAATCCGACCCCACCACCAAAGACATTTTTCCCTCCCCACCCTTGTCTGCTTTCCAGAGGGACCTCTCTGTCCGGGACTCCCTTGTCCGCTCCACAGTCCCCTCCAGCCCCACCACACCCGGCACTTTTCCCTGCAATCGCAGGAAGTGCTACACCTGCCCCTACACCTCCTCCCTCACCCTAATCCCAGGCCCCAAGAAGACTTTCCACATCAGGTAGATGTTCACCTGCACATCTGCCAATGTGGTATACTGTATCTGCTGTACCCATTGTGGCTTCCTCTACATCAGGGAAACCAAGCGGAGGCTTGGGGACCGCTTTGCAGAACACCTGTGCTCTGTTCGCAACAAACAACTGCACCTCCCAGTCGCGAACCATTTCAACTCCCCCTCCCATTCCTCAGACGACATGTCCATCCTGGGCCTCCTGCAATGCCACAATGATGCTACCCGAAGGTTGCATGAACAGCAAATCATATTCAGCCTGGGAACCCTGCAGCCCAATGGTATCAATGTGGATTTCACAAGCTTCAAAATCTCCCCTCCCCCAACCGCATCCCAAAACCAGCCCAGCTCATCTCCACCTCCCTAACCTGTCCTTCCTCCCACCTATCCCCTCCTCTCACCTCAAGCCCCACCCCCATCTCCTATCTACTAACATCATCCCGCCCCCTTGACCTGTCCGTCCTCCCTGGACTGACCTATCTCCTCCCTACCCCTCCACCTACACTCACCTTTACTGGCTCCATCCCCGCCTCTTCGACTTGTCTGCCTCCTCTCCACCTATCCTCTCCTCTATCCATCCTCTATCCGCCTCCCCCCCTCTCTCCCTATTTATTTCAGAACCCTCTTCCCCTCCCCCATTTCTGATGAAGGGTCTAGGCCCGAAACGTCAAGCTTTCCTGCTCCTGTGATGCTGCTTGACCTGCTGTGTTCATCCAGACCCACACCCTGTTGTCTCAAAATGTACTTCAGTCTGACTTTGTTAATCAGCTAGTTTATGACTCTGGGAAGTCCCAAGCAATCCAAACAAAACACAAGATTTAACTGAAAACTGCAACTTCTGGAAATACTCAGCTGATTAGGCAGCATTTGGTGGCAAGAAAAACAGTTAATGCTTCAAACCAATGATCTTTAACTCTCTTCCTCTCTCTACGAAAAATGTCGCCTGGCGGAGTATTTCCAACATTTTTGATTTAATTTCAGGTTCTCAGCATAATCGTCCGGTCGTATGAGGTTTAACTAACTTGGAAACACCCTAACTGTTGCAGAAAAGGTCACAATGCCATCACTATAGCAACTAAACCGTCTGGAAACTGTTCAGTTCAACAGCTAAAACAGGATTCATCTCTGATTAACAATTTGCGCAGATCAGTTCCAATCAGAAGCAAGCAATGGTCAGCTAGGGGCCTGTGCTAACTCCCTCACTGCCATTCATCCCCTGGCTAGGTGCTGCCAGGTAGGATTAGGGTTTGGGTTAACACTAACCCTAACCCTAAAGCTCCAGAAATTTAGGAGGGATTGTCAAGACTCAGCTATCAGCCATGCCCAGCGTGGAGAAAAACGGTGAGTTGTAAAACAGCAGGGAGTGCGTCTTCATTCTTGTTGCACATTTCTGATGATCAACGGTAAAAAGTGTTGGAGATTGGAAAGAGAGAGGATGATTGCCAGCATTATCCAATGAGCTAACTGGTGGCCCACTTTCTGACTGGTGACTGGAAGCTGGTCAAAGGTGGTCAGTTGTGGGCAATGTCAGTCAATTAGAGTTGTAGAGTTTTACAGCATGGCAAAATGCCCTTCAGCCCATCGTGTCCATGCTGGTCATCAAATGCCTGTATATTCTAAAATAGTAGGAACTGCAGATGCTGGAGAATCTGAGATAACAAGGTTTAGAGCTGGATGTACACAGCAGGCCTAGACCCTTCTTCATTTCTGAAGAAGGGTCTAGGCCTGAAACGTCAGCTTTCCTGCTCCTCTGATGCTGCTTGGCCTGCTGTGTTCATCCAGCTCTACACCTTCTTATCCCTGTATATTCTAATCCCATTTTTCAGCACCTGGCACCTAGCCTTGAATGTTGTGGCATTTCAAATGCTCATCTTAAATGTCTATGGGCTGCTGCCTCTGCTACCCTTTCAGGCAGTGAGTTCAGATACTCACCACCCTCTGGGTGAAAACATTTTTCCTCAAATCGCCTCTAAACCTGAAATAAAAGGAAATTCCTGCAGATGCTGAATATCAGAAACACCCACAGAGAATGCTAGAGAAACTGTGCAGAGAGAAACAGGGTTAATGTTTCAACTCTGCTATGAGCCTCCTTCGGATTGGTCTCGAAACATATACCCGTGTTCTCTCTAAGCCTCCTGCTCCTTACCATAAATCCATGCCCCCTGGTTATTGGCACCTCCACTAAGAGGAGAAGTTTCTCCCTATCTACTCTGTCTATTGCACTGGGGCATTATGGGCGGAGCTCAGGAATAGGAAGGGTGAAATCACAATTTTGGGAGCTTTCTATAGACCACCCAACAGCCCACCTGAGATAGAGGAGCGGATAGGGGTAGTCAGATATTAGAAAGGTGTGAAAAAAGCAGGGCAGTTGTGGTGGCTGACTTCAACTTTCCTCTTATTGACTGGGACTCCCTAAGAGCCAGGGGCTCGGATGGAGAGCAACTAGTTAGATGTGTCCAGGAGGGTTTCTTGAGACAGTCCGTTGACAATCCAACCAGAGAGGAGGCCTTACTAGGTTGGTATTAAGGAGTGAGCCAGGACAGGTGATCGATGTTTCAGTAGGACAGCATTTTGGACTTAGTGACCATAACTCCATAAGATTTCAAGTAGTCTTGGACAAGGACAAGAGTGGCCCAATTAAATACCCTCACCCTAGGCATGGACCGATTACATCCAAATTAGACAGGAACCGGGGAATGTGGATTGGGAGCAGTTATTTGAGGGTAAATCTATACCTGGCATGTGGGAGGCTTTTAAAAACCAGTTGATTAAAGTGCAGGATATGCATGTCCCTGAAAAACTGAAGGACAGGAATGGCAGGATCCAGGAACCATGGATGACAAGGGAAATTGTAAACTTAGTCAAAAGGAAAAAGGAAGCATATGATAGGCCTAGGCAGCTACAAACTGACGAAGCCATTCAGGAGCATAGAGAAAGAAGGAAGGAAGTTAAACTCAGAATTCGGAAGGCTAAAAGGGGCCATGAAATGTCTTTAGCAAACAGGGTCAAGGACAATCCCAAGGCTTTTTATGCATACATTAGAAGAAGGTGGGTAGCAAGGGAAAGAGTAGGCCCCCTCAAGGACAAAGGAGAGAAGTTATGCATGGAGCCACAGAAAGTGGGAGAGATCCTTAATGAGTACTTTGTATCGGTATTCACCAAGGAGAATTACATGACTGATGTTGAGGTCGGGGATGAGTGTGTGAATGCTCCAGAGAATGTCAATATATTAAAGGAGGAAGTTTTGGATATTGTAAATTGTGTTAAGGTAGACAAGTCCCCAGGCCCAGATGGGATCTCTCCCAGGTTACTGCAAGAGGCAAGGTAAGAAATAGCTGAGATATCTTCACATCCTCCTTGACCACAGGCAAGGTTCCAGAGGCCTGGAGATTAGCCAATGTTGTTCTCTTGTTTAAGAAAGAAAGCAGGGATAATCCAGGAAATTGTAGGCTGGTGAGCCTGACATCTGTGGTAGGGAAGCTCTTGGAGAAGATATTGAGGGACAGGATAAATGCACATTTGGAAGAAAATGGACTAGTTAGCGACAGGCAGCATGGTTTTGTCCGGGGAAGGTCATGTCTTACCAGCCTGATTGAATTTTTTGAAGAGGTGACAAAGATAATTGATGAGGGAAGGGCTGTGGATGTAGTTTATATGGACTTTAGTAAGGCATTTGATAAAGTCCTACATGGCAGATTGGTACAAAAACTAAACTCACATGGGATTCGGGGTGGGCTGGCTATATGGATACAAAACTGGCTTGGTCATAGAAGACAGAGGGTAGCGGTGGAAGAGTGTTTCTCAGAATGGAAACTAGTGGTGTTCCACAGAGATCAGTCTTAGGTCCTCTGTTGTTTGTAGTATATATAAATGATCTGGAGGAAAATGTGGGTGGTCTAATTAGTAAGTTTGCAGATGACACAAAGATTGGTGGAATTGCTGATAATGCCAATGATTGTAAAAGGATACAACAGGACACAGATAGATTGGCGACTTGGGCACAGAAGTGGCAGATGGAGTTTAATCCAGACAAACGCAAGGCGATGCACTTTGGAGGGTCAAATTTAGGTGTGAATTATACTGTTAATGGCAGAATCATTAGGAACATTAACATACAGATGGATCTGGGCGTGCAGGTTCACAGTTCCCTAACAGTGACAACACAGGTAGCCAAGGTGATTAAGAAGGCATACAGCATGCTCGCCTTCATCAGCCGGGGCATGGCGTACAAGAGTTGGCAAACCGTGTTGCAGCTAAATAAAACCCTTATTAGGCAGCATTTGGAGTACTGTGTGCAGTTTTGATCACCACATTACCAGAAGGATGTGGAAGCTTTGGAGAAAGTGCAGAGAAGATTCACCAGGATGTTGCCTAGTTTCCAGGGCATTGGCTAGGAGGAAAGGTTAAAAAGACTAGGATTGTTTTCACTAGAAAAATGGCAGCTGAGAGGAGACCTGATCGAGGTCTACAAAATTCTGAGAGGCACAGATAGGGTGGATAGGCAGAGGCTATTTCCCAGGGTTGGTTACAATTACAAAGGGTCACAGGTTCAAGGTGAGAGGGGAAAAGTTGAAGGGAGATGTGCAAGGGAAGTTTTTCACACAGAGAATGGTAGGAGCCTGGAATGCACTGCCAGAGGACGTGGAGGAAGCAGGCACATTGGTGACATTTTAGAGGCATCTGGGGGATGGATACATGAATAGAGAGGGAATAGAGGGATTCAGACCAAATAAGAGCAGACGGTTTGTTTTTTAGTTTAGTTAGAGCATGGTGATTGGCACAGGCTTGGAGGGCCGAAGATCCTGTTCCTGTTCCATACTTCTCTTCTGTTCTTCTCTCTATGTCCCTCAGAACTTAGTATGACTCAGTTAGATCCTGCTCAACCCTGAATGACAGCACCTGGACACAGAGCATTGGAAGATGGATTGAATCTTCAGGTCAAGGCACAGAGAAGGTGTGGAAAATGTGAGGTTTTCCATTTTGGTAGAAATAGAAAAGCCAGAATATTATTCAAACAGACAGAGATGACATGATGAGGAATCTAAGTGTCCTTGTACAAGAATCTCACAAAGTCGGGGTGCTGGCCCAGCACACCATGAGGAAGGGAACAGAATGTTGGTGTTACTTGCAGGGAGATGGAGTATGAAAGTACAGTGATCTTGTTATATCTGGACAGGATGGGTGCAGAGAGGACGTTTCTCCATATAGGAGTGATCTGGGTGAGGCACACAGTTTCATAAATGGAGTATGTGCCATTTGACAAAGAGATGAGGAGGATTTTTTTTCTCTCAGAGGCTTGTGAGTTTTTGGGAAGTCTCTTCCATAGAGGGCCGAGGGGGCGAGGGCCATTGAATATACTTAAGGCCAGGGTGGACAGATGATGGACATCACCGGAGGAGTCATGCTCGTGTTTGTGCTCCAGCTCTGATTTTCTTGTATTCAGAGTTGGCATCAGTACAGTCCAGGACTTTACAGGGTTAGGATAATGATTCTAGCTGGGCTGAGGTTGGGATGAGTACCAGGTAATGTTGGGGCCCATGTCTCAGTCACTGCCAGACATGTAAAATCACAAACACCACACTTGCCTGCCGTGTCACAGAGCCAGTATTCTGTTTGTACATAAATCCTGTATACATCAGTCAGGGAACAGAACCAGGCAGTAACTCACGAGCATCTGGGACCCACTCACCAACATCTTCAAACACCAGCCCAGCTGGAGATATTGCATCAACCGCTTGGTGATGCTTGTTATTGGAGACGCTGGGTTAATGCACTCAATATCCAGATCACATGAGAAGTCTTGACCATAATGAGCAATGTTCACAATCCCATTTAAACTGTTTGAGAAACCGAGTTAATTGAAAATCAGATCAGTAACAGCCTGGAGATCATTTTGGGATAACTGGGATACCCAGAAGTCTCTCCTTCTTTGAGAGATGGGGTGAACAGAATTACATTTAATCAAGGGGCCCTTATTGAGGTTAGCCTGCAGTGGTTATTTCAGAAAAAGGCAAGGAAAAGGCTATTCTGCCCCTTTGACTCTGCTCCATCATTCACTAAAGTTCATGGCTGATTTTCTACTTCAGCTCTACCCTCCTGTACTATCCTATATGCCTTAACGCACTTAAAACGCAGAAATGTATCAACCAAGCTGAATATTGGCAATGACTGAGAATTTCCAGCCCTCTGAGGTAGAGAATTCCGGGGATTCACTACCCTCAAGTTAAGAAATGTCTCTTCATCTCAATCCTAAATAGTTGTCATTTTCACACTGGGCCTCTGCCTACTTGTTCTAGACTCTCCAGCCAAGGGAACAATCTTTCAATGTCAAGCCTCTCAAGTCCTTTCTGAATTGTATACACTCCAGTTGGATCATCTCTTATTCTTACAGACCCAGTTTACAAAACCTTTCGGAGTAGGACAGCTCTCTCAGCAATCCAGTGAACCATCCTCGCACTCTTTCCAAGGCAAGTAAATCCTTTGTTTAGTAATTGGACCAAAACTACCCACAATCCTCAATGAGGCCTTGTATAATAGCAAAAAGAGTCAGACTCTACCAGAGAAACTTAATGTTACAGTTGAGGTCTGAGGATCACTAGGGAATTGGTTCTTTGAGATGCAGAATGACATGAAGAAAACTAGGACTGTCCTTGTCTTATCCCCATGAACAGCTGCTGGTACGTTTACTAACTTTGATTCTCCCAGTTATGAAATCATTGACACAGGAGAAAGCCATTCAGCCCATCGAGTCTGCTCTGCCATTCAATGAGATTATGGCTGATCAGATCATCTTCAACTCTACTTTCCTGCCTTTTCTCCATAATCCTTGATTCACTTACTAATTAAAAACTTGCTTATCTCAACCTTGAATATACTAAATGATCCAGCTTCAACAACCCTGTGGAGTAAAGAATTCCATGGATTCACTAATCTCCGAGAGAAGAAATTCCTCTCCATCTCTGTCTTAAATGGGCAACTCCTTATTCTGAGATGATACCCCTCTGGTCCTAGACTTTCCCACAGGGAGAAACAATCTCTCAGCATCCAGTCTGCTGAGCTTTACAGTCCTTAATTATCTGCAGCTCAATCTGTATAAGGAAGCTGATGATTTGACCTTTGTTCAATCTGAAATTGAGAATGAGAACTTCAGCTGATACAAAGCAGCCAGTTGCATAAGAAAACTGCACACTCTCAGTTACAAAATAGTTTCTCAATTATGTCAAATAAATGTCACAGTTTTCCACAAAGTAAGTCTTGTTTTTGGGGCACAATGATGCAATGTCTTAGATCTGGATTCCTAACCTCAATAAATGTGACTTCTTTTTGTTTTTTTAATTTTCCAATGTGCAATGGAACCATAACCGCAATGTTCTCACCTGTAAGAGATGTGTTGTGTGTGTGTGTCGGGGTTGTGTTTGAAGCTGTTTGGTGGTTGCTTGTGCACAGATGAAGAACGCTCAGCGATTGGGTAAGAGGTGGGAGCTAATAATAACAGACAGTAACATCAAAGAACCTTAATCTGAAGAAACAAAAAACAATTTTTTTATAAGTGTGCTGGGACATGATATACAGAAGTACATTGAATGAGCCAATGCAAAATCAGGCCATTCAGCCCCAAACTCATGACTGTGTCTGCTCCAGATAAGTCTCCTTTCACCCCATCCATATAACTATCTTAAACACAGACGTTGTCTCACTGAGATACCTATCATCTACAAACGATTCTACCCTCAGATTATCAGCCTAGATTACATGTTTAACTCTAACAGTTCTAAAGATTTTTTGCCTCTTGTTATGATGATAGTCTAATCTGGTGGAGCTATTCATATGGTCATTTTAAACATTGTATTCTTTCTTTGAAATAGCAAAGGAATCTCAGTTTCAATATCTGAGATCAATGCCAACCCAATTGTGCTGCCCATTAGCATCTCCCATTTCAACGGTATTCTGAGTGAAAACCACAGCTACTCTCTTCCAAAGCAAAGAGTCTGGGATCATAGAGCTCACAGGAGACAGCTCCAGATGTTAGAGCTCTTCTTTTATGCATTCCTGGGATGTGGGCTGGCCCCAGCACTTATTGCCCATCCCTAGATGCCTGGAGAAGGTGGTGGTGAGATGCCTTCTGGAACCGCTGCAGTCCTTAAGCTGGAGGTACTCCAGCAATGTTGTTAGGGAGAGAATTCCAGGAATTTGACCTAGCAACAACGAATTCCACTGGCACCACTTTTTGACCCCATTTTAACAAGTGAATTTCTTGACAGTTGCAGATTCCCTTAATCGAGTACTGGGAGAGGCTGGGGAGTGAGGGAGAAGTAAGGGTAGCAAGTGAGGAATTGATGTGGCCCTCAGGGTGGGGAGTTGGGATGGGTACTTTCACTTTGCGCAAGACAGTAGATTAACCGATGTTTTCGAGGCTAACAAGAAATTGTTTGACATGAAGATGATTCTGACTTCAGCATTAACACTTGCAAACATTCAGCTGAACAAATCATTGGCTTTACACTGAATCAGATATCCATTCTGATACTCCGGACTCAATGTGGTTATCACAGAGTCACTTCATCCAAATACAACACATTCTAAAAATATACATTTTACAAGTAAAAGTAAAGCAAATTATAATGTGCTGTAAACATAATGCAAACTAATTTAGGTTTCATTGTTTTTAAGGATGCTTTTTTAGTTTATTATTTCTCGGTGTTGTCTTTAATGTTCTCACCATACAGTTTTCAACCTGCTCTAATTCACCGTAGTTTATATGCCGTGACACTGATCTTTCATCAACCCCCAAACTCATCCTCTACACTGAATCTTCCAATAACATGCATTATCTCCCTGTTGCAAAGTTGGGTACAGCACTTAGGGATTGGGAGGCAGGAAGTTAGAATTTGGTGTTTGTAAAAGGCTACGGGGGAAAGCATTGAGTGGTCCCTTTAAAGGACGGCGTGCTTTTTCTGTCTTGGAGATTTAAAAAGGATGTTGGTGAGCAGCAACTTGGAAGTTTGCAAGTACGTAGACAGCACCCAAATTCAAACATTTGTATCGAAAGGCTGTTTAGTTAAACAGAATAGAATAGTCATTTATTGTTAATTTGTATTTCTTACAAAAATAACGAAAAGTGTTTAAGTCACTGTACGATGGCGCCTATATTAATAACAGAAGGCATAGATCAGAAAATATATGTTAAAAAATTGAGATAAAGTGCGTCTTAATTCAAGCCCTGGCTTTGGGGTTTGGGAAAGACAGTACTGCTGCAAGACCACCAGCCCGGCTACTGGAATACTGTGCCTCAAGTCTCCGGAGATTCCCAGGCTGCCCCAAGGACGGAAGACGTTGCAGAAACTATCCAAAGGAATCCCAGGCTGCCAGATGCCAAGCTGAAACCACCTCATGGCCAAACCGCATAGACCCGTCTGATGGAATCCTGGCCAATGCCGCCAGAGATACCGAGGCAGGCCACTGCCGGATGTAACTGCAGTAGCCGTAAAGAACTGCTATTGTTGCTGCAGCAGCCGCCCAAAACATCTCTCCTCGACCTCATTGATGCTATCCCAGCTAGTGATGCAGTCAATACTAGGCCCGCGTGCACACCCCTCTGCCAGATACCACCTTGCTGCCACTGCCAGACTCCCAATCTGGCTCACCAGCCACCTCGCCACCACCCACCATGGTCCTTCCCTGGGCTCACCACATGCTCCGGACACCAACAAACCCAGTTCCCTGCCATGTATCAACAGGACCAGAATGCCAAGCAGCAGTTTTTACCAAGACAATGTTTTGAATTTAGCCAATAAATTTGAACCAAGTACTTAGATACTAAAAACCTACCAAATTTAAATCTAATGGTTTTGACACCATATGACCAATCCTACTGTAAGATATGTCACCAAGGGTATAAAAAAAGGGGGCAGTTGGACAAAGCCCCAGAGTTAACTTCCATCCACCAGAGCTAACAGCCCTCAGCTCTCGAGGGAGAATCGATGACTCTCACAGCCTCCTCTATGTCTAGAGAAAGCATCATCTAAATAACAACTGTACCAAAAGCACAGCTAGTTAATATACCAGACAGAAGAATCGAAGGAGAAGGCACAGAACACTCCAGAAGATGTAACCTGGCTGTAATTTTGAGAGGCTAAATTTTTTCTTAATATAAGTGGGACTTGTATTTACTGAACAGCGTACTATTAGAATCTTGTTTCATTTGGGAATAGTTAGTAGTCAGAAGAGATTTATTTCATTTGTTAATAGCTTAGTTAATTTGTTCACTGTTAGAGTTAAATAAATAAATTGCTATTTGTCGATTTTAAAGTGATTGTTAGGGATTTATTTTGTTTAACCACTAGGAGTGGCTCAAAGGCAGGTTACACCACTTTTCACACACATTTTACAGATTTTAAAACACCCCCCTGAGCCTTATTATCACAGGACCTCAAAATGTCCTCCATCTCTGACCAAGGTCTTTCACGTCATACTCAAATCTTCCTCTTCAGAAACAAGTCTCTGGCTGCCCAGGCCACAATCCTGCCCACACTGGCCTATCATTCTCAATCACTTGAATAAATAAACCCAGCTGTACTTTCTCAAACTTTCCCTCCCTCACACTGAACCTACAAAGAAATTAATGTGTCCGTAATTCTTTCTAAAGCTGCCTTCCCTCCACCATCCGCACTCTTCAAAAGAACCCCCTACCTATCCTAATCTTATTTCCCAGCACGTGGTCCATTGCCTCGTACGTGTTGGCATCATAATTGCATCATTTAAATACTTCCTAAACGTTCTGAGGATTTCTGTCTCTAACACCCTTAAGGCAATTGGTTCCAGATTCCAGACTCTGACACTCCAGACTCAATGTGGTTAACACGGAATCATATGATCCAAATACATTCTAAAAATATACATTTTACTCGTAAAAGTGAAGGAAACCAGATTATAATGTGATCTAAACATGATGCAAACTAATGCAAATTCCCCCTAGTTTAGGTTTCATTGTTTTTAGGATGCTTTTTTAGTTTGTTATTTCTCAGTGTTATCTTGTTTTTAATGTTCTCACCATCACAGTTTTCAACCTGCTCTAATTCACCGTGGTTTATATCCCCCTGACACTGATCTTTCATCAACACCCAAACTCACCCTCTATGTTAAATCTTCCAATCACATGCATTAACTCCCCCTGAGCCTTATCATCATCACAGGACCTCAAAATGCCATTTCCTCTAAACCACCTGTTCCATACATTAAATCAACACCCTCAGTGTTTGATCTCTCCAACAAGGAGAAACGTTTCTTCCTGTCTACCCTATCTACTCCCCTCATAATTTTATAAATCTCAATCATGAGCTCTCTCAATCTCCTCTACTCTAAGAAAAACAACCCTGAGGTGATTGTAATGAGGTCAGCCAGGTGGAACCCACACAATATGAAATAATTGATTGGGGCTGTTAATCCGGTCCAATCAGGGAGCCCTGGCTGACAGATATAAACTGGACTGTCAGAGGCTCTGTTCATTCTGAGAGAGCTGGATCAGTGTCACAGACTCTCCACATGTAAATAAAAGGGGACTTGGGACAAGATACCAGCCTCTGCAGAGTTATTTCAACCCCAGTCTGTCCAATCTCTCTTCATGACTGAAACTCTCCAGCCCATGCAACATCCTGGTAAATTTCCTCTGAAACCTCTCCAGTGCAATCACATCTCTCCTAGAAATGTGGATTCTAGAGCTGCACACAGTTCTCCGGTAGTGCCTAACCAATGTTCCAGAACTGAACTTTGGCCAAACCTCTGAGTGGAACCACTGGTTCATTTAAAAAAACTGGAATTAACATTGTCACAAACAATGGCACAAGTTACCAGCTTGCTGCCCAATACAACGAAGAGACCGGAAAAGGCATGATCATAAACACTGGTTCAAAAGGACCATTCACACATCCACCAATCCTGGGATCAGCTACATCTCACCCGGGATTAGGCTTGCACTGCTTTCTGTTCCAGAAACAACATTATATCCATCCAATTCTGTCCAGATAAGGGTATGGACTAAACCAAGGATAAAAGGGCTGTGAAACACTAGATAATTCACTAGGACAACAACAGCACATGTGTTTATGATAGAGAGTTTATGATTTTTCTGAAGAACGGTCTAGACCCAAAATGTCAGCTTTCCTGCTCCTCTGATGCTGCTTGGCCTGCTGTGTTCATCCGGCTCTACACCTTGTTATTTCATGTGTTTATGATATTTGTGATTTGATAGAGGGCAACACCACAGTGAGGTTTCTACAGCTGGGAGGAGGAGGATGGAGCGGAGGAGGATGGTTATCTCTAGTTTTGTCATCGAATGAATTCTAAAGGCCTAATGGAACAGGGGAACTGATGATGGATATATTAAAGGTTAGCCATGACTGAATTGGTTGTATAAATATGAGGAGGCAGTGGCATGTGAGTTTTATAGAGTGTGTCTAACTGAAATAAAGTTTTCGCCAAAGTGTGGTCTTGAACTCTGTTTCAAAACGGTTATCATCTTTTCGAGTATAACTCTTGAAAGTGAAGAATGCTGTTACAATGTGGACCTGTGTTATCTATTTACCAAAAAGATGAAAGGAACAGCCTTAGCCAAACATAGACATGCACGGGAATTCCTAGAGGCATGGTTCTCCACCCATACTTCAATCAACAAACATATAGAATTGGACCCCAAAAACAAACCCACACAGAACAAAACCGGAAATGACAGTACTCACCATAATGGACCGGACAGTATAAATTCCAAGCGAAATAGAATAACATCGCTTCATCAGAGGCTCCACTGATGATGTCACCTAGCATGGTGACAAAATGTCTGAAGGAGAACAAGCCAGCTCGGTGAGCAAGTCAACAACCTCACCCACAACCCTAGCTACAGATCTTTGCTAAAACTTCAAACAGCCTTAGTCCTTCCATTAACATCCAGAAACAAGGTGAGAAAGAAAGTGTTTTCAGAATTGGAGTCTAATGATTTGAACAGAGATGAAGGTTTGGACAAGGTGTAGAGCTGGATGAAGACAGCAGGCCAAGCAGCATCACAGGAGCAGGAAAGCTGACGTTTCGGGCCTAGACCCTTCTTCAGAAATGGGGGAGGGGAAGGAGGTTCTGAAATAAATAGGGAGAGGCGGATAGAAGATAGAGGAGAAGATAGGTGGAGAGGAGACAGACAGGTCAAAGAGGTGGGGATGGGGCCAGTAAAGGTAAGTGTAGGTGGGGAGGTAGGGAGGGAATAGGTCAGTCCAGGGAGGACGGACAGGTCAAGGGGGCGGGATGAGGTTAGTAGGTAGGAAATGGGGGTGCGGCTTGAGGTGGGAGGAGGGGATAGGTGGAAGGACAGGTTAGGGAGGCGGGGACGAGCTAGGCTGGTTTTAGGATGCAGTAAGGGGAGGGGAGATTTTGAAACTTGTGAAGTCCACATTGATACCATTAGACTGCAGGGTTCCCAAGCGGAATATGAGTTGATGTTCCTGCAACCTTCGGGTGGCATCGTTGTGGCACTGCAGGAGGCCCAGGATGGACATGTTGTCTGTGGAATGGGAGGGGGAATTGAAATGGTTCGCAACTGGGAGGTGCAGTTGTTTAGTGCGAACCGAGCGTAGGTGTTCTGCAAAGCGGTCCCCAAGCCTCCGCTTGGTTTCCCCGATGTAGAGGAGGCCACAACCGGAACAACGGATGCAGTATACCACATTGGCAGATGTGCAGGTGAACATCTGCTTGATGTGGAAAGTCTTCTTGGGGCCTGGGATGGGGGTGACGGGGGACGTGCAGGGGCAGGTGTAGCACTTCCTGCGGTTGCAGGGAAAAGTGCCGGGTGTGGTGGGGCAGGAGGGGACTGTGGAGCAGACAAGGGAGTCACGGAGAGAGTGGTCCCTCCAGAAGGCAGATAAGGGTGGGGAGGGAAAGAATGTCTTTGGTGGTGGAATCGGATTGCAGATGGCAGAAGTGTCGGAGGATGATGGGTTGGATCCGGAGGTTGGTGGGGTGGTACGTGAGAACGAGGGGGATTCTGTTTTGGTTCTTTTTATTGCGGGAAATGCAGGAGACACAGTCGAGGGAGTTCTCGACTACTGAGGCGGGGGAAGTCGCGGTCCTTGAAAAACGAGGACATCTGAGATGTACGGGAGTGGAATGCTTCATCCTGGGAGCAGATGCGGTGGAGGCGAAGGAATTGGGAATAGGGGATGGCATTTTTGCAGGAAGGTGGGTGGGAGGAGGTGTATCCTAGATAGCGGTGGGAGTCGGTGGGCTTGAAATGGATATTGGTTTCTAGGGGTTGCCGGAGATGGAGACAGAGAGGTCCAGTAAGGAGTGAGAGGTATTAGAGATGGTCCAGGTGAACTTCAGGTTGGGGTGGACGGTGTTGGTAAAGTGGATGAACTGTTCGAGCTCCTTGTGGGAGCACAAGGCAGCGCCGATACAGTCATCAATGTAACGGAGGAAGAGGTGGGGTTTAGGGCCAGTGTAGGTATGGAAGAGGGATTGTTTCACGTAACCTACAAAGAGGCAGGCATAGCTTGGGCCCATGTGCGTACCCATGGCCACCCCCTTTGTTTGTAGGAAGTGGGAGGAATTGAAAGAGAACTTGTTGAGGGCGAGGACGAGTTTGGCAAAGCGGATGAGGGTGTTGGTGGAGGGGGACAGTTCGGGCCTGTGGGACAGGAAGAAGTGGAGGGCCTTTAGGCCCTCTGTATGGGGAATACAGGTGTATAGGGACCAGACGTCCATGGTAAAAATGAGGTGTTTTGACCGGGGAATTGAAGTTCTGGAAGGTGGAGGGCGTGGGTGGTGTCATGGACATAGGTCGGGAGTTCCTGGACTAAGGGGGAGAAAATGGAGTCCAGATAGGTGGAGATAAGTTCGGTGGGGCAGGAGCAGGCGGAGACAATGGGTCGACCAGGGCATTCAGGTTTGTGGATTTTGGGAAGGAGATAGAAGCAGGCGGTGCGGGGTTGGGGAATGATGAGGTTGGAGGCGGTGGGTGGGAGGTCACTTGAAGTGATGAGGTTGTGGATGGTTTGGGAGATGATGGTTTGGTGTTCAGGGGTGGGGTCATGATCCAGGGGGCGGTAGGAGGTGGTGTCGGAGAGTTGGCGCCTGGCCTCAGAAATGTAGAGGTCAGTGCGCCATACTACAACTTCGCCTCCCTTGTCCGCGGGTTTTATGGTGAGGTTGGGATTGGAGTGGAGGGAGCGGAGGGCTGCACATTCTGCGGGGGAGAGGTTGGAGTGAGTGAGAGGGGTGGAGAGGTTGAGGCGATTGATATCACGATGGCAGTTGGAGATGAAGAGATCGAGGGAGGGTAGGAGGCCTTGGGGTGGTGGGTCGAGGGAGGTTAGGAGGCCTTGGGGTGGTGTGCACCTCCCAGTCGCGAACCATTTCAACTCCCCTTCCTATTCTGCAGATGACATATCCATCCTGGGCCTCCTGCAGTGCCACAACGATGCCACCCGAAGGTTGCATGAACAGCAACTCCGCTTGGGAACCCTGCAGCCTAATGGTAGTAATGTGGACTTCACAAGCTTCAAAATCTCCCCTCCCCCAACTGCTTCCCAAAACCAGCCCAGCTCATCCCCACCTCCCTAACCTGTTCTTCCACCTATCCCCTTCTCCCACTCCAAGCCCCACCCCCATCTCCTATCTACTAACCTCATCCTGCCCCCTTGACCTGTCCGTCCTCCCTAGACTGGCCTATCTCCTCCCTACCTCCCCACCTACACTTACCTTTACTGGCTCCATCCCTGCCCCTTTGTCTGGTCTGTCTCCTCTCCACCTATCCTCTCCTCTATCCATCTTCTATCCGCCTCCCCCTCTCTCCCTATTTAATTCAGAACCCTCTTCCCCTTCCCCATTTCTAAAGAAGGGTCTAGGCCCGAAACGTCAGCCTTCCTGCTCCTCTGATGCTGCTTGGCCTGCTGTGTTCATCCAGCTCTACACCTTGTTATCTCAGATTCTCCAGCATCTGCAGTTCCTACTATCTCTGAAGGTTTGGACAGATTGTTAACTTTCATGGATAAAAGTTACTAAAAGAAATGATTTATTGACTGCTTATTAGGGGAGGTCAGATATTGACAAATTTACCAAGACTGAGGATAGTACCATTGAAGAGGACATCATGGAATTCAGTAGATTGTATGGAAGACAACAGAATCTTCATTTGGAAATTCCACAATTTGACATTTAAGTTATCGGACTACGCCAAAGATTCAAATGTGGACAGACTTCTGGTTTTGACATGAATTACATTTGTGGATGAACATACACTGCTGGTACTAATGTCAGCATATTAAAATAAATTTCTGGGAGAGCTTTCCTTCCCATCAGCATTTTTAGCACAAAGGAGGCAAATGGCATTTTCAAACATTAATATATTGCTGAGGCCATCTAGGTACATTTCACAGGCAAC
The DNA here is from genome assembly GCA_024137785.1 of Ginglymostoma cirratum. Taxonomy (NCBI): domain Eukaryota; kingdom Metazoa; phylum Chordata; class Chondrichthyes; order Orectolobiformes; family Ginglymostomatidae; genus Ginglymostoma; species Ginglymostoma cirratum. The sequence continues at coordinate 940,402 of JAHRHZ010000106.1, forward strand.
TATATGAAAGAGAACTGTAACTAATAGAAAGGGCAGCATGGTGACTCAGTGGTTAGCACTGGCGCCTCACAGCACCAGGGACCCAGGTTTGATCCCACCCTCAGGTGACTGTGTGGAGTTTGCATATTCTCCCTGTGTCTGCGTGCGTTTCCTCCGAGAGCTCCGGTTTCCTCCCACAGTCCAAAGATGTGCAGGTTAGGTGGATTGGCCATGGGGAATTGTCCCGTAGTGCCCAGGGGTGTGTAGGTAAGGTGCATCAGCCATGGGAAATGTAGGCTTACAGGGATAGGTCTGGGTGGGATGCTCTTCAGAGGGTCAGTGTGGACTCATTTGGCCAAATGGTGTGTTCCCACACTGTAGGGATTCTATACATGAGGACAGAAAGACTATTGGTAATTTTGAGAAGGGGAGAGTATTTGGGGTTTACAATAACAGAATGAACCCTAGAAATGGTCAGTGTGCGATCAATTTTTCAAGTGCGATTCAAAGCACATCAGCATGAACTGACCCAAACACTATAATCAAGTATTTAAAACTAAACATGAAACGGAGATTTTAGGTGAAGGTACAGGTCAAAGAGAGGGCATTTTATTAGTTACAATAAATTTCAGCCCAGTGACGAATGTGTTGTTGAGCGACTTCTTCAATTGTTCAGTATTGTATAATGCATGCACATTTACTGAGTGTGGAACAGACTAAAATGCTACCCAAACTCTGAGTAAGAAGGATCAGGACAACATTAAGGAATTTGAGTTTCAAATTTGGGGATGACAACACACTGAAATCTTTAAATAAAGTGGTTCTTCCACGTAAAATTGCAGGGATCAATCATTTTATTCGCACAGATGTCCTGTGAGATACCTTTGTTTTAAGTAGGCATACGATGAAGAAAACACAAATAAAATTGGAAAATGGAAAATGACAAAAGGTATGTTTTCTCACAGAAGGTAGTGAATCTGTGGAATTCTTTACCGTGAGGATTCTTAAGGTTGGGTCATTAAGTATATTCAATTCCCTCACCCCGGTCCCCTTCTAGTAAATCTCCTCTACACCCTCACCTCAACTTTGACATTCTTCCAAAAGGGACGTCCAGAATTGGAAACAATCCTTCAGCTGAGATCAAAGCAGTGATTTGTGAACCTTAGCAGAACTGCTCTATTTTTAAACTCGACCGCCTGGTAGAGTGCTGGAAATTGTTTCAATCAAAAGGAAAACAAACACATTTGTGAAGGAGGAAAAACATGCAGGTAACGGGGGAAGGAGAAATGAGACTAAGTGAATTGCTCCTCAAAGAGCTTTCTCAGGCTTAATTGGCCAAAAAGATGGTCTTGTTTATTTTCTAAGTCCCCATTAAAGCCAAGTGTTTCATGTTCTTATTAATAACCTTCTCAACTTGTCTGCCATCTTCAAAGATTTGTGCACAAACTCTGGCAGGTCCCTCTGATAAGACCATAAGACATAGGAGTGGAAGTAAGGCCATTCGGCCCATCGAGTCCACTCCGCCATTTAATCATGGCTGATGGGCATTTCCGCTCCACTTACCCGCACTCTCCCCGTGGCCCTTGATTCCTTGCGAGATCAAGAATTTATCAATCTCTGCCTTGAAGACATTCAACGTCCCGGCCTCCACTGCGCTCCGTGGCAATGGATTCCACAGGCCCACCACTCTCTGGCTGAAGAAATGTCTCCTCGTTTCCGTTCTAAATCGACCCCCTCTAATTCTAAGGCTGTGCCCACGGGTCCTAGTATCCCCACCTAACGGAAACAACTTCCCAGCGTCCACCCTTTCTAAGCTATGCATTATCTTGTAAGTTTCTATTAGATCTCCCCTCAACCTTCTAAACTCTAATGAATACAATCCCAGGATCCTCAGCTGTTCATCGTATGTTAGGCCTACCATTCCAGGGATCATCCGTGTGAATCTCCGCTGGACACGCTCCAGTGCCAGTATGTCCTTCCTGAGGTGTGGGGCCCAAAATTGGACACAGTATTCTAAATGGGGCCTAACTAGAGCTTTATAAAGTCTCAGAAGCACATCGCTGCTTTTATATTCCAACCCTCTTGAGATAAATGACAACATTCCATTTGCTTTCTTAATCACAGACTCAACCTACAAGTTAACCTTTAGAGAATCCTGTACTAGCACTTCCAGATCCCTTTGTACTTCGGCTTTACGAATTTATGATCTTCTTAACTCATTCTGCCTGTCAGTATCTTCCTCCTGTGATATATCACACCATAGCTCTTTTCCATCAGCCAAAGGTCTGTCTCTGTGTCTCTGAAGCCAGAACCAGATACTAAACCCAGGCGAATGTGAGTACTTTCAATGCAGAAAAAGAGCAGAGGATTTGTCCCAGTGTCCTAGACATTATTTTTCGCTCTATATAAAAAAAAACAACGGATTATTGGTTTATTTTGACTTTGCTGTTGGTGAGAGTTTGCTCTACACAAATTGGCTGTCCTACATTATTTCCTACATTACAACAGTGACCACACTTTCAAAGGTACTGCACTGGCTGTAAAGCACATTACCAAGCTGATATCATCAAATAAAAATCAAAAGAACCGCAGATGCTGTAAATCAGGAACAAAAGTAGAAGTTACTGGAAAAGCAACTTATCAAAAGTGCCAGACAATCTCAAGTTTTCTCTTTCTTTCTTCCTTGGTGGTTTTTCTCTTTTACAGTCGAGTGGAGTTTGGTCCCTGTGACATATTTACGATTTATATCGGAGGTGGCATGTCAGGTTTAAACCACCAATCTTCCACTTCACCCTTCTGTTCGTTGTTGTGTCGAACTACTAACTGATTTTGTACTTTCTGGTTGTATTTCACAGCAGGAGCTGATATGAGACTGTGTTTACAGAAAGGTGCTTGAGCTGCAGTTTCTTGGGGTGGGGGCACATTGGCTTCGAATGTAGACAGCTTAAATACATTGTGCAATTGGCTTCTCTCTCCCATCAAATGTTGCAATGGAATGGGAGCAAGAGTTCAACAAATAACTAATCAGCAGATCTCACATAGTGCAGTTTTCTGCTTTTAAAGAGATTTACCCCAAACCTCTAAATTTCTCACTTTCTGGGGACTTTTTGACTGGTCCTTATTCCTTCTGTCACAGATGTGTTTGGAAAGTCAAGCACATAGGAACCAGAAACAGTTCAAAACAGTGAAATGTCAAGTTAGATATTCTGGGGAAAACAGAATTGGGGATGAGACACTCCAGGGAGGAAACATCAGAAAAGGAAACCGGATAAATGAGCTTCATACAGAGAAAGACCAAAACCAAAGGAAGGATGTTAAAATCATGGAACCAGCTTAGACTACAGTGTGGATTCTCTCCTGTCATTTTGGAGATATCATTTTTGGAATATTATTTGTCCTATTGAACACACACTTGAGGTTAGGTCTGTGAAGAAAAGTTTGAAAAATGTTTTCTTCTCTACAGCAACAGACAATGATAACAGAGGATCAAAGGATTTCAAAAATATGACAAGCTTTCAGACTATCAATAACAAAACTGTTTTTGCTGGTTCTCAAACTGCTAACTGAAAGCAGAAATTGCTAGATAATAAGAATATCATTGGAACAAACAAGATGGGCCTCAAGAGGTTACTGATGTTTCTAGAACATCATTTCAAAGGGAATTCAATGAGATGTCAGGAAGTAGACAGGGATCAGAACAGTGAACTCCAGTTGAATAGACGGAGCCATCATGCAGTCCTGCCCTGCACTCGAAATTCTGATTGAAGTTCAGAACAAGAGCCCAGTATTAAATTTAAACAAAGACATGTTGCTGGCTGCAGAATCAGCTACTTCAGAAACACAAACTAACCAGTCTGACACAATTACTCGAATGAAGATATTTGTGACAAAATAAAATTCTGTAAGCAGTCTGTAAATGTCAAGTTGCCAATGACAGGATACCTGAAATGAATGAACCACATGTGCACCACACGTTATACAATTGCACGTCTGATTTTAACCTCAAGATTGCCAATCACCGTCCGTGTTGTACTGCAAATATCACAGCTGCATTTACCAAACTGTTCCTGTGAAGTTCTTATCACTGTCATGTCCTATGCAGTTACACAGACAAGGATACACAAAGCACCATGTTGTAGGTATAAAACACGAGGGTTGATGGTGAAGATTCACAGGTCAGGACAACACCAAGCTGAGGAATGAATGATGAGAAGGCAAAACCGAAGAACAAGGAATTAGACGATGACCTTTTCAGGAAAGGGTTAAACTGGTGTTGAGCTTGACACCACCAGTGATCTCTCCTCATATTCACTTTCAGCTCTTGCTTGCTAAAAGGGTTTGTGTTAGTGAAGTTTAATCAAAAGACAGGCTTGCATTACACTAGATAAATTTTATAAATTATACAAAATGCAATGAAAACTGTTGGTCAGTAGAGACAGGAAAGCACAGTCTGTCAAAAAGCTTCAGTTGACACATTCTGCACTGTCCATCATGGGCTAAGATTAAGTGAGAGTGTTGGCAAAGGCTTTTGTTTCAGCTGTGGCTCTAGATAACATAGTTGCTTCAAAACACAGAAGGTTTTGGTTCAAGACGCACTCCAACGCTTCAGGAGAAATATTAATGTAAATACTCCTGTGTAGTGCTGAGGGTGCGCCGCACTGTCAGAGGGTCAGCGCTGAGGGAGCGCCGCACTGTCGGAGGGTCAGTGCTGGGGAAGTGCTGTACTGTGGGAGGGTCATCTACAGGTTTGCTGATGATGCCACTGTAGTAGGACAGATCTCAAACAACGATGAGTCAGAATACAGAAGGGAGACAGAGGGCTTGGTGACATGGTGCAACGAAAACAACCTCTCTCTGAACGTCAGCAAAACTAAAGAACTGATCATTAACTTCAGAAAGAGGAGAACATGCCACCATTTACACCAATGAAGCAGAGGTTGAGAACGTTGATAACCGGCAACCCGTCCTGGAATTCCCATGTAAATGTAACAGTCAAGAAGACAAACAACGCCTCTTCCTCAGGTGGCTCAGGAAATTTGGTATGTCTATAAGGTGCCTCACCAACTTCTACAGATGCACCATTGAAAGCATAACTGTCCTGGTGCATTATGGCCTGGTATGGCAACTGCCCTGCCCAGGACAGGAAGAAGGTGGTGTGCACAGCCCAGACCATCACGGAAGCCAACCTTCCATCCATGGACTCTATTTACACGGCTCGCTGCTGCGGGAAGGGGGCCAACATCATCAAAGACCCATCACACCCTGATAATGATCTCCTACAACCTCTTCCATCAGGCAGAAGATACAGAATCCTGAACACACGCACAAGCAGGTTCAGGAACAGCTTCTTCCCGGCTGTTATCAGACTGACGATGGCCTCTCTAACTTCAAAAATGCTGATCTTGTTGTGTTGTTCTTGTCTAGCGCACACCCTGTGCAGTGTAACCCATATGCCTTACTCTGTCCAAGATTTTTTTCACTCTATGATCTGTATCGCCTCGCTTACTATGATGCCTGCACTGCTCACAAACAAAGCTTTTCATTGCACTTAGGTACACGTGTCAGTAAATCACATCAAATCCCATCAGTGCTGAGGGAGCGCCGCGCCGTCGGAGGGTCAGTGCTGAGGGAGCGCCGCGCCGTCGGAGGGTCAGTGCTGAGGGAGTGCCACACTGCTGGTGATTATACTAAAGCTCCATTTGTGCTGACAGATGGTGGCTCAGTGGTTAGCACTGCTGCCTCACAGCACCAGGGACCGGGTTCAATTCCAGCCTCGGGAAACTGTGTGGAGTTTGCACATTCTCCTCATCTCTGCATTGGTTTCCTCCCACAGTCCAAAGATGTGCAAGTTAGTTGTATTGGCCATGCTAAGTTGTCCATAGTGTCCAGGGAATTGTAGGCTAGGTGGGTTGGCCATGGGAAAACTGCAGGGTTACAGGGATGGGGTAGGGGTCTGTGTGGGATGCTCTTCGGGAGTGGGGGGGTATGGACTGAATGGCCTGCTTCCACACTGTAGGGATTCTTTGATACGGGACACACAGTGGTGTTACCATCACTGAATCCTCCACAATCAACATCCTGGGGGTTAGCATTGACCAGAAAAATCTGAACTGAACTCCCCATAAATATACAGTGGCTACAAGAGCAGGTCAGAGGCTAGGAATACTGCAGTGAATAACTCACCTCCTGACTCCCCAAAGCCTGTCCACCATCTACAAGGCACAAATCAGGAGCGTGATGGAATATTCCCCTGGGTGGGCGCAGCTCCAACAAAACTCCAAAAGCTTGACACCATCTCGGACAAAGCAGCACCACATTCACAAACTTCCCTTCCCTCTACCACCAATGCTCAGTAGCAGCAGTGTGTACTATCTACAAAATGTCCTGCATATATTCACCAGAGATCCTTAGACAGCACCTTTTAAATACACAACCACTTCCATCTAAAAGCCAGGGGCAGCAGGTACCACCATCTGTAAGTTCCCTTCCAAGCCACTCACCATCCTGACTTGGAAGTATATTACAATGCCTTGTAAAAATGTATGACAATAATCATAGGTGATTTTAATGTGCATATAGACTGGATTAATCAAATTGGCAAAGGTAGCTTTGAGGCAGAGTTCATTGATTGTATTAAAGATCGTTTCTTGGAACAGCATGTTGTGGAACCATCCAGGGAACAAGCTATTCTGAATGTAGTATTGTGTGATTAGGTGGTAAATTAATGATCTCATAGTAAAGGATCCCCCTGGAAACAGTGATCATAGAATGCTGGAATTTCAAATTCAGGTGGATGGAGAGAAATGTGAATCTCACACTAGCGTCCTGGGTTAAACAAAGGGAATTACACAGGCAAGGAGGTCAGATCTGGGACTAATGGATCAGGTGGGAAGTCCAAAAGCTAGGACAGTTGATGAACCGTGGCAGATGTTTAAGGAGATGCTCAATATCTCCCAATTAAAATATATTCCAGAAAGGAAGAAAGGTTTAAAAAGGGGTAATACATCCATGGCTAAGCAAGGAAGTGTAAGATATCATAAAGACAAAAACTAGGCATACCATATTGCAAAGACAAGTGGCAGGCTGAAAGATTGGGAAACTTTTAAAGATCAAAAAACAGTTACAAAAATAGTGATAAAAAGAGCAAAGGTAAATTATGAAAGAAAGCTAGTGCAAGATATAAAAATGAATAGTTTCTGTAAGTACATAAAAGGGAAGACAGTAGCCAAAGTAAATGTTAGTCCCTTGGAGGGTGAGAGTGGGGAGTTAATAATGGGGAACAGAGAAATGGTAGTTGCCAAATCAATATTTTGCTTCAGTTTTCATGGTAGACAGCACTAGTATTGTCCCACAGTAACAGGTAAAGCAGAGGTTATCGAAACAGAGGAACTTAGAACAATCATTACAAGGGAGAAAATACTGAGCAACCTATTGGGATTAAATGCAGACAAGTCTCAAGGACCTGACGGCCTACATCCTGGGATCTTAGAGAAAGTGGCAGCAGGTATAGTGTTTACAAATTTCCACAATTCCGTGAATGTGGAATATTTGGCAGATGGAGTTTAATGTGGACTGTTGAGAACTTATCCATTTTGGTCAGAGGAATACTTAAACAGAGAGAAGCTTCAGAGCATGTTGGTGCAGGGGGATCTGGGTGTCCTTGTGCATGACTCACAGAAAACTAGAATGCAGGTACAATGGGAAATAAGGAAGGCAAATGGCTCCTGGGTATTATTTGCTGGAAGAATGGAGTGTTAAAGAAAGGAAAATATTGCTGCAACTGTACAAGGTATTAGAGAGACTGCAGCTGGAGTACTGGGTAGAATATTGGTCCCCTCAGTTGAGGAGAGATGTAGTTGTATTGGAGGCAGTTCAGAGGAGGTTCACTGGATTGATTCCAGACATGAGGAGTTTGTCTTATTAAGAGAGATTGAGCAGTTTAGTCCGATACACTCTGCAGCATTTAGAAGAATGAAAAGAAACCTAATTGAGGAATAGAAGATGCTAGATTGACAAAGTAGATGTAGAAAGGATGCTTCTGCATGTAGGGCAATCTAGAACAAGTCATCATTTTAGGATAAGGAGTAGCAAATTTAAAACAGAGATGAAGAGAAGTTAATTCCCTCAGAGTCATAAATCTGTGGAATTCATGCCCCCAGAGTGCAGTGGATGCTAGGACCTTGAGTAAATTTAAATAGGAGTGAGACAGAATTTTAATTATTAATGGGTTGAAGGTTTATGAAGAGTGAGCAGACAACTGGAGTTGAGGCCGACATGAGATCAGTCATGATCTATTAAACAGTGGGGCAGGCTCGAGGGGCTGAATGGCCTACCCTTGCTCTTATGTTTTTTTCAGTGTTGCTGGATCAAAATCCTGGAATTCTCTCCCCAGCAGCATTGTGGGTCAACCCACAGCACATGGTCTGCAGTGGTTCAAACTGACAGCTCAACACCACCTTCTCAAGGGGCTACAGGTAATAAATGCTGGTCCAGCCAGTGATTCCAATATCCCAGGAACAAATAAAAAACTGAATAAAAGGTATTTTGAATGAGCAGGGGTCTTGCCCATGGTGTACTGGAACCAATATTTACCCCTCAATACAAATAAGAGTAGAACTTTATATCACTGGCATGTTGCTGTTTGTGGGATATTGCTGTGAGATATGGAGATAGTGGACATTGTCACTGAAAATGAGGAGATAGTGACGTCTGTGAGCTGTGGAATCTGACTGTCTGGGATGGCACTGGAAGGCAAGCAGAAACAAACAGCTCAGCTGGTCGAGAAAAGGGCAGAGAAAAAGCGGAGGCCAGGGGATCATATACCTTCTCAGGCTGGTGTCTCCATCTGCAGCAACTGCATCAGAGAATGCCAGGCCAGAGTGGAGCCCTAAACCACACCAGGTGATGCCTCACAGAGACGATCAGCACAATGCAAACTATTATCTGAAAGGCACAAGACATCTACTATTTGTGTTTTGCTGTGTGTTGGTTTGATAAAATGTATTAAGAGTGAGTGTTCGAACAAATAGTTGGAGTTGAAATTCAGTTCTGTTTAGTTTAGAGATGGAATGCATTTACAATTTTCCAGCTGAAACTCAGTAAGTTCTCAAATGAAAACAGCACAGTGAAATCTAGGCGGAACAAAGACTGAGGAAGCTAGACTCTGTAAGGTCATGAGTTAAACAGATTTGACAGACCGAGAGATTCAGAGTTAGAGTAGGTGGCACAGTGACCTGACTTCACCACAGAGAGGATGTGGCGTGGAGACAGACTGTATCTGGGAAACTGGAGCTCTATCAAAACAAGACAGTAGTGGTACTCGTGTTCCACACCAGCCTCTTCCACCCACTTCCTCGACTCATACCTTCACCATCTCTTCCTGTTCCTTTCTCCCCCTTATGTTTATTTAGTTCCCTGTTGGTGCTATTTCCTGAAGTGCTGGGGTTCACTTTTGACCTGCTCCATTATGGATTGTGTAAAGATAGCCATGTCTTGCAGTGATCTAGAAGATACAGGAGGCGGCCACTCTGCCCCTTCTTGCTGTGCTTGTTCGCTGAAGGACACACTGAAATAGTGTCCCTTCCCTGCTCTTCCCACAGCCTTGAAAGTAGTTACAGAAGCAGAAATTGCTGACAAACCTCAGCTGGTCTTGCAGCATCTGTGGAGAGAAAGCAGAGTCAGTGTGTTAGGTCCGGTGACCCTTCTTCTTCATTGTAAATAGTCCCTTTAATAATAATTTTCCAATTGCCTTTTGAGAGTCCCCGCTTCCTTTCAGGCAACATGTTTTAGCTCATAACAATTCACTGTGTAACAAACTCTCTCCTCACCTCTTCTTGTATCCCTCTGATAATTGATTCTCTGGCTAGTGGAAACAGTTTCTCCTTATTACCTCAGGATTTCGAATGTACATCTTCAACGAACTCTGAACTTTCTCTGCTCCAAGAAGAACTATCCCAGCATCTCCAGCCTTTCCCTCATCCTTGTGACCATTCAAGGAAATTTGTACTGCCCACTCACAGCTTTCCTGCTGTGTGCTACCTGCAACAGGTCACGACAGTGCAGCTGGAGCATGCCCACTGACTTAGCAAAACCTGCCTTTGTATTCGGTCTCTCTTTATAAAGCCAAGAATCCCAAATGGTTTATTTACAGGCTTCTCAAAAGCAGCAATAGTGGCACAAGGATAAACATTTTCAGTCAGCGAGTGTCCAGGAATGGAATATGCTGTCTGAGAGTGCGGAGGCCAGTCAACCGAGATATTCAAGGTGAAATGATTCTTAGCTGAAAAGGAAGAATGTGCAAGATTACAGGCGAAAGGCTGCAACTGGCACTTGGTGAACTGCTCCTGCAGAGGGCCAACACAGACACAATGGGCCAAATGGCATCTTGTCCGTGCTGTAATCATTCTGCCATTTTGTGTGATTCGTGTGACACCTTCACTGATTGCTACCTGTGAATACCAAAGTTTTATCACTTGCAGGTTGTGAGCCGATGCCCTCCATTTCCACGTTCAGGTCATGAAGAGCAGCAATCCTCACACTGACCCCAGGGAGATATGTGTCTGACGTGGGAGACAAAGGCAGGAGCTTGGGCTTGGGGCTGTTGAGAATGGAGCTTCATGTGAAGTGGAAACTCATGGGAAATGCCAAGTGTAAACTTGAAAGTGACCCTACCAAAATAAAGCAGGCCTTCTCTGTGGAGCTATTTCAATACTTACATACAATACAGCTCCAGATTGCATTGGCCACACTCTATATATACATCACAACAGGAAGTGGTTACTTTGTACCTGTATTTACCTGTGTCCCAAAGCGAAGTGAATGTATTGTATTAGAACATGCTCTACCACCACATCCTGCAACATGAGAACAGCAGCTGCTTATAACAACACGTTTGTTCCTGAATTTCCTGTGCTGAAAATAAAACTTCAAAGTTTAAAGTTGCCTGATTAAGATTGTTGGAGAAAATAGGGGTACCAGTTGTGGTAAACTGTAGCTGAGGAACCATGTGGACTTCAATTGTAACCACCAGCTTTCATCAATCAAATATGCCTTTAACCTGCCTAGATACTGAATTCGCCAAAGGTGACCAAATGCTAACATTGCGTTGAGAGCAAAATCCACTCTTTTTCACTTCTTACTTATTATTCTATCCTTTCATTTATGTAAATTTCTACAAATTCACATTCCCATTTTTCATTATTATGCCATCCAAGGAACAGTATTTTGGACGCTTAGGTGTTATATTTTTGATTTGGAGGTGCCAGTGTGGACTGGGGTGAACAAAGTGAGAATCACGCTTTAAGCTAACAAAGGACCAGCGCTCCAAAAGCTTGTGACTTCAAATGAGAGTCAATAAATGTGGAGCTGAAAAAGCACAGAGGGTCAGACAGCATCCGAAAAGCAAGAAAAGTCAATGTTTTAGGCCGAAATCCTTTGTCAGGATTGTTTTAGGAGATGACCTCAGTGGGGCAGGAGCAGCCAGAGACAATGGGTCAACCAGGGCAGTCGGGTTTATGGATCTTGGGTAGGAGATAGGAACAGGCAGTGCGAGGTTGGGGAGCTATCAAATTATCCTGGTGTCATGTGACTTCTGACTTTGTTGGATTAGAACACAGAACAGTACAGCACAGGAACAGGCCTTTGGCCCATGATGTTGTGCCGAACATGAAACTAATCCCTTCTGCCTGCCCTTTGTCCATATCCCTCCATTCCTTGCATATTCACGTGCTTATCTAAAAGCCCCTTAAATGCCCCTATCATATCCACATCAACCACTATCCTTGGCAGTGCATTCCACACTCCTGCCACTCTCTGCGTAAAAAAATCCACCACCCTGCCCCCCCACCTCACCTTAAATGCATGCCCCTGGTATTAGACATTTCAACCCTTGGGAAAAAGATTCTGACTGTCAACCCCTATCTATGCATCTCATAATTTTATAGACTTCTATCATGCTTCCTCTCAGTCATCACCGCTCAAGCGAAAACAGCCAGAGTTTTTCTGGCCTCTTTATAGCTCATACCCTCTAATCCAGGCAGCATCCTGGTAAACCTCTTCTGCACCCACTCCAAAGCCTCCACATCCTTCCCATAATGTGGTGACCAGAATTGAACACAATACTCAAAGCGTGGCCTAGCCAAAGTCTTATAGAGCTGCAGCATTACATCCTGATTCTTGTACTCAATTCCCCGACCAATAAAGGCAAACATGCCATACACCTTCTTTACCACCCTATCTACTTGTGTGGCTACTTTCAGGGAGTTATGGACTTGAATCCCAAGATCCCTCTGTATATGAATGCTGTTCAGAGTCCCGCCATTAACTGAGGAAGGGTCATCAGACCCGAAACGTTAACTCTGTTTTTCCCTTCACTGATGCTGCCAGACCTGCTGACCTTCTCCAGCAATTTTGTTTTTGTTCCTGCTATTAACTGTATACTCTTCCTTAACATTTGATCTCCCAAAGTGCAGCATCTCACACTTGCCCAGATTAAACTCCATCTGCCATTTCACCACCCATATCTGCCACTGATCTATATCCGTTGTATCCTTTGACAACCTTCTACACTATCCACAACTCCACTGATCTTTATATCGTCTGCAAACTTACTAACCCACCCATCTACATTTGCATCTAAGTCATTTGTATACGGATCCCTGCAGAACACCATCAGTCACGGACCTCCAGCCCGAAAGCCATCCTTCTGTCACTACCGTCTGCCCTCTATGGGCAAGCCAATTGTGAATCCATGTGGCCAAGTCACCGTGGATCCCATGCATCTTAATCTTCTGGATAAGCCCACCATGACGGACCTTGTTAAAAGCCTTACTAGAATCCATACAGACAAAATCCACTGCTCTACCCATATTCTTGACTATTTAAAAATAATTTTTGTTGTCACTAATGTCACCAATGTTGGTCTGGGGGAAGTCAGTAAAGATGAGAGCACAGATTGAACAGGAGATGGACTTAACAGGGTTGAGGGAACATCGTGGAAGGGAGTCCACTAAAGGAAGAGCTGGTTACTTTGGGAAGTCCCCTCTATTCAAAACCTGGTTGCAGAATCTGACCATTTTTGATTTGTTTTCAAGAATCTCAGTTTCTCAATCTCAGTATTTTTTTTCCAACTGGTTCAGCATTGCCCACATTTTTCAGGGGCTGGGGAGATTATGCCCACTGAGAACGTAGTTAGCAAAGCATTTGGGATCTTAGCTTTTGTGGGTAGAGGCATCATGTACAAAAACAGGGAAGTCCTGCTGAACCTGGGTCAAGCTCCTTCCTTTGGTTTGGCAGTGGGCTGTCTTTCCAACCTGCAAAATCATTGATTGATCATCACAGCCATTAGTGGGACTGAGTCATGATGTTACATAATGTGGTCAAGGATGCTTGGGGCCAGAAGTTTTAATACTTTTAGGATTTTCCCTATTCCTTTCCTTTCCGCAGTTGACGAGGGACATATGCAAATGAACTCAGAGCTGAAAATTTCCTGGCAGTTATAGAACATTCTTTCCCTGCCATAAAACAAAGAACTGCAGATGCTGGAGATTGGAAACAAAACAGAAATTGCTGGAGAAGCTCAGCAGGTCTGGCAGCATCTGTGGAAAGGAAGCAGAGTTAACTTTTCAAATTTTGAGGAACAGTTGCTGGATTCAAAACATTAGCATTGTTTTCATAGATGCTGCTATATCCACTCAGTTTCTCCAGCTATCTCTCTGTCTTTCTGTCTTATTGTGTTCAGGAGAGTGGAAATGTGCCAGCATGGACCACTGACCCAGCAGCACAATTACCTCTTGGGACAGTTTCCAAATTTATTAGGAGCTAATGAGAAACATAGGAGCAATTGACATGAAAAGGGAAAGTAAATATTTGGGAGGAAGATGAGCTTGTTTGCAGATCAGAGGAAATGGAAAGATTGAAATGCACATGAAATGCAGTTTTGGATGTGAGAGAAGAGGTCAGACCAAGAACTGAGATCGCTGAAGACAGATTGACGCCTCCTCCACTATGCCAAGACACTATTAGTCTGAATTGAAAGTCACAAACAGTCAGGTGTAAAGCCTGAAGGAAGTTGGCAACTGCATTTACATAGTTCCTGTATGTGGGGGGTAAAGAAAACAGTCCAAGGCATTTGTTTAAAAGAAAGAAGTAGGTGAAGTTGGAAGAGGTGGATTTTTGGCAGGATCTTAAAGTGAAGGTGAGGTGGAGGGGAGACGGATGTTAAGATGGTAATCGGAGTCTGTGCTCAAGGCACACCCCCTAGGGAGGGGGCCAGTATGAGAGAGTCACCCAGATCTCTGAGGGTTCTGGGTTTGATGATGTTTACAGAAGGAGTTAGTTTAGTAATTGTTTTACAGATCAATTTAGGCAGTGGAATAATTTAATCATAAGGATGAGAATTTGGAGGCATTGGGAGACCAGCAGTCAATGTGGAGGCATAGACTCATACAACATGGAAACAGACGCTTCGGCCCAACTTGTCCTTGCTGACTACGTTTCCTGAACTGAACTAGTCCCACTTGCTCGCATTTGGCCCATATCCCTCTAAACCTTTCCTGTTCACACATCTCTCCAAATGTCTTTTAAATATTGTAGCTGCAGCTATACCAGCCTCTATCACTTCCTCTGGCAGCTTGTTCCATACATGCACCCTCTGTGTGATAAAGTTGCCCACTCAGGTCCCTTTTAAATCTTTCCCCTTTCACCTTGAACCTATGACCTCTAGTTTTTGACTCCCCTACCCTAGGAAAAAAACCTTGGTTATTAACTTATCTGTGCCCCTGATAAACTTCTACAAGTTCACCCCTCAACCTACTACACTCCAGGGAAAAAATATCCCAGCCTATTCAGTCTCTCCTTATAATTTAAACTCTCCAGTCTCGGTAATGTCCTTGTAAACCTTTCCTGCATCCTTTCCAGTTCAACAACATCTTTCCTATAGTAGGTTGGTACCTATAAAACAAACTTTCAGTTATGACACTATAGCGGAATCATCTGCTTGCAGAAATGATGATTGGGTGTGTGCGAGTGAACATGGTGTGAGATTTTGAGTGGCAGAGAAAGAGGCAATCAGAGTTCATCCAGGGCACAGGACAGGAGTGGCCATGGTGTTGAAATAGTCCAATCTGGAGGTGACAAAATCATAGATGACCTCAAAGTATCAAACGGTGGATGGTTGCTGATTTGGAGAGGGAACAGAGTTGGAGCACAGAGCCTTAAGAACTCATATTAATGAGAGGGCTCAAAGATTAGACACTACTACAACTAATGACCAAGGGAACCATGTGAGAGGAGATGTTGGAGTCTTGAGCAGAACTTTGCTGGGAGGATGCACGATGAGAATGTGTTTGGAAGTGTAAGATTTCCGAACCTGTCAAAGTCTTTGGAGAAATTCAAAGCAACAAAGAAGCTTTACCAAAATGCTAAAGCACTAATTTGCAGAGCATTGTAAAGAGGTTCTATGCTGGAAACTAATCTGCTAAATGTGGACTGGAGCAGAACTGTCAAGGTGAAAATAACTGGAGCAGTCAAAATCCAGCGCAATAATTTTGGAAAATGTCAACGGATGACAGAGGGGGCTGGAGTTAGCAGGATGTGGGAATCATCTGTTGATGAGTGTGAGAAAAATTATGGATTAAAAATAAGACA
Organism: Ginglymostoma cirratum; assembly: GCA_024137785.1. Lineage (NCBI taxonomy): Eukaryota > Metazoa > Chordata > Chondrichthyes > Orectolobiformes > Ginglymostomatidae > Ginglymostoma > Ginglymostoma cirratum. Next base: position 956,026 of record JAHRHZ010000106.1, read on the forward strand.
GTTTAGAGAGTTAATGTAAACTGCATTTCAGGTAAATGCAACTTGTATTTTGTACTTTTAATAATTCTTTGTCAGTTCTCTGCCTGAAGACAGGACTCACCAACAGAGCCATGCCCTCCTCCACAAGTAGGTGCAAGGAGGCAGGTCTTAGCTAGAAAGGGGGATCAAATCCTGAGCTGTTCCGATCTATCCCAGCTCTCCAGCCAACCAGCTGCCCAGTGTGTCAGAGTCAACATGCCCTTTTGGAGTCAATACACCCTTCATCAAGACTGGTGTCAACCTAAAACATCGACGTTCCTGCTCCTCTCATGCTGCCTGACCTGCTGTGTTCCTCCACCTCCACACCGTATTGACTCTGACCCCAGCATCTGCAGTCCTTACTATTTCCAAATGCCCTTTTGCAGACCTGGTGTAGCCTGGATCTCTGAACAGTGATGGCGGAAGCTACAGTGGTCCTGGTCAGAAATCTCGCCTGCTACTGGAAGACTTACAAGCTGATGCTCCACCTGTTTGGCTACATTGTGAATGCTTCTTCCTCAGCCGCCGAGTCTTGAACTGGGACTCAAACTCAGAGCCTCTGGCTCAGATGCAGGGACACTACCCTCTGTGCCACAAGAGTTCCTATGAAGTTAATCAGAAAGCAGATTTAATTGGAGATTAAACAACAGGATGCTGGTTTTTAGTGTCAGTTACTATTCTGATTGTTAACAAAGATGAAGAAAGAAATTGAGCATTAATCACAGCCCAGAGTCTGATACTTACAGGAAATTACGGGTCAGAAGGTGCAACATCACATTTCTGTCGGACATTAATAGATTCTATCCGCAAACAGAAAACAGCTACGTCATTTGTGATTGAAAGTAGAAATGATATAGTTTCAGTGTTTATTGATCCATGACAGGGAAAACCCGCTTGTATTCCTAATCTACGCACAGTTGTGGTAAAGGAATTGTACGTAGGCTCTGTGTTGCTGAGTAAGAGAAGTGGGCAATGATCACTTTACTCCTGATTACCAATAGCTGGCCTCACTGCAGAGCAGACATTTAGACTTTGAAATGAGAAGAGGATGACTCTGGGCTTCTGATGCTCTCCAGCCTTCGATAGTTTGTGAATATTCACTTGAAAGGGAGTCACGTGGGTGAGATAAAACAGAATAACTGGTAGACAACAACTCTGTACACAGGTGAGAGCCAGCAGCAGACAGAAAGGAGAAACTGAACATCAGAACATTCTAGCAGAGGGCAATGAAATCCTTGAAATTTTCACAGATAATGTCGCTGAACAGTTTCAAAGAAAGTCTCAAATTTCTCGAACACTTTTCACAACTTCAGAGGCATCCCAAAGCATTTTACAGCAAATAAAGTAATTGCCAAGTCCCTGAAGTTGCCCCAAACGGCGATGTAGTAATAACCAGATGATCTGTTCGGATGATGGTGAAAGTGGATAAATTGTGGCCAGGACCCAGTGAACACAACTGCTTTTCTCTGAAAGAGCGTCATGAGATTTTCAAAGCTACCCTGGCAGAATCTTAGTTTTCATCTGAAAAACATCAAACACTTAGCTCTGAGGGAATTAATGATAGGAATTGTTTTAAAGAATAACATGGTCCCTTTTGCAAACCACTTTGGGTCTAATCTATGATGAATTGGAACCTATTCTGGGGCAGGGGTGACATGTACAAGAGGGCAGAGTTGCACCTAACCTGGAGGGGAACCAATATCCTCGCAAGATAACAAGCATGGGGCTGGATGAACACAGCAGGTCAAGCAGCATCATAGGAGCAGGAAAACTTGACGTTTCGGGCCTAAACCCTTTCTGATGAAGGGTTTAGGC
>JAHRHZ010000106.1:958258-986201 GCA_024137785.1 Ginglymostoma cirratum
CTAAACCCTTTCTGATGAAGGGTTTAGGCCCGAAACGTCAAGTTTTCCTGCTCCTATGATGCTGCTTGACCTGCTGTGTTCATCCAGCCCCATGCTTGTTATCTTGGATTCTCCAGCATCTGCAGTACCTTTTATCTCTGATACAATATCCTCGCAGGGAGGTTTGCTAGTGCTACTCAGGAGAGTTTAAAGTAGAGTGGTGGGGGCCTAGGAACCAGAGCAGCAGTTCACCACATGGAGGGATTGTGGAGAAGGTAGATGTTAGGACCAGTAAAGCACAAAGAAAGGATAGGCAGAGTCAGGTAAATGAACACAATGGTATTAACGGGATGAAGTGGGTTTATTTCAACGCAAGGAGTATTATAGGTAATGCAGATGAGCTTAGAGCCTGGATCAGTACATGGAACTATGTTGTTGTGGCCATTACAGAGACTTGGTTGAGAGAGGGACAGGACTGGCTGCTCAACACTCCAGGGTTTCATTGTTTTAGACAAGATAGAGAGGAAGGGAAAACAGGTGGAGTAATTGCATTACTGATCAGGGAGAATGTTACATCTGCACTCAGAGAGGACATACTGGAGGGCTCATCCTCTGAGGCAATATGGGTACAGCTCAAAAATAAGATGGGTGCAATCACTGGGACAGGATTATATTATAGGCCCCCCCCACAGCAGCCACCGAGACATTGAAGAACAAATATGTAGGCAGGTTATGGAATGGTGCAATAAAGACAGAGTTAACATAACGGGTGGCTTTAACTTGCCCAATATTGACTCAGACTCCCTTACAGCAAGTGGCTAAGTTGGGGTAGAGTTTGTTAACGGCATCTAAGAAGGTTTCTTGAAACCGCATATGGATAGTCCAACTACAGGAGGGGCCATACTGGACCTTGTATTGGGTAATTAGCCTGGCCAGGTGATTGACCTTTCACAGAGCGCATTTTGGAAACAGTGATCACAACTCCTTAAGTTTTAAGACAGCTATAAATAAGGATAAGTCAGGATCTTGTGGCAAGATACTAAATTGGGGAAGGGTAAATTACGTCAGTATTAGGCAGGAGCTATGGAATGTTAATTGGGAAGAGCTTTTATCAGGTAAGTCCATATTTGACACGTGGGAACTGTTTAAAGACCTACTGGGGAGAATTCAGGACCAGCACGTCCCAATAAGGAGGAAGGACAAGGATGGCAAGGTAAAGGACCCTTGGATAACAAGGGAGGTTACGAATTTAGTCAAAAGGAAAGAAGATGCATATGTAACATTTACAAAGCTAAAATCAGACAGGGCTCATGAGGAACATAAAAAAATCAGGAAAGAACTCAGGCAGGGAATTAGAGAGCAAGATGGGACCATGAAATAACCTTGGCAAGTAGGGGAAAAGGGAATCCCAAGGTATTCTATACATACATTAAAAACAAGAGGATAGTTAGGGAGAAGTTAAGGCCACTCAAGGATAAAGACGGGAACTTATGCTTAGAGGCAGAGGATGTGGGCAAGATCCTAAATGAGTACTTTGCATCAGTATTCGCCCAGGAGAAGGATATGGAGGACAGTGAGATTTGTGTGGAGCACGCTAATATGCTTGGGCATTTTGAAATCAAGAAAGAAGTGGTGTTGGGTCTTTTGAAGTGCATTAAGGTGGATATGTCCCCAGGCCCAGATGGTATCTACTCCAGGTTTTTGAGAGAGGCAAGAGAGGAGATTTCTGGGCCCATGACCAATATCTTTGTATCTTTGCTAGCCACTGGAGAGGTCCCAGAGGACTGGCAAGTAGGTGATGTTGTTCCTCTGTTCAAGAAGGGAAATAGGGATAATTCAGGAAACTACAGACTGGTGAGTCTCACATCGGTGGTTGGGAAGCTATTGGAGAGAATTCTTAGAGATAGGATTTATGTGCATTTGGAAAAGCATGGCCTAATGAGGGACAGCCAGCATGGCTTTGTGCAGGTCTTACTAAATTGATTGAATTTTTCAAGGAGTGATCGATGAGGGCAGAGCAGTGGATATTGACTTTACGTGGATTTTAGTAAGGCTTTCGAGAAGTTCCCTAATGACAGGCTCAACCAGAAGATTAAGATGTATGGGATCCACAGTGATATGGCTGCGTGGATTCAGAATTGGCTTGCCTACAGATGGCAGAGGGTAGTGGCAAAAGGGTGGTGGTCCATGAAAATCACTTAGATGAAAATGCAAATGGGTGGCTTAGTAATATTGTAAATAATACAAAGATCAGTGGAGTTGTGGATTGTGTAGAACATTGTCAAAGAATACAGCGGGATATAGATCTGTTGCAGATGTGGGTGGAAAAACGGCAGATGGAGTTTAATTTGGGTAAATGTGAGGTGCTGCACTATGGGAGATCAAATGTTAAGGAAAAGTATACAGTTAACGGCAGGACCCTGAACAGCATTCATGCACAGAGGGATCTTGGAGTTCAAGGCCATAGCTCCCTGAAAGTGGCCACGCAAGTAGATAGGGTGGTAAAGAAGGCATATGGCATACTTGCCTTCATTAGTTGGGGAATTGAGTGCAAGAGTCAGGATGTCATGTTGCAGCTTTGTAACTTTGGTTAGGCCACATTTAGAGTACTGTGTTCTACTCTGGTCACCACATAACAGGAAGGATGCGGAGGCTTTGGAGAGGGTACAGAAGAGGGTTACCAGGATGCTACCTGGATTAGAAGGTATGAATTATAAAGAGATGCTAGAAAAGCTTGTTTCAGAGATAGTAGGAACTGCAGATGCTGGAGAATCTGAGATAACAAGGTGTAGAGCTGGATGAATACAGCAGGCCATGCAGCATCAGAGGAGCAGGAAGGCTGACGTTTCAGGCCTAGACCCTTCTTCATTTCTGAATGTGTTCATCCAGCTCTACACCTTGTTATCCTAGAAAAGCTTGGGTTGTTTTCTCTAGAGCAGCAGAGACTGAGGGGAGACTAGACAGAAGTCTGTAAAATTATGAGATGCATAGTTAGGGTTGACCCATCTATTCTCAGAGGTGAAATGTCTAAAACTAGGGGGCATGCATTTAAGGTGAGAGGGGGAAAAGTTCAAAGGAGATGTGAGGGGCAAGTTCTTTTTTAAACACAGTAGTAGGAGGCTGGAACATGCTGTCAACATGGCAGTGGAGACAGATACTAAAGGGGCATTTAAGAGACTTTGAGATATGCACATGAATAAGCAAGGAAGGGAGGGATATGGACCAAGGGCAGGCAGAAGGGATTAGTTTGATTTGGCATCATGTTCCACACAACATTACTGTGCTAAAGGGCCTACTCCTATGATGCACTGTCTTATGTTTGGTGAATGTTGTATATTGAAAGAACGTGCTCGACATCCAGATCCGAGTTCATTCCCTGGTTCACGTTACAATGATAGATCCTTCTACAGAGTCAGTGCGTGCTGGATATTTGACTGCAAGTTGTAAGATGACTGTACACCAGGTAGGAACACGAACTGTGTGTTTTATAATGACAAAATTGCACGTGACCTCTATATTCAACTGTTCAATTGCTCACATGGCTTTACCTTCCACTCAGGTCCTTGGTAAACCAGAGCTCACCCAAATGCAAGTGTGAAAGAGTGTCTTGAAGAAAGACAGAGGTGGAGAGGTTTAAGGAGGATTCCAGAACTTGGAGCCCAGGAACCTGAAGGTAATGGTGGAGAGATTGAAATTGCAGATGCAAGACACCAGAAGTTTTTGGGGGGTTGGGCGGGCACAGAGAGATTTCAGACAGTGGTAGCCTGTAAATTGTGGACATAGGCAGGATCAGACCAAGGAGCTTTTTCAGAAACATGGATGTGAATTTTAAATGGGAGGCTGGGAAGCCAATGTAAGTCAGTGAGCAAAAGAGGAGGCAAAATTTGGATCAGCTTAAGTTTCTGGAGGAAGTGAGGCCAGCAGGAGAGCATTGGGATAGCCATGTCTGGAGGATTGTGGTCAGAAGTTCATCATAGAATCCCTGCAGTATGGAAACAGGCCCTTTGGCCCAACAAGTCCACAATGACCAACAGAGCATCCCACCCAGACCCAACCAATCTACACATCCCTGAACACTACAGACAATTTAGCATGGCCAATCCATCTAGCCTACACATCTTTGGACTGTGGGAGGAAACCCACACAGACACGGGGAGAATGTGTAAACTCCACACAGATAGTCACCCAAGGGTGGAATTGAGCCTGGGCCTCTGATGCTGTGAGGCAGCACTACTAACCACTGAGCCACCGTGCCGCTCTCATCTCAGACTGAAGAAGACACCAACCATGTGGTTGTAGCCAGGTGGAGGATGGAGTCAGTGGTTAGGGAACAAGTACTATGAAGGACACTGACAATCACTTTGAACCTTTTAAGACTTCGCTAAGAAAATTTCTGTACTGGATGTTAGACAAGGTACTTGACAAATCAGAGGCAGCAAAGGAATCAACAGAGGATGTGGGTGAGGTAGAACAGAGTTGACTATTACTCCTGATAATACTTACTAATTTGTGATCTGATTTGCCACTCACATTAAGAGATAGATTGTGAGAAATTCAAAACGTTCCAAACTGGTTGGTGTCGTTTTACAGCATGTTCCAACAGCAGGTGGCAGACTCTATCCATATCTGGACTGGTGGCAGGCAATCACGCAGAGAAGTATTGAATGCAGAAGTTTAGAATTTTCTAGTGAAGCTTTGTGGCTGTAAATTCTAATTATTAATCTATTTCATTGTTACTTAATTGGTTTTCCTAAGCCGAGGAGCTGTTAACTGAAATATAACAAATTCTGCCTTAATTTTATTTTTTATTATTATTATGTACAACTTCTGTCATTGATGTAGGTGCTGTGGTGGGAAGACTTATAAAACCCTTGACTGTATTTTTCATTTAAAAGTACACATGACAATGAATTTCTATAACATTCTACATTTTATTCTATTTTAAATGCAGCCACCAAGTCATGGCTAACACTAACAGAATGATTCTTTAAAAAGACAGGAATCTGGTCTGGAGATATCCCTCTCAAATACTGGGCCACTCTACCTGTGGACACACGCCGAAACCGGATGCTATAATACAGTCTGGTCTGAATTCTCTAAGTTGTGCCTTCAGGTTTAAAATTGATCAGCATTATAAAAATGTGGGACTGCGAAATTTAAAATCACAAGGACTGAGAGATGTCATTATTAGGGCGAGAGGCAATTATATAGGGCTGAGGAATAGAGTAAGACAGTGGAATTAAGGGATATGGTAAGTGGATCAGATTGGGGGATATGGGTAGGTGGTAGCAGTGAAGGATATGTTACGTGTGGTTCCTGCACCCAGATGTTAATTGTCCACAGACCTCACTGACATAACTTAGGAACTCATTCCACATTTAGCTCACATGTTGATTAAGAAAGTTCCTATAACATCCCTCACGCCAAACTTGCTTCTGCTGAGTCAACCTTCACTGCAATGCTTTCGATGTCATTATGTTGTGCCTTAGTAAGGGGCCAGAATTATTCACTGTATTCCAGCTGTGGTCTGACTAGTGCCTTGTAAAGTTTTTGCAGGATTTCCCTATTTCTAAACTCCATTCTCTTTGGAATAAAGGCCATCGTTCCATTTACCTTCCCTATTACCTGCTGATCTTAGATGCTAGTTTTTTATGATTTATACACGACGACTAAACAAATATTTTGCATCAGTATTTACTGTGGAGACGGGCATTAAAGTTAAGAGCACTTAGGGAAATAAATAGTGATGATTTGAAAAGAGTCCACATTACAGAGTTGGTGGAGCTCTTAAAACACAAAGGTAGATAAATCTCTAGAACGTGATCATGTATTTCCCAGAACTTTGTGGTAAGCTAGGGAAGAGATTGCTGGACCCCTTGCTGAGATATTTATATCATTGACCACCACAGGTGGTGTACTGGAAGACTGAAGGTTTGCTAATGTGGTGCCATTATTTATGAAAGGCTGTAAGGAAAAGCCAGAGAACTATAGGCCGCTGAGCCTTACATCACTGGTGGGTAAGTTGTTGGATGCGATTCTGAGGGACGGGTTTACATGCATTTGGAACGGCAAGGACTGATTAGGGTTAGTCAACATGACTTTCTGCATGGGAAATCGTGTCTCACTATTTTGATTGAGTTTTTTGAAGAAGTGACAAAGACGATTGATGAAGGCAGTTTATATGGACTTCAGCAAAGCATTTGACAAGGTTCTGCATGGTGAACTGGTTAGTAAGGATTCGATTGCATGGAATCCAAGGGGAGCTAGCCAATTGGATACAAAATTGGCTTGAAGGTATGAGACAGAGGGTGGTGGTAGAGGGTTGCGAGTGAGGGTTGCGAGGTAGAGCGACAAGTGATGTGCCACAAGGATCGGTGCTGAGACCATTGCTTTTCATCATTTATATAAATGATTGGGATGTAAATATAGGATGTAATGGTTAGTAAGTTTGTAGATGACACTAAAATAGGTGGTGTAGCAGACAGTGAAGAAAATTATCTCAAAGGTACAACAGGACCTTGATCAGATGGGCCAATGGGCCAAGGAATGGCAGATGGATGAGCGATGTCACATTTTGTTAAGGCAGACCAGGGAAGGGCCTATACAGTTGCCATTAGGGCCCTGGAGAGTGTTGCCGAACAAAGAGAACTAGGGGTGCAGGTTCATTGTTCCTTGAAAGTGGAGTTGCAGGTAGACAGGGTGGTGAGGATGTTTGGCACACTTGCCTTCATTAGTCAGAATACTGTCTGTGGGACTTGGAATGTCATGTCATGGCTGTACAGGGCATTAGTGAGGCCATTTTTGGAATACTGCATACAGTTCTGGTTGACCTGCTATAGGAAAGATGTTAAACTTGAGAGGGTGCAGAAAAGATTTACAAAAGATGTTGCCAGGGTTGGAGGTTTTGACTCATAGGAACAGGCTGAATTTACTGGAACATTTTTCTCTCGGAGCGTTGGAGGCTTAGGGGTGACCTTACAGAAATTCATAAAATCATGAGGGGCATGGATAGGGTGAATAGCCATGGTCGTTTTTCCTAGGGTGGGAGAGTCTATAACTTGGGGGCATACTTTTAATGTAAGAGGGGAAAGATTTAAAAAGGATCCGAGGGGTAACTTTTTCATACAGAGGGTGGTGCATGTATGGAACAAACTGTCAGAGGAAGTAGTGGAGGCAGGTATAATTACAACATTTAAAAGACATCTGGATAGGTATATGAATAGGAAGGTTTGAAGGGATTAGGGAAAAATGCTGGCAAGTGGGACTAGGTCAGATTGGGATGTCTGGTCGGTGTGGATGAGTTGGACCGAAGGGTCTGTTTCTGTGCTGTATGACTCCCAAATCCCTTTCTTCTGTAGCTTTCTGCAGTCTTTCACCATTTAAATAATATTCAGCTCCTCTATTCTTCCTAGCAAAGTGGACGACCTCAAATTTTCCCACATCATACTCAATGTGAGAGGAGGCGATGGCCTAGTGGTATCATCGCTGGACTGTTAATCCAGAGACCCAGATAATGCTCTGGGGACCTGGGTTCGAATCCCGCCACGGCAGATGGTAGAATTGGAATTCAATAAATATCTGGAATTAAGAATCTAATGATGACCATGAATCCATTGTTCATTGTCAGGAAAAATCCATCTGGTTCAATAATGTCCTTTAGTGAAGGAAACTACTGTCCTTACCTGGTCTGGCCTACATGTGACTCCCGACCCACAGCAATGAGGTTGACTCTTAACTGCCCTCTGGGCAATTAGGAATGGGCAATAAATGCAGTCAAGCTAGCGATGCCCTTATCCTGTAAATGAAAATAAAGGGAAAAAAAATCTGCTAAGCTTTTGCCCATTCACTTAACCTGTCTATATCTCTCTGTAGACTCAGTCTCATCCACAAACTTGGCATTAGCGCATTCATTTTTCTCATCCAAGTCATTAATAGATATTGCAAATAATTAAGGCCCTGGCACTGATCCCTGTGGCATTCACTAGTTACAGGTTGCAATCCTGAAAATGCCCCCCTAATTCCAACTCTCTGTCCACTATTAGTTAACCAATCCTCTGTCCTCATGTTAATATACTACCCCCAACTTCATGGGCTCTTATTAAGTAGGCTTATATGTGGTATCATAACAAACATCTTCTGGACATCCAAAAATATTACATCTACTGGTTCCCCTCTGTCTGTCCTACATGTTACCTCCCAAAAGAACTAAAGTCAACTTGTCAGGCATGATTTCCCCTTCATGAAGCCATGCTGACTCTGATTAGTTCATGCTTTTCTAAGTATCTCCTATTACATCGTTATTAATAGACTCGAACATTGTCACAGTAATAGATATTAAGTTAACTGGCTATAATTAACTCTTATTTCTGTCTCCTTCCCTTTTTGTATAATCTTTGTAATTTTTAAAGCGTTGAGCACCTTAAAAATTATGTAGAATCTCACATTTATGGATTCTTTTGTCAATTTATTTAATTCTCACTCCAAATACTCAGAATCATCTTCAGTGCACGGTGAAAGAAATTGTTTTAAATTTGCTCGTTTGATGTGAACGTTGCTGGCAAGCCCTTCCTGAATTAACCCCTGGCTGCTGCATACACAATTAAACGTGTGCTTCAAAAACAAAGTTGCTAAACCCACATTGACAAACTTCCGATGTTGATTGTACATTGGTGCCAGTTCATGACACTGACTGTTCCTGCATCATGCAACAAGGTTCTGTTTCTTGCTTGTCTTTCCCCTCTCTCCACATACACATACTTGTCTGGAAACTCCCAATGCCATTTGATACTGGAAGGTAAGCAGACTCAGGCCTGGTTAGTATGTGGATGGGAGACTGCCTGGGAATACCACGTCCACTAGGCTTTGGAGGATAGTGTCCCTACCTCTGGACCAGCAGGTCCAGTTTCAAGTTCCAGAGGTATAACACACCCAAACCAGCCTATTAAAAATAAATTACCCCACTCCCTGGCATTGAATGGTTCTGTGTGATGTGGGATCATACATGAACTCTTGTCATGGATAGAATTTTAAGATACAAGTCAGATTTTCGTGCCTGGGCTGATGTTTACACTGTTCAAATAGCACATACTGAATAACAGACAGCAATTGAAACCTACACCAGCATCTTCACAAGTGGTTGAGAAAGCATTTTCCTCTTACAAATAGCTGCTGCGATGTCTGTCTATTACAAGCTATCAGTTCACTACCAGGTGTCAGACACTGATCCACATCTCAATTCTCATTTTATAAAAAATAACTCGTTGCTCATTTGTTCCTGAAGACAAAATGACAAACAGGGTAAACTCCTCCCTTTCACCCATAAACAACAGCTGCTACACCTCAAAAAAAATTCACCAATTGTGAAACCGATTGGGATGTCCACTAGTCTTGAAGGATTGATGAAAGCATATCTGTCTTTTCTCCAGGCGATGCACAATCCTGACATTGATGTTCATTCACTGTAACTGGCCAAGATGCTAGAACTCCCTTTCCACCAGCACTTTGGGTACCACTATACTACATAGGAAATAGGGGCCATTCAGCCCCTCGAGCCTGCTGTGCCATTCATGTCATACAGCACGGTAACAGGATGTTCGGCCCAACGTGTCCGTGCTGACCAGGTTTCCTAATGGAACTAGTCCCATTTGTCTACGCTTGGCCCATATCCCTCTAAACCTTTCCTATCCACGTACCTGTCCAAATGTCTTTTAAATATTGTAACTGTACCAGCCTCTACCACTTCTCTAGCAACTCATTCCATATATGCACCACCCTGTGTGAAAATGTTGTCTGTAAGGTCCTTTTTATATCTCTCTCTTCTCACCTTAAGCCTATGCTCTCTAGTTTTGGACTCCCCTACCCTGGGGAAAAGACCTTTGCTATTCACCTTATCTATGCCCCTCATGATTTATAAATCTCTATAAAGGTCACCCCTCAGCCTCCTATGCTCCAAAAAAAAAAATAGTCCCAGCCTATCCATCCCCACCTTATAACTCAAACTTCTAGTCTTGGTAACATCCATAGATCATGGTGGATCTACTACCTCAATTCCTTTCTCCCCCATATTATCTTCATATCTCTTGACATAAACATCAAAAAATCCACCTCTGTCTTGAAGATACTGAATGATTGAATTTTCACATCCTCTGGCATTGAAAATTCCAAAGGTTCACCACTCTCTGAGTGAAGAAATTCCTTTTCCTCACAGTCCTAAATGACCCGTTCTTACCTGACACTGTGTCCCCTGGCTCTTGACCCACGAGTCCCACCCTGTTGAACCCTGTCACTGATTTATATGCTTCAATGGCATTGTCTCTCCTTCGAAAATTCAGAGAATATGGGCCAAATCTCCTCAGAGTTAAATCTTGACATAATGGGTGGCATGGCAGCTCAGTGGTTAGCATTGCTACCTCACAGTGCCAGGGATCCAGGTTCAATTCCAGCCTCGGGTGACTGTGTGTGGAGTTTGCATATTTTCCCATGTCTGTGTGGGTTTCCTCCGGGTGCTCCGGTTTTCTCCCACTGTCCAAAGATGTGCAGGTTAGGTGGATTGGACATAGAAAATGCAGGGTTACAGGGATGGGGAGGGTCTGGGTGGACTGCACTTTGGAATGTTAGTGTGGACTTAATGGGCCAAGTGGCCTGCTTCCACACTGTAGGGACTCTATGGGTATCCTGCCTACCATGGGTGAGGGCTCATCAGCTATGTCCAATCTGCTGTCCCCACTTCTGCCCTCCCAGAACAACACTCAGGTTCTCCACCATTCTCTGTATTCAAACAATCATTCTCTGCATTTCTGCCACCCCCACCCAAACACATCTCTCTAAAATGTACAAGATCCTTAGCGCAGTACTAGGAGGATGTTTCCCCTTGTGGGATACAGCTTAACAATAAAACTTCGCCCTTTTCTGAGAGGAAGAACAGGTTAGGGAGGCGGGGACGGGGTGGGCTGGTTTTGGGATGCGGTTTGGGGGGGGCGGGAGAGATTTTGAAGCTTGTGAAATCCACATTGATACCATTGGGCTGCAGGGCTCCCAAGCGGAATATGATTTGCTGTTCCTGCAGCCTTCAGGTGACATCATTGTGGCATTGCAGGAGGCCCAGGATGGACATGTCGTCTGAGGAATGGGAGGGGGAGTTGAAATGGTTTGCAACTGGGAGGTGTAGTTGTTTAGTGAGAACTGAGCGTAGGTGTTCTGCAAAGCGGTCCCCAAGTCTCCGCTTGGTTTCCCTGATGTAGAGGAGGCCGCATTGGGTACAGCGGATGCAGTATACCACATTAGCAGATGTGCAGGTGAACATCTGCTTGATTTGGAAAGTCTTCTTGGGGCCTGGGATTGGGGTGAGGGAGGAGGTGTGGGGGCAGGTGTAGCACTTCCGGCAGTTGCAGGGAAAAATGCCGGGTGTGGTGGGGCTGGAGGGGAGTGTGGAATGGACAAGGGAGTCACAGAGAGAGTGGTCCCTCCAGAAAGTAGACAAGGGTGGGGAGGAAAAAATGGCTTTGATGGTGGGGTCGGATTGCAGATGGCGGAAGTGTCGGAGGATGACACGTTGGATCCGGAGGTGGTGGAGTGGTACGTGAGGACGAGGGGGATTCTTTTTTGGTTGTTATTGCGGGGACGGGGTGTGAGGGATGAGTTGCGGGAAATGCAGAAGACACGGTCGAGGGCGTTCTCGACCACTGTGGGGGGGAATTTGCGGTCCTTGAAGAATGAGGACATCTGAGATGTACGGGAGTGGAATGCCTCATCCTGGGAGCAGATGCAGCGGAGGCGAAGGAATTGGGAATGGGGATGGCATTTTTGCAGGAAGGTGGGTGGGAGGAGGTGTATTCTAGGTAGCTGTGAGATTCGGTGGGATTGAAATGGATATCGGTTTCTAGGTGGTTACCGGAGATGGAGACAGAGGGGTCCAGGAAGGAGAGAAAGGTGTTAGAGATGGTCCAGGTGAACTTCAGGTTGGGGTGGAAGGTGTTGGTGAAGTGGATGAACTGTTCGAGCTCCTTGTGGGAGCACGAGGTGGCGCCGATACAGTCATCAATGGAACGGAGGAAGAGGTAGGGGATAGGGCCAGTGTAGCTACGGAAGAGGGTATCAAATCGTTTCATATAGTGAGTGCTTGCAAAATGAATCAATGTTTTGGTAGGCAAATTAGTATTATGTTTCAATAAAAGGAACCAGTTAGGATACATGCCCTTTATTTGTCATTGACCTTAGGTCCAAAGCAAAGACAAAGCCCTTGTTGCCACTGGAGAAATGGCTGTATTAAGTGAAGTGAATTTAAGTTTTCTAATTTACTTTGGAAGTCAGAATTCATCAAGTTCGGGGACGCTCAGTTAAGACCCAATTCCCCTCAGATTTTACGACAAGCCTTTTAAAAAGACTATGAATCCCATGGATATGGATGATAATGGAATAGTGTAGGTTAGATGGGCTTCAGATCGGTTTCACAGGTCGGCGCAACATCGAGGGCCAAAGGGCCTGTACTGCGCTGTAATATTCTATGTTCTATGGCTTTATAAATAGAGGAACAGTATACAAAGGTAAGGCAATTATATCAAACCTGTACAAAACACTAGGTGGACTCAAGGCATTGCACTATGTCCAATTCCAGGCCATACTTTACAAAACACAGCAACGGATGTGGAGGAAATTTACCAGAATAGCACCAGGGATGTGGGACTTCACTTATGTGGAGAAGCCAAATTTGTCCCCCTCAGAGCAGAGAAAGTTAAAGGGAAATCTGATCGAGGTCTTGAGGAGTTTTAATTAGCGGCAATAAGGTCAAAGGACACAAAGGAGACAGATTTAAGATAATTGACTAAAAAATTAGAGGTGACAACAGGATTAATTTTCTGACAGTGAGTTATGATGGGAATATGGTGCCCGACATGGTCGTGAAAGCAGATTCAATAGTAACTTTGAGAAGGCAAATGGAAAAGTAAGGAATTGGGCAGTGAAGCTAATTGATAGCTCTTTCGAAAAGCCTGAACTCATATGATGGGCTGAATGACCTCCTCCCTCTCCTGCAAGACCCCATAATTCTGCAATTTATACTGTGAGTGTTTGAGGACTGTGTTCGTACGTGTGGGAGTGCTGCGAATTTACCTTATTCTGCGATAATACCACTCATACACCCACGGTGCTTTCAAACTCTATCAACCTTGACAATTATCTGCTTTGGGCTAAACTGCAACATTCCTAAAAACCAGTTTTGTCTAGTGTTGCATGTGATATTTAGCTACTAGACATTAATTCCCTTATCAAGATTTGGTGCAGCCTGTCCCTACACCCTTCTAAGAGGGTGTGGTGCTGACATTATACGAATTGCAAAACGCAAATTTATTGCAATTAGTCCCATTTAAGAACATTTGAATTATTCGTAAGTCTATGGCGACTTCACCTTTACATATGAACATACGGATTGGGAGCAGGAACAGGCCAATCAGATTGTGGCTGATTGGAATGTAACTTCTGATTTCCTTTCTACCCACTCCCAAGCCTTTTAACACCCTGTTAGTCAAAAACAACAGCATCCAACTGAACCAAAGAGCTCCACGCTCTACCAACTGAGTTAGAGGCATTGTTGGAGGTGCCATCTTTTCAATGAGATGCTGAACCAAGTCCTCCTCAAGCAAACAAAGATCCTACAGCAACTTTTCCAAAGAAAAGGAGGGCCAATATTTATCCCTTAACCATTCAAAAATCAATTTATCAATATCACATCACTACTAGAGGGAATGTGCACAAATCAGCTGCCATGTTTCAACATTGAAACAGTGACTAATCATGAAAAATATAGGTCTATAAAGGTCTTTGAGCCATTCTGAGGTCATGCACAATAAATTCAAGTTTTCTTTTTCAGTTGTTAAGTCAACAATTTCATAGGGTTGGCATCAAAGCTGAATCATCTTGTATTACACTCAAGGTATTTCTTGTACTTTCTAATTCATGGGCTGCTGAAGTCAACAGTGGTATGCCAGTTGATATCAGCTAACTCAGCATTGATTTGAAATTGAATCTGAGCTCTGACCACATAGCTCGGCCACTCACAGGGCATCCAGCGGCCCCCTTCTAATCACATAAGATCAACCTCCATGGAGCTGATGGGAAGAAGCAAACTGCAGACAATCTAACCAGCTCAAATTTCAGTGCAGAGGTTCAGCCACATTCCTCACACGCACTCCTCCAAAGTTTCAAGCTCTACACCTGCACAAAGAAAATTTTCAAGTCAACAGCCATGGTGAAAGTTATTAGGATGGGGCTATGCTAGGTATGTAACTTTAAAGCTTGCAGTAGAATCCCATCCATGTACTTTTTTTTCAGAGCATAAAGTAATTTCAAATAGATTAAGGCTTTGCTGAGAGCATACAGTTCTCACGCTGAGTCAGGAAGAAGTTTGAAATTTCTAATTGTGATCCAATATGAAGTTTGTCATCTGAAGTTAACCATGAAAGTTAATACATAAAATTTATCACTAGTCATCAATTAACTTTGCAGAGGGCTTAACTTTGCATATTTTGTCAGAGATTATTGTATTGCCCTCAGGGCTAGATATTTCGTAAATTCAAATACTCCATAACATCAAGAATCCACAGTTTTCAACACTTGTTGAGTCAGGACCTGTTCTGCGGCCTTCTGGGTACACCCAAAAAATCTGTAGAATCTACATTCTTGTGCATGAGATAACTGAAATAATCTCTTTCAGATCACATATTTAATGGTTCAATCAACTTGAATGCTTCTTACCTGATCCTCAGTCAGCAGAATGAAAAGCCCGGAAATGTTGGGCAGGGTGGGATATCCTTTGCCTTTTCAGTTCACTTGTCATCTGATAAGACCAGTTCCTTGCTGTGGCCCTGTTCCTTGAGGGGCAGTAAGAAGTTCTCCTTTGCCAGGGTGTACTTCTATGGGTGGGGGGGCATTCTTTTAAATGCCTCTGACAATTTAACAACGGCAGGCACTATGACCAAACCTGAACCTGTGCAAATACAAATATTACAACAAGGGAACAAACATGGTGGGTACTTCTCTTGGTTGGTGAGACAGCAAGTCCAATTTTTTCTTTGTTTATTCATGAGATGTGGGTGTCACTGGCTAGGCCCCCATTTATTGCCCATCCCTGGTTGAGAGTCAATAACATTGTTGTGGGACTGGAGTCACATGTAGGTCATACCAGATAAGGATGGCAGATTCGCCTCCCTAAAGGATATGAGTAAAACCTTCATTGTTATTTCACCTAACTTAGCGGGAACAGGGCACTGAAACTATAACGTTTTGTAATGGTCAGCCTCACATTAATACTGGCAGCAATGGGATTAACTGACAAGTAAAAAATGATACAAACTTAGGCCTCGAATAATAAGAAAAATGACACTGTCAACAGTTGGAAGAAGTCAGACTCCTGCCATTGCTATTTAATCAAATTTGATTGACATGTTGATGACTTCCAACTGCACTCTCCTAGATTTTTCTTAGAGTGGGTATCTTGTTTGTGCTCCAGTTGTCTTTTCATTACCAGACCAGTGTGAGGTAGCTCAGTATTCCGGAGATTGTGTAATAAATATTTTCTACTCTAAATACTAACTTGAGTGAGTTTTTTTTGAAGAGGTGGCAAATAAGATTAAAGAAGGCAGAGTTGACATTGTCTATATGGTCTTCAACAAAGCATTTGACAAGGTTCCCCATGATAGACTGGTTAGTAAGGTTAGATCACAGAATCCAGGGGGAGTTAGCTAATTGGATACAAAATCAATTTGAAGCTAGGAGACAGAGGGTGGTAGGAGAGTTGTTTTTCAGACTGGAGGCCCATGAACAATAGTGTGCTGCAAGGATCAGTGCTAGGTCCACTGCTTTTTTGTCATTTATATAAATGATTTGGATGTGAATATAGGAGGTATGGTTAGTAAATTTGCAGATGACACCAAAATTAGTGGTAGGTGGATAGTGAAGCAAATTATCTCGGAGTACAACAGGACTTTGATCAGGTGGGCCAACGAGCTGAGGAGAGGCGGATCAAGTTTAGTTTAGATAAGTGTGAAGTGCTGCCTTTTGGTAAGGCAAACTAGGGCAGGTCTCATACAATTAATGGTCAGTGCATTAAATATTGGCATTGGGTGTCATGTTGTGGCCATACAGGACATTGGTGAGGCCACTTCCAGAATAGAGTGTTCAATTCTGGTCACCCAGCTATAGAACTTGAAAAATTTCAGAAAAGATTTACAAGAATGTCACTGGAACAGAAGGTTTGAGCTACAGGGAGAGGCTGAATAGGCTGGGGCTATTTTCCCCTGAAGTGTTGGAAGCTGAAGGGTGACCTTATAGAGGTTTATAAAATCATGAGGGGCATGGAGTGAGTGAATAGCCAAGGTCATTTTTCTCAGGATAGTGGAGTCCAGAACTAGAGGGCACAGGTTTAAGGCGAGAGGGGAAAGATTTAAAAGGGACCTTAGGGGCAACATTTGCACACAGAGTGGTGCGTGTATGGATCAAGCCACCAGAGGAAGTGGTGGAGACAGGTAAAATTACAACTTTTAAAAGGCATTTGGATAGGTACACGAATATGAAGAGTTGAGAGAGAGATATGGGCCAAATGCTGGAAAATGGCACTGATCAGTTTAGGATGGATGGTTGGCGCGCACGAGTTGGGCTGTGACATTGTCTATGACAATGGCCGATGTGGAACTTACCTCCCCACTGTATATTACTATGTTACTACATCTTTCATCCACCCAAACCTTGCTGTTGCTTTCCAATACTGCCCTGTTCATATCAAGGCCTCAGCTGGCCAGTCTCCTCCAGATGAACACCACTGTTCTTTCCCTGGTGGTCAGTAACTGCACTCCTGTCTTCTAGAATACATTATCCAGTTTTCTCATCATCTCACTTTCTGCTTTCAAAACAGCTTCAGAATCTTCCTCTTGAAGACTTTTGTTCCCCATTTTCGCTTCTTCATTTCCTCCATTCTGCAAGCAATAGGCCTCTTACGAATACCTCTTATGAATTTCTATAACTGGGAATTCTGTTCGGTGCACAGCTCAGCAGTAGCTACACAATATAAATATTTTCTTGGTGATGGGCTGAATGGCCTATTTCTGCTCCTGTGTCTCATGGAAAGTAATTGAAACAATCAAAGCTACAGCCAGATTAAGACCTAAAATTCAGGGGAAGAAATCATTTTGGACAGTAACTGGCATTTATCTATGACATGTATCCAAAACAAAATAGAATACTTGAATTTGTATAGTACACTTTATGACCCCAAGACATCCCAAAGTGTCTTCCAGCTAGTGAAGTATTTTTGAACTGTAGTCACTATGGCAATGCAAAAAGCATGGAGGCTAATTTGCACACACCAAGTTTCCATCAGCAGCAAGGTTAGTTTAAAAAAAAAGTTGGAAAAACTCAACATCTATGGAGATAGAATCAAAGTTTCAAGGTGAAAAGGACCCTAAGATAACAATACTAAAGTCATTGTCTGACCAGAAATTCACAAAGGTCAGTGGCATAGAGGTGATATTATAACAGCACTCTCCAAGTTAACCTATAGGTAGCAAAGCCGTGGATGCTCTGAAGTTTACAGAGGATCATGTTGTGATAGGTCCAGCCTAAACTGCATTGGCATAGTCATGTCTAATAACAAAGGAATGAATGAGGGTTTCAGCAGATGAACTGAAACAGGGACAAAGTCTGGCCATCTTAGAAATGGAAATAGATTAACTTAGTGATAGCACACGTCAGAAGCTCAGCTCACCAAATGTGACACGAAGGTTGCCAACAGATTAGCTAATCTCAGACAGTTGCCAGGGAGAAGGATGGATTTGTTTGCTATGGAACCAAGTTTGGAGCAGCAATTGTAAACAATGGCTCTAATCTTCCCAACACAATTCTGCAGGAATTTTCTACTAATCCAATAATGGATGCTGGTGAAGCAGTCTAATCACTAACAGTGGAGGAATGGTGCTGGTGAGGTAGAACTGGGGTTCATTAGCGTTTAAGAGAAAATTAACGATAATGTCACTAAGATTCCAGGTAATTTATGTTCTGTGTGCCATTTGATAAGATCATGGCTGATCTGACTGGGCCTCAACTGTACTTTCCAGTCTGTCCTTTCTATTCTGAGTCTCTTGTCAATCATCTAACTCAGCTTTAAAAGTGCTGAATGACCCTGCCTTCACTGCTCTCTGAAGAAAAGAATTCCAGAGAAACAACCCTTTGAATGTAAAGGTTTTCCTTCCCTCCATTTTAAAACGGGGACGTGTTAACTTTAAAACTGTGTTCCTTAGTTTCAGCTTTTCCCGCAAAGGAAAAATTCTCTCAACAATCATCCTGCTCCAATAAGACAAACTCTCATTCTTCTAAACTCCACAAGATACAGGTCCAGGTTGTTTGACCATTCCTTGTAACATAACCCCTTCATCCCACAAATCCACTGAATTAATCTTATCTAAACTACTGTTAAAGCGTTGAAATCCTTTTTGAAGCAAAGAAACCAAAATTGTACTAGTATTCCAGTGTGATCTTACCAATGCCCTCCACAATTGTAGCAAAACTTCCTTATGTTAACATTGCATTCCTCGTACAATAAACACCAACATTCCATTTAGTTTCTTTTGCTAATCATTCACTTTTAATGATCATGCAAAAGGGGACATCCAGATCCCTCCTAACTACAGAGTTCTGCAATCTCTTTTTATTTATATAATCCACTGCTTTTCCTCCTGCTTGCCAAAATGGACAAGTTCACATTTTCCTACATTATTCTTCAACTGCCAATTTTTTGCTTACTCACTTCAGCTATTGAAGTCCTTCAGTAAACTCTCTGTTACATTCATCAATTTACTTTCCTACCTTTGTGTCATCAGAAAATTTAGCAACTATACATTCAGTCCCTTCATCCAAGTCATTTATATGGTTTCTAAATAAACGAGGCCCCACCTCTGACTCTACACTCTACTGGTTACAGCTTGCTAACGTAAGAATGACATATTTATCCCTGCTCTGTGCTCCCTGCTAGCTAACCAGTCCTCTAACCATATTAATAATGTTATCCCCATAAACATTTTTAAACAACTTGTTCAGAGATATTATTAAACACCTCTGGAGCAGATGAACTCAGTTTGACTGGTTACCTTTAATATCGCACCTAATTAAATTTGCTTTTAAAAATCCAAGCACATCATGCCTATAGATTCCCCTTTATCCACATTATCTGTCCCTCAAAGAATCCAAATTAGTCCAACATGATTTCCCTTTCACAAAATCATGTTGCCTCTGCCTAATTTCATTAAGATTTTCTAAGTACTCTGCTGTAACCCCCTTAATAATAGATTCTAACATTTTTCAACAGCAGATGGCCTGTCAGACCTTTCACAATCCTTCTTCCTTTCTTGAGGAGTTGCCTTTTCCATCTTCCAATCTGATATAATCTTTCTAGAACCAATGGAATTTTGGAAAATTAAAACCAATGCATCTACTATCTCCACAGCATTTTCTTTAGCACCCTAGGTCTCATCAGGTTCTAGTATCGGGTCAGTCTTTAGTTGTGAAAGTGTTCTTAGTACCCTTTCCCTGATAATTTTAACTGTTTCAAGTTACTCTGCCCTTTCACCTCTTGTTGATTTACAAGTATTTCTAAAATATTATCCGTATCATCTAGAATGAAAACAATCTGTTCAATTGCTGTTAGTTGCTTCTTTAAAATTATCAATTTTCCAGGGTGAATGCAAAAAATCCATGGCACCATTCCTACTGTCCTGACCAACAGTTCAACCACATTATCAAATCTAACTACCTAGCCAATTATCCCATACTTGTGAGATCTTGCATGCAAAAGAATAATCAATGTATTTGACTACAAAGCAATAGTGACTTCATGTCAGAAGTAATTAATTGACTGTGATGTCCATCACTGGAATGTCCTGAGGATGTGGAAGGTGCCATATAAATGCAAGTTTGCGTTTCTCACCAGCAGGTGCAGCACAACCAGTGCAGCTTCTTCATTCTGCACAACAAAATGGTGACTAGCATAGGATCACAAAGCATGCAAAACAGCCATTAGATTAACTTTTTCTTTTATTGTGGCAGGGAAATCTTTTAAAAATAGGAAACTCAACATACTACAGAAGACACAAACAGCAATGCCAATCACACTGGGAAGCCACCTGTGGCATCATCTTGGCTGGCACATTCCATCTTCCTGAAACACAACCTCAACTACAATTCAATTCAACTGGTCATTAAAGGAACGATCCTCTTCACAAAACAACTGCCCCCAGCATCAAACGACAATGTTTGCCAGCTCTGTGGATTTGACTAGCTATTTGTGGTCTTGTTAAATTCTTTTAAATTCTTACTGGGGAGACAAGATTCCACGGTTCTATACCAGTAAAATATCAACTCTGTGGCTACTTTAGCTAATTACAGGGCATTGTATGATGACACTTTTTAAACTATAAACTGCAATGTAAAAATGGGCAATAATCAAACAGATGCAAAAAGTGAACTTATAGTAATCTCTGGGGCAATCAGTTTTCTCAATTGCCACTGAATCAATTCCAGGAAGATAGGCACCAACTAAGTTCAAATGACAGAAACACCTGTGATCGTGGCAAACCTTTCTATGGTCCAGAAAGCACTTGTAAAGAGTGGGTATAGGAATCAGCTTCACCAGAAACACTATCCTTTTCAGTTTTCAGGAAGCAACATTCACAGTTCTTTAACACATCAATCAAAATCCATGGAAATTAAGTATACAGAAAATGAGAGAGAAAGATGTACATACATTGAAACGGACCGCTGCCACCTGTGCACTTTGACCTTGTGATTCAGGCATTAAGCCATATTTATTTAATGAGGAAAAATAAATATCCCTTAAGAGGGACCAAGAGCAGGCTGGTTTAAGTACAGCATACAGCACCTTTAAATTTCTGTACCTTTTCTTCTGCCCCTTCATAATTCATTCATTCCACTTTGTAGCACTGAATCTCAAACTGGCCACGGGGCTGTAGGATGGGCTAAAAGAGTCCATTACGCCGGCACCTCTACAAATGTGTAAAAAGAAAATCCTTCTAACTTATATAAACAGGTAGAATAAAAAACGGTACAATACTAATCAATTAGTACAACTAACTGGAATGAAAAGTTTTTGTATTTGTTGAATTCATTCTTTCTTGTCTTCGCTCTCGGGTGTAGGCTCTGGCATGGTTTCTTCTGCCATGGCGCTATTGCTCTCTGTACCAGAGGTGCTCTCGCTCGCTCCTTGCTCCACGCTGCTGTCTGTCGTGTCTTGACATCCCTCTTTGTATTCTGGAGTTGCTGTGCTCTCTTCACTACTCTGTTGGGTTTCTGGTGTTTCATCATTGCGTGGCTCATCTGTAAATAAGGATGCATGTTTTAGTCACAATTTTCTTCATTTAAACAGAGGGAGGCTCGAAGTCACCATCTTCAGAATCCTACCATAAAATCTGCTGAGGTGGATGAAAAGTTGTATTCAAAATGAAAGGTTCAAAACAATGCAGGGGACTTCTTATAAGGGCTTTTCAACTGGTCTTTCATCTTGAACTTGCCTGACAAACCTCACTTAGAATAAACTGCCAGCTTCATTCCTCTTCAAAACACCAAATACACTTCAAAAATAATCCATTGACTGTAAAGCCCTTTGGCTTGTCCTGAGGATCTGCAAGTCTTAAAGTAAAAGGGATTGGGTCTGATTGGCTGTGATTCTCTGCACTACTTAATAGGCTCTCAAAGTCATCAAGTGGACTGATTCTTAGTTTTGTACTAAAATAGCAGACTTCACTCCTGGTTCAAGTCGCTAATTGAGGTTTGAACATAAAATTGCGTAATTTAACTGCAGGAGATCCAGAATGCAAAATTGGTATCGTCCAGAATTACATTCTTTCTAGTTAAAACAAAGGTTAAAGATCAGGGCATGGAATTCTTGCATAGCTTCTTCTAATCGCCCATGACTTTAGCAGAGGAGGTGGAAATCCTAGAGAAACAGTGCAAGCCATCTTCTCCTGCCCATCTTTTATCAAAGTTTAACAAGAAAATTCTCTCACCTCAGCTCAGTTTTTCACCACTTCATTAAGTTAGAGGACTGAAGTGCGGATAAGTGAGAAAAATCACCCAACGGTTGCAAACATTTCTGCAACCTCCCAGGTTGGATTTGTAGTGGCAGAATCTTTGGGAATGAGCTGTTATGTAACATCAATTCTTCACAAAAATCTACATAAAACAACAACCCAGTCCAGTAAGCATGGCTCCCGGCTAGAGGTAGTCAAATCTGCAGAGGACAAAAGAACTTTGAATTGTTTTCCTACATAATTCCAAAGGCCAACCTGCCGTTTGCACTATCCTTAGAAAATCAACAAGTTTGAAGAAAATCACACTGACAGCATGGTTTTTTTTACCCAATTCCACAGTGAGATTCTGGAACCCATTAAAAGTGCTTGGGAATTATGCAAACAGAATCAGAGAGGGCTACAACATGGAGACAGGTCCTTTGGCTCAAACTGGTCCATGCCAACCAAAATGTCCATCCATGCGAAGCCCATTTCCTTCTAAACCTTTCCTTTCCATGTATTTATCCAAATCCTTTTAAATGTTGTTAATCTACCTGCCTCAACCACTTCCACTGGCAGCTCATTCCATATGCCTACCACCCTCTGTGTAAAAAAGGTGCCCCTCAGGTTCCCATGTATTCTTTCCCTTCTTACCTTAAACTGATGCTCTCTAGTCCTCGATTCCCCACCTCTGGGCAAAAGACTGAGTGCATTTACCCTATCCATGCCTCTCATGATCTAATACACGCTCTAAAGAAAAAATCCTTGCTTGTCCAACCTCTTCCTACAACTCAGTCCCTTGAGTCCTGGCAACATCCTTGTAAATTTCTTCTGTACTCTTTCCAGTTTAATAACATCCTTCCTACAGCAAAGTGAGCAGAACTGAACACAATGCTCCCAAGTACAGCCTCACCAACGTCATGTACAACTGCATCATACATTCCCAACTCCTATACTCAATACGCTGACTGATGAAGGCCAGTGTGCCAAAAGCCTTCTTCACTGCCCTGTCTACCACTGATTATTTTCAGAGAACTGTGCACCTGATCTCCAAGGTCCCTCTCTTCCACTACACTCCTTAAGGTCCTACCATTCACCATGAAACTCCTGCTTGGTTTTGACTTTCCAAAATGCAATAATTCACACTTATCTATATTAAAAGCCATTTGCCATTTCTCAGCCCACTTCCCCAGATGATCAAGATCCTGCTGCAATTTCTGATAACCTTCCACACTGTCCACGATACCACCTATTTTAGTGTCTTCTGCAAACTTATTAATCATGCCTTGCACATTCTTATCCAAATCATCAATACAGATAACAAACAGCAATGGGCCCAGCACTGATCCCTGAGGTATGCCACTAGTCACAGGCCTCTAATTAGACAAGCATCCTTCCAGCATTACCCTCTGCTTCCTACCATCAAGCCCATTATGTATCCAATTTGCCAGTTCTCCCTGGATTCCATATAATCTAACCTTCCAGAGCAGCCTACCATGTGGAACTTTATCAAAAGCCTTATTGAAATCCATATAGACTATGTCTACTGCCCTGTCATCATCAACCTTCCTGTTTACGTCAAAGAACTCTAACAAATTTGTGAGGCATGGTCTCCCACACACAAAGCCATGCTGATTACTCCTAATCAAACCCTGTCTTTCCAAATGCATGTACATCTTATCGCTCAGAATCTTCTCAAGTAACTTACCTACGATAGATGTTAAGCCAAATAAATAGCTAATAATGTTAAACTAAATAATTATGCTTATTTGCAAAACACCCAAGCACTCAAAGCAACTTACTTAGACAGTGACAAGAACTCTCTCATCCGCACAGTTTTTATGTTTGTGCAATTCAATAAGTTTCAACATTGCTGGAATGGTGGGATTTACTTAAGAGCCTAAAGCACAAGTACGGTAGGTAGTGTCCCTACCTCTGAGCCCGAGGGCCTGGGTCAAAGTCCCATCTCCATGTCTAAATAGATTGATTAAAAATATCTCTAACACTACACTCAAATACTGTGAACTTCATAGGCATTGGGTGGCATGCTCTTTGGAAGGTTGGTTCAGACTTAATGGGCCAAATGGCCTCTTTCTGCCCTTTAGGGACTCAATGATTCTATGATGTAGTGCCAATCAAACAAGCTGGGTTTTTTTCCTGGATGGTGTCAAGCTTCTCAACTGTTGTTGATGCTGTGCTCATCTAGACAAGTGGGGAGTATTCTATCACATTCCTAAACTGTGCCTTACACACAGTGGATTGTCTCTGGGAATGAGGAGGTGAGTACAGGTACTCCTAGTCTCTGACCTGCTCTTGTAGCCACAGTACTTACATGGTAAATTTAGTTCATTTTTTTTTGTCAATGCTAACCCAATGGATAATGATAGTGGGGGATTCAGCAATGGTAATGCCATTCAATGTTGAAACTAGATGGTTTGACTATCTTTTTTGGAGATAGACACTGAATAGAAGCCCAAGACCGCGCTCTGACTAACAGTGGTGGTTCTTCAATACAGTGAACTAGCTGCAAACTTGAGATTCCTGAGGATGAGCGGTCAAGAAGGCATATGGCATGCTTTCCTTCATCGGACGGGGTATTGAGTACAAGAGTTGGCAGGTCATGTTACAGTTGTATAAGACTTTGGTTCGGCCGCAGTCTACCACCTCCGCTGGCAACGTGTTCCAGGCACCCACCACCCTCTGCGTAAAGAACTTTCCACGCATATCTCCCATAAACTTTCCTCCTCTCACTTTGAACTCATGACCCCTAGTAATTGAGTCCCCCCACTCTGGGGAAAAAACTGCTTGCTATCTACCTTGTCTATACCCCTCATGATTTTGTAGACCTCAATCAGGTCCCCCCTCAATCTCCGTCTTTCTAATGAAAATAATCCTAATCTACTCAACCTTTCTTCATAGCTAGTGCCCTCCATACCAGGCAACATCCTGGTGAACCTCCTCTGCAAAGCATCCACATCCTTTTGGTAATTTGGCGACCAGAACTGTACGCAGTACTCTAAATCGCAGACACGCTAGTGTCTTTTGAGATGTATCTGGACAGGTACATGGATGAGCAAGGAGCAAAGGGACACAGACCCTTAGAAAATAGACGACAGGTTTAGACTGAGGATCTCGATCGGCGCAGGCTTGGAGGGCCGAAGGGCCTGTTCCTGTGCTGTAATTTTCTTTGTTCTTTGTTCTAAATCCCTACTGAAGCAAACTGCCTTTGAGGCAGGTGAAGTTCCAAAGGGATAGCGCACAGAGGGTAGTGCGTGTATGGAATGAGCTGCCAGAGGAAGTGGTGGAGGCGGGTACAATTACAATATTTAGAAGGCATCTGGATGAGTACATGTATAGGAAGGGCTTAGAGGGACATGGGCCAAATTCTGGCAAAAGGGGATAGATTAATTTAGGACATCTGGTCGGTGTGGACCAGTTGGACCAAAGGGCCTGTGTCCATTCTGTATGACTTTGTGATTCTATGCCAACCAGGCGTTACTTATTTGCTGATGATTAATGTTTCCAACTATGAGAAATTCATTTGCCCATCTATAGTCTATCAGCGTCTCCAGTGTTCCCTCACAACTTTAGAATGTGTTTCACACATGTCCTCCCTTGCCCTTAAACATTTTCTGGAAGTATTCTGGTCCCTAAGAATCACAGTGCTTACAGTGCAGAAGGAGGTCATTCAGCCCATCATGTTTGCAATGTATCTCAAAATTTTAACTCCGTGAAAATCTCCTGCCCTTTTCTCCTAACCTTAATGCGGTTTCAATTTTTGGAATGCGACAATTGAACGTACCTCCACTATACTTCCAGGTAGTGCACTCCAGACTCTAGCTGCTCATGTGTGAAAAAGCTCTTTCTCTCATCTTGCATTTGGTTCATTTTGAAAAGCACTTTAAAACTGTGCCCTCTGGTTCTTGATACTTTTACAGGGTGCAGTTTCTGCCTATATACTCTGTCCACACCCCTCATAATTTTGAAAACTTCTCTTAAATCTCCTCAGCCTTCTCCTCTCCAAGAAAATCATCCTAATTTTTCCCATCTTTCTTCATTATTAAAGAGTTTGATCCCTGGAACAATTGTCATAAAACTCTTCTGCAATTTTTCTAATGCATTGACACGCATGTATAGTGTGACACCCAGAACTATACACAAACTTCAGCTGAGGTCCAATCAGTGCTCTACACAAGACCACCACAATCTCCCTGCTTTTATATTCTGCGCCCCAGTTACTGAAGCTGACAATACTGTATATTTTATTAACAGCTTTTCTACATGTCCTGACTTATGTACATACATACCCTGGCCACTCTGCTCCTGGATACCATATAAATAATACTTTATTTGATACAGTCTCTCCATGTTTGTGACACTAAAGCGTATCACTTCACACTTCGCCATGTTAACTTCTTCTGTCATCTATCGCCCACACCACTAGCATGACACTGACATTTGAAATGCTATCTTCCTCATATTTCACAATGTTTCCAAGGTTTGCATCATCTTTGAAATCGTCCCCTGCACACCAAGATCTAGATCATTAATATAAATCAGGAAAAGCTTCTTGCCCGCTAATCCATCCAATAAACGTCATCCACTTTCCAGGTGGAGGCAATGATTCCAAAGCAATGCCATAAAATCCATTCTTTCCACTGATTATAGAGTTCAAATAACTTCTTGAAATAATAAATTTGCACTTCTAGTTCGGACTAAACTTGCAAGATTTTAGGTGAATTGAATTAGTGGCATTTTCAACCTTGTGAGTGCTTCTTTCCAGTTACTTTCTTCAATCACATTTTACCTTTCTTTGAAGGTGCTTGAGTCCTGATTTATTACTATTCCCCTCCTGTTATATTTCAAGTTCAATCGCTTCTGGTCACTGTAGCCAATGGTGAACTTTTTATAAAAGACTGCAGCACTGAAAAAAAAAGCCAATTGCCTTGACGGTGGCTCTTTGCTACAAAACTAGTAAACTGCTTTGCTTAATTTATAATGTTACAACTTCGAACAGAGGGTGACTCAGACATGTAAACTCAGCTGGTTAAAATGGAATTTCCTTTCAGCCTGAAGAGATTATAAGATAATTCCTGTGAGAAACAACAGTTTAAATATTCACAAAAGGTATTTAAGACAGTTGAGAAAGACATAATCACCATCTTGACACGAGAATAAAACTGCCAAAAGCAAACAGCTAAACCTGAAAGTTGTACCTGCACAAATGCCCACAGAATGTTGTCAAACAACTTCAATCTGCACGACAGCCAATACTTGGGAGTCAGACGACCTAAATACCCGAGATGATGAGTTCAGTGACCAGGTTCTTAAGTTTCCATTGATGAGTTCATCATTTAGGAAACATCGCTGATAAAAACCCACTCACTGCATTTAGCATCCCTTATTCGCTTATAAAAATAAACATTTGTACTGACAGCTCCACTTCAAATGTTTTATAAGCACTTGGAGCTGTGAATCAAAACGCTGAACTGACAGGCATTCCACTCTGATATTAAGAGGTATGAAACCAGCAATGCAGCACTAACCTGACACTGTTAAACCTGAGACCTATATCAACAGCCTCAGTACAGGCTTGGTTCAACCATGGACAAAAGAGGAACTCCAGGGGTTTGGTGCGAGTGATTGTTGTTAACATCATGGCAGCATTCAACAGAGTAAGGCAGCCAAGAGCCCTAAAAAAACTGAAGGCAATGTGAATCAAGGGAAAACTCCAAACTGGTTGCAGTCATACTTAGCACAAAGGGAAAGTGTTGGGGATTACTGGAGGCCAATCATCTCAATTCAGGGACATCACAACAGCCGCTGGTCAGGATACAGTCACAGGTCTACAGAACAGAAAAAGGCCCATCAGGTCTGTGCCAGTCAAAAACAACCAACTA